>CM064548.1:30704794-31208001 GCA_032716605.1 Paralithodes platypus | reverse complement strand
TGTAGAGGTTCACACACTCACGGTGTCTTACCCCTCCTGTATCCGTGGTGGTCTGCGGGGGGATTTTAATTCTAGACTGGGTTAAGGCTACTGGTGTTGTGATTTCCGATGTGTACTAGATTTTGTTGAAACCTGTACAATCGCAAACGGGAGCGGGACGTTGGGAGAAGCCTAGGTGGTCTTTTCCTGGACTGTGTACCTTGTGAGTTTAGCGCTGTGTTGCGAGTTGTGAGGGCTGTTTGCCTTCTGCCACCCAACACTGTGCTAACTCGTTGTGCTTTGACTTTGAGAGGGTCGGCCAGGAGGGAGAACCAGATACTACGGGCGATCTGGGATCTCTCAAGAGAGCACCCCCGTCAATTAAACATAATTTGGCCCCGCCACAGCCATAAGGGAATTCTCTCGCTAGGCTACGAGCTGCTTGCTCAGCCAGATGTTATCCTAAGCCTACTACACTCCCCAGCATAGGACTTTATTTCGCCTAGCAGACAACCAGATTTAGATTATAAAAACCTCTTTCTGTTATGTATGCCTTATTATGTCACGGCAATTTTTTATTAGTCCTAGGTTGTGATTGAGTTGCAACAACCCTAGTAGGTCCTGTTTCGGTTGATGAGGAAAGTACTTCTTTTTCCTGTTTGAGTTCCTACTATTGCACAGTTTATTTCTTCCCATGCCAGTTGTAACCCTATATGTCCTTTTGACAATTTGTCATATCCTGTTCCCTAGCTTTTTTATACTACAGTTCAAAATCCGAAAACGATCATCTTACCCCACGCATCAGACTTTCTTCATGAGATTCCTGCCTCCGATGCTTTGGGACTTTCGTTCACTTTCTTTAGTATAGGAGTGACAGTTCATTATTGTTTTAGGAGAAACTTTAAAATATACCTTCTTCTAGTTTGCATTAAATCATTGCAGTGATTTAATTAAGATCTCTATCTTTGCCTAGTATACCTTTATTACCGTTAATTGGTATGTTGTTGTGTGATAAGGGTGTATCAGAGATACATCAGCCTGTAGTAGTAGGGGCACTTATACCGAGTTATAGGATACCCCGTTATTCGCAGATTTAACTCTGGAGGTCTCGGTTGGTTTTTGTGCGGCCGGCCATTATAAGTTCAGGGGTTTGGGATCTCAGTGTTACCGTTTGGTGTCTGTGCGCTTTCCTAGTCCCAATGATTAAGAGCCCTTGTTTTGATACGGAGCCCCGGTCGTAACACACTGGCGACCTTGCTTAAGATTTTGTTGTTGGGATCCTAGAGGAAATCATGCAGGAGGGTTGTGGGTCATATGGGTTTTTGTTTTAAAAGAATATAGTGGACACGTGGAATTTTTTTTTGGCATAGTAGTATAACACTCAAGAGGTCTTGAGCATCTTGTATTTTTGATTGAATAGTGCCGCATAAGGAGTTTAGGTACTTCTTTTTTTTTATTAATAAACGTTGAGAATTTTCGTGGGACACTATGTAGGACGACGGATCAGTGTACAGTTGAGGACACAGTACGGGAACAGAAACTGAGGTGCAGCAGCGGGCTTTTGTTAGATGATATTAGAGTTTATAGCTAGTGGAGGAGGATGCAAAGGAAGTTTCTGGAGATACCTATGTAAGCTGCGGACCGGGTGTCGGGGATTGATCGGTATGGTCTCCAAGTGTTGTGCCACGGTCAGTGGGGCATGTGGTGCACTAGCAGCATGTCGAGAGGTGGACCTGGTGGCCTGGTTGTGCTCGGCGGGGTGCGTGGGGCTTCGGGTGGAGCGGGAGCTGGGGCACCTTTGGCCCAGCCCCCATTCCACTCAACTCCTACCATGGCGCCCCCTCGGCTCCGGAGCCGGGTAAGGTCCCGCAGGGTCGATAGTCACTGGCAACGTGGGTATCACTTGGGTGAGTCTCCAATTGTGGCATCTCCTCCTCCTCAAGGTTTAACTGCAGATATGCTCTTCCAGCTTGAGATGGCTAAGATGCAGAAGAAGCGGGAATCTGAGCAGCAGCAGCGGGAGTTTGAGATAGCTAAGATTCAGGCTGAGGAGAGAAGGGCCAGATTGAGAGTGAGCTTAAGCATAGAGAGCTTGAACAACGAAAGCATGAATCTGAGATTGAGATGTCCCAGGATTCATTCTGAGGAGAGAAAGGCCATGTACTGTGCAGACAAAGTTCTTGAGAGGTCTCGGGTGGAGGACGACAGGGCAGCGTCTCGGTTCTGGGAATCGAGGTCTTGATCAGTCTTTGTCGCACCTGCTCAAGTTGGTCCCTGTATTTGATGAGTCGGGTGTCACTGAATTTTTTATTGCGTTTTGAGAATAAGTGCCGGGAGCACCAATGGCCCGAGGTTAAGTGGGCAGCCCTTGTTTCCTCTAGATTGGTTGGCAAAGGACTCAAGGCATATGATGCGTTGCCCTTGGAGTCGTGCATCGATTACGAGGTATTGAAGGAGGCTGTCCTGCGGGCATATGAGTTACAACCAGAGACGTACAGATTGAAGTTCCGGGGTGTAACGAAGGGTCGTGAGTGCACCTTTCTTGAGCATTGCCCGGGATCTGTCCGATGCATTTAGAAACTGGCTGCGTTCTGAGAAGGCATCAACGTTTGAAGGAGTTGAAACAGCTGATGCTTCTAGAACAATTTTTTAAGTGTACGGGCAGCGATCTGACGTTGAATCTTAAAGAGAAAAACCCAAGAACTCTTCAGGAGGCAGCTGAGATGGCTGACCTTCGGATGTCACTGATTCGTGGGTGCGGGTCTTCACAACGGAACGATGCAGGTAACAAGGGGCGCAACACTCCACCCCCCCCCCCCGGTCAGTGATATACATATAACCATTACAACAAGAGCAACGATACTAAGTCTGACCATAAACCTAATACTGTCCCGTTTAAGAAGGGTCAGGGCCCTTCCCCACCTCAAGGGAAGCCCAAGGGGGAGTTAAGAGTGTTTTCATTGTCATGAGAAGGGCCACTTTTCAAGAGCCTGTCCAACCAAGCTACATAATGCAGTTGTGTCTTTGGCTCGCAACATTGGGGTGTCCCCGAAGTTGTCTGAGTTTGCCCGGGGTATAACGTCAGAGGCTGGGACACAGCCAGTGGAGAAGAATCCGGAAGGCTCGAACCCTGTCCGCGATGTCTTTTGTGACCATCGAGGGCATGGCTGTGTGAAGTGGGCTGGTAAGAAGCATGGAGTTGAGCTGTTGCGAGACACGGGTGCCTCTCAGACTTTAATGAAGAACTTTACTGGTAGACCAATAAACGCGGCACGGGTGGTTGTGGTGCCAGGGTATCAATGCTGTCAAGTCATAACCGTTGGTCAGGATGGAACTGGAGGTGGATGGTGTGACCACGAGAGTTGGATGTGGGTGTTGTGGAGAACTTACCTGTTGGGGGCGTCGACCTCCTTCTCGGCAACGACTTTGCGGTGCCTACTTCTGAGGTTTCACCCTTAGTCGTTGCCGAGAAGCCGGCCGACCTGAGTAGGGAGGAACAGGAGTGGGTAGAGAAATGTCAAGTACAACCTATGGCGTGCGTTGTTACAAGACCTCTTGCATCCAAAGTGTCACAGCCTATTCCTCAGTCTTCTGATCAACGGAGGAATGGTTGGAAGAAGATGGCTAATGTTGGTAACAGTTTGAAGAGTTTAGTACCACCAGCTCTTCTTGGCAACTCAGTATTGGCACCATTGTTGGAGTCTGGAGAGGCCCCAGGACCTGTCACAGCTAGTGAGGAGGTAGGGCAGGAAGAGACTCCGAGGCAGCAACGTTACACACGGAGAGAAAAAAGGGTTGCTCAGTTAAATTGGGGGAGGACTTGGGTTGCTTCGGAAGCATCTAGACAGGTTGGTTCCCTCAGATATTTGTAAACTGCAGTTGGAGGATCCGGAAGTTCAGAAGTGTGGTAATGGTGCTGTCCAGATCAAACACGAGGACGGGGAAACATGTCATGTGAACCTGTTGGAGGAGTTTGTGAGGCAACCACCTGAGCAGCCTACTGTCCCTGCGTTGGTCTGCAGCGGCCAAGGTGGAGAAGGAGAGGGGGGCAGTAGGGCACAGGTGGAGGAGAGTAGGGATTGTCATGTCTCGGCGGAGCAGTGGGCGGGGGACACGAGTCTGGTGGCTGTGGAAGCGCTAGAGCACCTGCCTGAGCAGCAGTGTGCAGCGCTCCAGCACCAGCTCGGTTCATACCCCACTGGTCGTGCCGGGCACCCGAGCCTCATAACTCAGACGGTGCAAGATGTTCCGCGGCAGGTCATGTGAATGTTTGAGAGACCGTTAGCCTCATTGTTTCGGTGGTTCAAGGTGGGCGACGAGGCTTGGACATGGTTGTCAGGTCAAGGTCGACCCATGGCTGCCAAGGGTGGTGGTCAAAAGGAGGACTTTGAGCAGATTGGTGAGGTTGGCTGTGGCATAGAAGTGCCTGGTCGTCGCATAGCCTCCCAATGCTGCTCTAGTCGAATGCAACAGCCCTACCATAGACCGACTGTATCTGGCCATGTCGCTAAAAGTGGTGATGCTGTGCAGGCAGATGTAGTCGTAAGGAATGCGGGGGTGCGCATGTACGGTATCGGTGGGAAGCCTTAGCAATTGTGAACTATGGGAGTGACTGCACAGATGGTACTGATTGTCCCTCTCATGACCTGGCTGTTCTAGGGACGAAGGTGGAGAAGGAGGGAGACTACAGGTTAGAAGCTGCGGTCTCGGCTGGGTTGTGGGAGGGCCCTAGGCATGTTCTGCAAGATAAGTTGTTTACTAGGCTGTGGCAGTGCATCAGCATGTTTGTTGCTTCTCCAGGCCTGATGTACGGGATAGAATCCGACATGGAGGCTGAAGACAGTGCGAGGCTCAGTTTAATTCCCTACCGTATAAATCCTGCTAAAAAGCCTGTTGTGAAAACAGCTAGACGACATGTGGAAAAAGGGTCTGAGGGATAAAGGATATTGTGAGTGGTCGTTCCCAGTGAGTTTGCAACCGGAGTTAAGTGGCAAGATCATGTGTGTGCATTATCCCTGACAGACACCTATCCATTGCCCAAGGGTCGGAGGGATAAGGAATGTCGTGAGTGGTCGTTGCCTGTAACTTTGCAACCTGTGTTAAGTGGCAAGATCAGTGAGTGTGTTGAGAGTGTGTGTGCATTATCCCTGACAGACGCCTATACCTTATCGAGAGTTGACGACACCATAGACCGCCTCGGGGCTGCATCACCTATCACGAAGGTGGAACTAGTGAAAGGTTATTGGCAGGCCCCGTTGCCGGAAAGAGCGAAGAGAAATGCCAGTCTTGTCATGAACTGGGCAGTTTATCAGTGTCAGGTGTTGTTGTGCTGCCGGAACACAAGTTGGATGTGTGGCATGCTAAGGGCACTGATAATGTTTTGGCTGATTGTTTGTCACGGGAGGGTTTGTTTACAGGAGAACCCTCGCCGTTCAGTCAGTGTGTGGTGAGAGTGGAGTAAAATTGGCTTGCCCCTGTAAGTGCAGCCGCCAAAAACATATTAAAAATGAAAATTCTATAAAAACTAAATTAACACCTTACGAGCGGCCTATGCGGTTATTTATATGTACCGCCCAGCGGGGTGTTTTTAGCCAAAATAGGGCTGTTTACGTGATCATTTTCATGCCTAAATAAGACCCAGAACGTAAAACAAGTACCTATCCCTGAAAGGGCATAAACAGAGGCTTTCGAATGAATAACGATCCTTTTATGATGGCTAGTTTTCTTGCAATAACCGTGCAACGCGAGTGCAAAAAGCATGTAATTAGCCAGTTTTCCCTATACAATTCCTTATATAGCGAGTGAGAGAGGGAGGAGGGAGCTGGGATTCGTGTCAGTATGTTCGCCGCGGGTGGTCTGGAGCTCTACGCTCGCTACTCTCCTGCCACCACTTGTCTCTCTCTCTCAGCAACATTACGTGCTGAATTGCCACTCGACCTTGTCGAGCGCCGCCACATAGTCCAGCTTTATTTAACTCGACTTATTGGTGAGCCTCTACTTAAGGGTTAATAGTTAACATTTTTAAGTATGTTATAGCTAAAGTTCTGATCGAACCTGTGCTTCTCTCAGAAGGCTGGGCTAGTAGAAGCTCGCTCTAGGAGCATAGCAGTATGAATTGAGCTATTGTGTTGGGAGGGGTTGTAATTTTGTTGATGAGAACTGAGCTTTGCCTTCTTTGTTGCGAAGTGGTTAGGGGTGGCGAGTCTTATCGGGGTTCTGCTTGTCAGATATAGAGCTCATGGTTGAGCGTCTAATATCTTGGGTGGGGTGTGACGCCTGCAGCGTGGGCTCAGCCGCTCGCTTGGCCACTCGCTAGCACTCGCCGGGGCAAGGTATTTGGCTACAGTCTACCTACAATGTTGTTCTTTCTTTCATAGTGTTCGTGTTGTGTTACGACCGGGGCTCGTATAAAACAAGGGCTCTTAATCATTGGACTAGGAAAGCACACAGCCACAACGGTAAGACTAGATCCAACCCCTGAACTTATAATGCCGGCACACCTATACCCTCCAGAGTTAAATCTGCGATAACGGGGTATCCTATAACTCAGTATAAGTGCACTACTACTACAGGCTGATGATCTGATACAGCCTGATCACAACAACATACAATTACGGTAATAAGGTATACTAGGAAAAGATAGAGATCTTAATTAAATCACTGCAATGATTTAATGCAAACTAGAAGAAGGTATATTTAGTTTCCTAACAATAATGAACTGTCACTCCTATACTAAAGAAAGTGAACGAAAGTCCCAAAGCATCGAGCAGGAATCTTCTGAAGAAGTCTGATGCTGGGTAAGATGATCATATCGGATTTTTGAACTGTAGTATAAAGCAGGAACAGATATGACAATTGTAAGGACATATAGGGTTAACTGGCACGGGAATAATACTGCGCAATAGTAGGAACTCAACAACAAAAGAAGTACTTCCTCATCAACGAAACAGCCTACTATGGTTGTGCAACTCAACAACAACCTAGACTAATAAATGCTGTGAATAATAATGCATACATAACAGAAAGTTTATAATCTAAATCTGGTGTCTGCTAGGCGAATAAAGTCTAGCTGGGATGTAGTAGGCTAGGAAACAATGGCTGAGCAAGCGACTCGTAGCCTAGCGAAGTCCTTAAGGCTGTGCGGCCAAATTACGTTAATTGACGGGGTGCTCTCTTGAGATATCCAGATCGCTAGTATCTGGTTCTCTCCTGGCGACCCTCTCAAAGTCAAAGCAAACGAGTTAGCACAGTGTTGGGTGGCAGAGGCAAAAGCCCTCTCTCGCAACACAGCGCTAAACACAAGGTACACAGTCAGAAAGACCACCTAGGCTTCCCACGTCTCCGTTGCGATTCTACAGGTTAAACAAAATCTAGTACACATCGGAAATCACAACACCAGTAGCCTTATCCCAGTCTAGCATTAAATCCCCCAGCAGACCACCACGATAGAGGAAGGGAGACACCGTGAGTGTGTCAAACCTCTACAGACAAAAATGGTAACCCCCTCCAAAATGCCTAACTAAACATGGGTTATCTGAGAGCTTCAGCATATAATACGATGGCCGATATATGAAATCGTGCAGAACCAAAGGGAAGTTATGATATTAAATAGAGTAGAAGAATGAGAGCTAAGAAGTTGAGAGAGAGAGAAAGTGCTCTATAGGTAGAAGTCGGGAGACAGGGGGGCGAGGGACCTGTGAAGGGTATGCTAGTCAGGAAAGCTCTGAGGAGAATTGCTCCTCTGGACCCCTCCAGGATCCCACACAAAGGCATGGTGGTCAGCCAATCACAGGCCTCTACGTCACCCGGCAGCAGGCCTGCAGAAGACGCCAGGAACCTTCTCACTGCACGCTCGCTCTCTCTCTCCTTCCTTCACTACAATGCATCTTATGTTCAACTCATGATATAAAATATAATCCCTTGTCACAGGCGAAAACAAAGTCCACTTCTATACTGCCTGTGACATGACGATTCACAAGAAAGAAAGTACAACATTGTAGATAGACTGTAGCCAAATACATTGCCCTGGCGAGTGTTAGCGAGTGGCCAAGTGAGTGGCTGAGCCCACGTGGCGTTCTGCTGAGCTGCAGGCGTCACAGACAGTCCCGTGGAGGTCTTTGTTTTCGTCTGTGACAACGGGAAGCATTTTATATCACGAGTTGAACATAGGATGCATTGTATATAGTTAAGCAGAGAGAATAATATAGGCAGTGGGGTGGTAGTGTGTGCGTGTGTATACATGTGCTGCCTCCCCCCTCGCTTTGTAGGCTCGCGCGCGTGCCGTCTCGCGCCTCTTGATTGGCTGGTGGTTCCTGGCGCCTTCTGCAGCCCTGCTGCCTGGTGACGTAGCGGCCTGTGATTGGCTGACCACCATGCCTTTGTGTGTGATTCTGGAGGGGTCCCGAGGAGTTCCTTCCTCAGAGCTTTCCTGACTAGCATACCCTTCACATATCCCTTGCTCCTGTCTCCCGACTTCTACCTATAGAGCACTTTCTCTCTCTCTCAACTTCTTCCCTCTCATTCTTCTACTCTATTTAATATCATAACTTCCCTTTGGTTCTGCACGATTTCATATATCGGCCATCGTATTTTATGCTGAAGCTCTCAGATAACACATGTTTAGTTAGCCATTTTGGAAGGGTTACCACATTTGTCTGTAGAGGTTCAACACACTCACGGTGTCTCCCTTCCTGTATCGTGGTGGTCTGCAGGGGGATTTAATGCTAGACTGGGATAAGGCTACTGGTGTTGTGATTTCCGATGAGTACTAGATTTTGTTGAACCTGTACAATCGCAACGGAGACGTGGGAAGCCTAGGTGGTCTTTCTGACTGTGTACCTTGTGAGTTTAGCGCTGTGTTGCGAGTGAGGGCTTTTGCCTCTGCCACCCAACACTGTGCTAACTCGTTTGCTTTGACTTTGAGAGGGTCGCCAGGAGAGAACCAGATACTAGCGATCTGGATCTATCAAGAGAGCACCCCGTCAATTAACGTAATTTGGCCGCACAGCCTTAAGGACTTCGCTAGGCTACGAGCCGCTTGCTCAGGCATTGTTTCCTAGCCTACTACATCCCAGCTAGACTTTATTCGCCTAGCAGACACCAGATTTAGATTATAAACTCTTTCTGTTATGTATGCATTATTATTCACGGCATTTATTAGTCTAGGTTGTTATTGAGTTGCACAACCCTAGTAGGCTGTTTCGTTGATGACGAAGTACTTCTTTTGCTGTTTGAGTTCCTACTATTGCGCAGTTATTATTCCCGTGCCAGTTAACCCTATATGTCCTTACAATTGACATATCCTGTTCCTGCTTTATACTACAGTTCAAAATCCGATACAATCATCTTACCCCAGCATCAGACTTTCTTCAGAAGATTCCTGCTCGATGCTTTGGGACTTTCGTTCACTTCTTTAGTATAGGAGTGACAGTTCATTATTGTTTAGAGAAACTTTAAATATACCTTCTTCTAGTTTGCATTAAATCATTGCAGTGATTTAATTAAGATCTCTATCTTTTCCTAGTATACCTTATTACCGTAATTGTATGTTGTTGTGATCAGGCTGTATCAGAGATCATCAGCCTATAGTAGTAGTGCACTTATATTGAGTTATAGGATACCCCGTTATCGCAGATTTAACTCTGGAGGGTATAGGTGTTTTTGTGCGCCGGCATTATAAGTTCAGGGGTTGGATCTAGTGTTACCGTTGTGGCTGTGTGCTTTCCTAGTCCAATGATTAAGAGCCCTTGTTTTATACGAGCCCCGGTCGTAACCCCCCCCCCCCACCCCCGCTGGTTGGGTAAAACTGGTAACAATAGATGTACAGTTGGGGTGGAGTGAGTAATAGCCTACCCCAACTGTAATTTCTATCGTTACCAGTTTTACCCAACAAGCGGGGGTGTTGGGCTGCAGCCCCCACCCATAGCATAGGCTAGGCTAATACTAGGATAGATTAGGTAAGATTATTAGGTTAGGCTAATGTCTTCTTAACACCCTATTGGCGGGTGGTAGGGTATATTACACCGTACCGCACAGCGTTTTGTTTTACCCTAAATAGAGTTGTTTCCGTGCTCATTTTCATGCATAAACAAGACCGAGAGCGTAAAACAAGTATCTATCCCTGAAAGGGCGTAAACAGAGCTTTCCAATGACACCCGAACCATCCTTGTACGACCACTGGTTCTGGTTCTCTTGCAACGATCGTGCAACACGAGTGCAAAAACCCTAAAATAAGGTAATTTCCGTACATAATTCCCTGTGTAGCGAGTGAGAAAGCGGGGAGGAAGGTGGTATACAGTTCAGTACGGTCCACGGTGGTCGTGGGGAGCGGTCATAAGGTTACTACGCTCGTCCCACCGCTCAGCTCTCTCTCTCAGCAACATTACGTGCTGAAAATGGCGCTCGACAGCTGTCGTGCACCGCCACATAGTCCATATTTATTTCACTCGACATATGTTGCGCACTGCCAGTTAAGGGTTAAAGTTGACTATTATGATAACATAGGCTAGCCTATTACCCACTCCACCCCGTGAAGTCAGAGCCAACTTTTATTTACAAATGCAATATACGGTATTCGCTTTAGCCTAAACGCTTTTTACCCCTCAATTTCCCTATTCTTCATAGCCCTTCCGTGTGTTTAGATTCTTGGATAGGCTAATGGGTAAATACTAATTTAACAGAAAACGGTAAATATCCTGTTTTACACCGGGGACGATTTTTACAAGTATTTTCTATTTGTTTTCTTTGTTTTTTGTTAATATTGTAATCTTGGTGAAAGTTCTTAACGCTTTTGAAAAATATTATTCAAAATCAGATGGAAATATCATTGACTAAATAAAATATAGTTTTTGAGGCTAAAATTGACATGTTACTAATTATTATAAAGATTAAAACTTTCATCAATTATTACACTATTACTTGGTTCTTAACTAACATTAATTTGAATTATCTTATTAAGCACAAAACATATGCATAGAGCCATATTTATCCCAAATGTTGTACATAATATTGCACATCTTGGTGCAAGTTCTGAATGTTTTAAGTGATTGCAGTGTATACTATATTGAACGTTTTTTTTTTTTTTTTTTTTCTATGTGATTGAGGGAGGCAAAAGGCATAACTGCCTATAGCGAGTGCCTCCCCCATAGTTGAAAGAGTGACAGGGCCAAAATCAAGGGACGTTCGAGCCAAAATGCCTGGACACACGGAGTTTGAAGCAATTTAAGTCATAGGAAGAGGGAAAGACTGATTCTGGGAGAGAGTTCCAGAGCTCAGCTGTTGAGTAGAAGAAAGTTTGAGAGTAACGTTTCACTCTTGGGTTGGAGAGTTGCACAGAGTAGGGGTGGGATTGAGTTGCAAGACGGGTACCACGTGCCCTACGTAAAGGAGGTGGTATGCACTGGGATAGCTCTGAGGAACACTGATTATTATAGTAGCGATTAGAATAGCGAGAGAGATGCAACATTGCGGCGGAGAGAGAGAGATTGCAGAGAGTTGGTGAGTGGACGGGAGTTAATGATACGAAAGGCCTTCCTTTCAACTTTGTCTAGGAGAGCAGTGTGAGAGGAACCTCCCCACACATGTGAACAATACTCAATACAAGGGCGCACTATGCCCCTGTACAGAGCAAGAAGCTGTGAAGGGGAAAAGAACCCCCTAAGGCGGTTTGAGCACACCCAGCTTCTGGGATGCTGCCTTAGCAAGACTGGTAATATGGTCCTTCCAAATGAGAGCAGAAGAAAAAGAGACACCAAGAATATTGAGAGAAGATGAAGGGTTGATTTTTGTATTGTTGAAGAATAAGGGATAGTCCGCTGGGAGATCCTGACGGGTAGATAGATGGAGAAATTGGGTTTTGGAAGCATTAAAGTTAACAAGGTTTTCTCTGCCCCAATTGGAAATAGTATTTAGATCAGAATTTAAGAGTTCTATGGCTTCATTACGTTTGTCGTTGAGGGATTGCTGGCTGGGGCGTTCTGAAAAACTAATGGAGTAGTGCAAGGTTGAGTCGTCTGCGTATGAATGGATGGGAATTAAGGTACAGTTAAGGAGATCATTTATAAAAATTAGAAAGAGAATAGGAGATAGGACAGAGCCCTGAGGAACACCGGAGTTTATAGAGTGAGGAAGTGAACAATGGCCGTCCACAACCGCGGCTATGGAACGGCCGGAAAGGAAATTAGAGACAAAGGCACAGATGGAGGGATAGAAACCGAAGGAGGGTAGTTTAGAAATTAAAGATTTATGCCAGACTCTATCGAAGGCTTTCGATATGTCTAGTGCAATAGAAAAAGTCTCACCGAAGTCCCGAAAGGAGGATGACCAAGAGTTAGTAAGATATGAAAGAAGATCACCAGTAGAGCGACCCTTAAGGAAGCCATACTGGCGATCTGAGAGCAGATTATGAGAAGAGAAATGCTTAAGAAATTTGGAAGCAAGAATAGTTTCAAAAACTTTAGAAAGACAAGAGATAAGAGCAATTGGACGATAGTTGGAGGGTTGAGAGCGGTCACCCTTCTTTGGGACAGGTTGAATGTGAGCAAACTTCCAGCATGAAGGGAAGACGTTAGAGGATAGACAGAGACGAAAGAGTTTGCCTAGGCAGGGAGTCAGCACGGAAGCACAGTTTTTGAGAACAACAGGAGGAACACCGTCCGGACCGTACGCCTTATTAGTGTTAAGCCCAGAGAGGGTAGAAAGTACATCTTTAGAAGAGATTTAGGATATTAGGCATAAGTAAGAGAGAGGAGGGCGGAGAGGGAGGAATAGCACCGGAATCATCCAAGGTGGAGTTTTTAGCAAAAGTTTGAGCGAAGAGTTTAGCTTTGTCAGAGGAAGAAGTGATGGTTGTGCCATCAGAGTGGGAAAGGGGAGGGAAAGACGAGGAAGAGAAATTGTTGGAGAGGTTTTTGGCTAGATGCCAGAAAGCTTGGGAAGAGCTAGAGTTGGATAGTTCAGTGCATTTATTATTGATGAAAGAGTGTTTGGCAAGTCGAAGAACAGATTTGGCTTGATTCCGGGCAGAAACATATGAAGAATGAGAGTCTTGAGTTTTAAGGCGTCGGTACCGTTTGAATGCTTCCTCCTTATTGCGGACAGCAGTAGAACAGGCGTGAGTAAACCAAGATTTTTAGCATTAGTCTGAGAGAAAGAGAATGGAATGTATGCTTCCATGCCCGATAGGATTACCTCGGTAATGCGTTCAGCACTCTCCGAGGGTCCTCGGCCATGGAAGCAGAAATCATTCCATGGGAAATCAAAGAAGTACTGCCGAAGAGCCTCCCAGTCGGCAGCGCCAAAGTGCCACAAGCGCCGCCGGCTAGGAGGATCGGGTGGCTGTACTGGAGAGATAGGACAGGTGACAGAGATAAGTTTATGGTCGGAGGAGCCCAAAGGAGAGAAAAGATCGACAGTATAAGAAGAAGGGTTAGAAGTTAGAAACAGGTCAAGAATGTTGGGCCGATCTCCGATGCGATCCGGGATACGGGTGGGTTGCTGAACTAACTGCTCTAGGTCATTTAGGATAGAAAAGACGTAGGCTTGTTCACCAGGTGGATCAGTAGTGTGAGAGGAGAGCCAATGGCGGTGGTGAACGTTGAAATCTCCTAAGATGGAGATTTCTGAGAAAGGAGAAATGGATAGAATGTGTTCCACTGTAGAGTTTAGATAGTCAAAGAATTTGGGAAAGTTGGTAGAGTTAGGGGAAAGATAGACAGCACAGAAATATTTAGTAAGAGAATGACAGGAAAGTTTGAGCCATAAAGTTGAGAATTCAGAGGAGTCGAAATCGGGAACACGAGAGCAAGTGAGTTTGTTGTGCACATATGCACAACATCCGCCTTTGGCTTTGAAACTAGGATAGAGAAAGTAGGAGGATACAGAGAAGGGGTTGCTGGATGTTGCTACAGACACCTGAGTTTCGGTGAGGAAGAGAAGATCAGGTTTGTAGGAGGAGAGATGGTGCTCAACAGAGTGAAAGTTAGAGGAAAGTCCGCGAATGTTGCAGAAATTAATAGAAAGAGTAACAGGCCGAGGTCCAGGTAATTGTGTGGGGTCGTCAGGGGATGGTCGGTCGGGTGAGGGGGCATTTATGGTCCCCCCCCCTGGGGACTCCGAGGCTGGGCTACAATTCATCATTTTTTTTTTTTTTAATTTTGGTGTGGAAGAATGAAGTGTGGTGTGCATGTTTAGTGTAGTGAAGTGGATAGGAGGAGGAGGTGTTTGTGAGAGCTAGCTGGATTGCTCTCAGTGTAAATGAGGCACAAAGAAAATCAGTAAGAGAGGCCAAGCAAGTGAAACAGGAGTTCCAGCGACTCTTTATCACATGCCTATAACCTCACCTGGGTCTAGCCCTGATCGATTGGTGCCTACAATCTCCCCACCAGAACTGATATTTTTTGTTTGGTAGGTGTTCTTGTGTAACATATATATAATTTGCAATCCTAATTAGAATATGGCAGACCCTATTTGGACATTGAAATATAATCTTGAAACACTATGTATCCCATATACTCGCTATAATATTGCAATCCATTTGAAAGATCTTAACTCTTTTGAGAACACTATTCAAACCAGAAGGAAATATCACTGACTAGCGAATAATATAGACTTTGAGGCAGACATTGTGAGGAAAATTTTACTAATTAATTTAGTTTGAGACAAGAGTAAGACTTTCATCGAATAATACAATATTACTTTGTTCTTAATATATATAATATTGATTTGAGTTATCTTATTCAAGAAAAAAGAAAGTGCATTATGCAATAAGGATCCCAAAGTATTCCCTATTTGGACATTAAAATATAACCTTAAAACACTATTGATCTCATATAATGGATATACTATTGCAATCCTGGTGGAAGTTATTAACTCTTTGGAAAACTATTATTTTAAATCAGAAGGAAATGCCCCTGACTAGAGAAAATATAGATTTTGAGGCAAACATTGACAAACAATTTTTACTGATTAATATAAAGAGTAAAACTTTCATCACTTATTACACTATTACTTGGTTCTTAACCCGAGAACTGCGGGAAGACTCTTAAGAGTTCCCCAGGCGGACTGCGGGAAGACTCTTAAGAGTTCCCCAGGCGGACTGCGGGGAGACTCTTAAGAGTGAGTGAAAAAAAAATCAACTTTTGACATCGGGAAAAAAAAAAAATTGGCCCCTGGGCCATGCAAAATCTCAGTCCTCTACCTCCTCTCCTTCAGTTATCACCTATTTTCCCTGTTATTCCCTTATTCTGAGGTATATTTTCGTGCTAACATTAGAAATCCGGTTGGAGGGTGTGGTCATCACTGATAGCAAGCGAATGCAAGAGAGAGAGAGAGAGTATCGATCGACTGTGTCTCAGTGGCCTTGGGGGAAATTGGCGGGAAAGCAGCTTGCCTCACCCATACATTATACAACTCGCGGGCAATATCTCCGATTTTGACCATCCAAACGCTGTTTTCACTTGTTTTATTGTTGTTTCAGGTTAATACCTTTATAATCAACCCATAATAGGCGCATATAGATAAGTATTAATGCTATTAATGGTACAATGAATATTTTAGTGACGGAAACACCTCAAATACATGCGCACAGGGAGAGGTGTCTAATTACCCCCATGCGCACTTCAGAGGTTAAGAATAAGGCTTTTAAAAAATCCATTTAAAACACCCCCAAAATGTATTTTTTTCTTTTTTTGCCCCTGGGCCATGCCAAATATCACTCCTCCACCTCACCTCCTTCAGTTATCACCTATTTTCCCTGTTATTCCCTTATTCTGTGGTCTATTTTCGTGCTAACATTTGCGAGTTGCAAGCAGGGCATTGTCATCACTGTTACCAAGCGAGTGCAAGAGAGAGAGAGAGAGAGAGAGAGAGAGAGAGAGAGAGTGAGTATCGATCGACAGTCTCTCTCCAGACGTGGGGAAAAGTGGAGGGGAGGTAGGTTGCCTCAGCCATACATTATGTAACTCTCGGCCTGTATCACCGATTTTGACCATCCAAACGCTGTTTCCACTTGTTTTATTGTTGTAACAGGTTAATACCTTTATAATCAACCTATAATAGGCACATATGGATAAGTATTAATGCTATTTATGGTAAAATAATGATGATAGTGATGGGAACAGCTCAAATACGTGCGCACAGGAGTGTGGTGTCTCATACCCCCCATGCGCACGTCTTAGGTTAACTAACATTAATATGAGTTAATCTTATTAATTAAGCACCACAATATACATAGAGCAATATTTATCCCAACTGTTGTACATAATATTGCACATCCAGGTGCAAGTTCTTAACTTTGTAAGTGATTGCAATGTATACTATATAGAACTTATATATATTTGTTTTGGGGGTAGGTGTTCTTGTGTAACATATATATAATTAGCAATCCTAATTAGAATATGGTATCCCTATTTTGACATTGGATTATAATTTTAAAACACTAGCCTATGTGTCCCATATAATGGTTTTAATATTGCAATCTTGGTGAAAGTTCCTAACTCCTATGAAATTGGTATTCAAAACCAGAAGGAAATATCACTGACTAGAGAACATATATACTTAGAGGCTATCATTGACAAAAGAAAATTACTAATAAATATACTTTTAGACATGAGTCAAAGTGTCTTCAGTGATGCAATATTACTGTGTTCTTAAATAATAATTATTAATTGGTATAATGTTATTAAACAAACAAAAAACAAATAATTTTGTTCCAACCTTACTGGCTTACTGGCTTACTGGTTTCGTTTTGTTTTGTATTCTTCCCGACTGGCATGGTACTACCGTTGTATTTCGCCTGGAGAGAACATGACATATACAGATTTTTTACTTTTTAGGTATGTTTTCATCTTATTCCAATCAATAACCCTTCTCCCTCGAACATTCTGGGGGAAGAGAAGCGTGAACTGCCTCACATCATTATAAATTGTGGGAATTTTTTGAAGCAGTAATGATGGCTTTTTGAACATGTTGACATTTTCATGATCTATACATTTTGATGTGTTTCTGACGATGGAACTTGTTGATGCTTCACTGACCGAACCCTCCATGGGCGCTGGATTCAACTCAATACCCGATGGCGACCCTTCACTTTCTTTGATGGCTGGTGTAATAGACGAAGAAGGCCCCTCCTCCTCCGTAATGATACTCTTCTCATTAATGGATCCCTGGAGCACCGAAGATCTTGTTCCACAGTCCGATAATTACACCGTATCTTCATCCAAGGTTGTGTCAGTTGAGTGTTTCCTGAAGAGAATGAAGTAAACAAATAATTACTCATAAGTTGTTGAAATGAAAACCCAGTCATACAATTATAGAGTATATTATTATTATTATTATTATTATTTTAATTATAAAAGTCGGGGCTTATTTGTACGTATTATTACTTGACTTCGCTTAGGCTTCTGCAGACAAAATGGGTGGAGTGCTATTCACCAGATGAACAGAACAGGCCGTATTCATAATTTCTGATTGCTAACCACAACTGTAATTTCAGTATATTTAGTTTATTCTCACTTTAATTCGAAAATTGTAAAGGGCTTAATGCAATAGATCTATAATTTTCTAAAAGTATTATTACTTCTACCTAAAAATCGGTATATGAAGTTCATAAATCTTGTTAATATAGAGTAATAATCATTAATTAATAGTAATAATTAATAATTAATAGCACTCTGTTAAATAAAAAGCCTTACAAAAGCAGCGCCTGAAAGCCTTGTATGCCTTTTCGCATCTTACTAGTGTATGAGGGCTGAGATTTTGCTCAAGTTCAACTAAAAGTAAAGGTAGCTATAGTTTGTGTAATTTTACAAGAAACTGTTTGAATGTTGGATATGTGGTCAGTTTTTATCAGCACATTAAAGTTCAATTGTCAGAAATTCCTAAAACAACGTTTATAAAGTAGTGTTTTTTAATTTATATCAAAATTCGAGTAGCCCTGGTTATGGCGCCTGTGTTGTAGAAGATATTGACAATGAAATATAGAGTTTCAATAGTAAAATAATGGCTTATTTTCAAGGACAATTTATATTTTAATTCCTTTGTGTTAATTTGTTTTCCAAATCAAGGAAAATATAGAATTTAGAAGGAGTTTTAATATGCCCATTTTGAGTTATAATCAGCCCATATAGAAATGCCATTATTGTATTGATTACCGTATATTATACTTCTTTTCATGGTATCTAAATTCACATTGTCGACAGTTCTATGAAATCATGATAGCTAGACTTTCTATTGTTGTATGTTAATGAATATTTAGCCTTGTGTTAATATTGGGCAACATTATTACCGAGTCTTCTAAAGCCCAAGTTTCAGAGATTATTATGACAGACATGCCCATTTTGAGTTATAATCAGCCCATATAGAAATGCCATTATTTTAATGATTACCGTATATTATACTTATTTTCATGGTATCTAAATTAACTTTGCCGACAGTTCTATGAAATCATGATAGCTAGACTTTCTATGCGTGTATGTTAATGAATATTTAGCCATGTGTTAATATCGGGCAACATTATTACTGAGTCTTCTAAAGCCCAAGTTTCAGAGATTATTATCACAGATAGGTGACAGGTCAGATTTACCTCGGTGAATGGAAGGTATATGGACCCTCGTATAATACTAGTTTTCTATTTTAGGTTACTTGTTTATGTTTTTGTTTAACCGGATCAACAGAGTTCTCATGTAGAATTTGACAAAAGTATAGATAATACATACCGTACAGTGAATTGAGGGGTAAATGTGGGAAAAAATCAACCACTAAGCTTCTTCTTGCTAAGCTGACGTCTTGGACTATGTTTACTATTTGAACTAATTCAGTTACTCAGACTAATTTGAACTAATTTGATCTATTGACATACTTTACTAATGTGTCCACTTTGGATTAATTCCACCACTTTTAAATAATATTACCAACTGTAGTAATGCCCACTCATATTCTGACTAACTACTGTACTAATTTGACTGATGAGATTTAATTGTCCATTTGTTATGTTGAATAAAACTATCGTTCATAATAATTTGATGACTGAAACTAAATATGTTCCATCAACTAACTTCCACTGTACTAATTTTACTGCCAAACTAGTTTGACTGCAGACTAATTTTAATGTCGAACTCACAGTACTGTGGAATTAACTCAACTGTCGAACTCATTCTACTGTCAAACTAGGTCTACTGAGGATTTCATTCTTCTGCCGAACTATTTCAACCGTCTGAACTAACTTTACTGTCATACTATTTTTGCCAGGCTCAGTCTACTTCCAAGTTCATTCTATTGCTAAACTAAGTATATCAAGAAGTATTTATACCACCAGAACTAATTATACCACTGGAAACTTATACCACTGGAACTAATTATACCGCTGTAACTAATTATACCACTCGTACTAATTATACAACTAAACTTCTATTATTTGACCGAACTAATTATATTACCAACTGTTATTACTACTAAACTTATTATACTACTGAACTAATAGCTAGTAGGCTACCACCTAACTAATTGTGCTGCCAAACTAATTGTACCACCTAACTTATTCAACAAACTTAATTAATTCTACTGTTGGACTAATTCTACTGCTGAACTAATTGAACCATTTGAACTAGTTATACTCCCAAAATAATGTTAGTGCTAAGCTAGATTTTCTCTACGTGAAACGATTTCCTCCACACATCTTAATGACGCCATTGAAGGAAATAATATTATTAGTTAATAGTAATAATTAATAATTAATAGCACTCTGTTAAATAAAAAGCCTTACAAAGGCAGCGCCTGAAAGCCTTGTATGACTTTTCGCATCTTACTAGTCTATGAGGGCTGAGATTTCGATTAAGTTCAACTAAAACTGAAAGGGGCTATAGTTTAGGTAATTTTGCAAGAAACTGTCGGAATTTTGGATATCTGGTCAGTTTTTATCAGCACATTAAAGTTAAAATGTCAGGATTGTCTTAAATACACCTCAGAAGATCGTTGTGAAAACACCCCATTCTATTGCGCCCGCTGAGAACACAGCGCAAAAGAGGTTAGTCTTTAACACCTTACGAGCGGCCTATGCGGTTTATTTATGTGTACCGCACAGCGGGGTGTTTTTAGCCAAAATAGGGCTGTTTACGTGATCATTTTCATGCCTAAATAAGACCCAGAACGTAAAACAAGTACCTATCCCTGAAAGGGCATAAACAGAGCTTTCGAATGACACCATAACGATCCTTGTATGATGGATAGTTTTCTTGCAATAACCGTGCAACGCGAGTGCAAAAAGCAGGTAATTCGGTACTTTCAGTACATAATTGAGTATGTAGCGAGTGAGAGAGGGAGGAGGGAGCTGAGATTTGTGTCAGTAGGTTCGCCGCGGTGGTCTGGAGCAGTCATACGCTCGCTAGTCTCCTGCCACCACTTGTCTCTCTCTCTCAGCCACATTACGTGCTGAAATTGCCACTCGAGTTATGTCGAGCGCCGCCACATAGTCCAGCTTTTTTTAACTCGACTTATGTTGCTCGCCGCTAAATAAGGGTTAATACACCTGAGGATCATTGTGAAGACACCTCATTTTAATATATCCAACACCCTTGTCTTAGCTGGTGGCAAGAGATTAGCAGACGTAATTGACAACCTGTCTAACCTAGGTCCTTGCACGTCTTCCGAACACTGCAAGGAAGCAGTTAACATCAAAGACCCCAGAACGAGACAGGAAGATTACTCAAGGCCATCACCCAATGACCCATCTCCCTTGCTGAGCACCCCATGTACAGGAACCCATTTCCCGTCTCTCCCATGCCCCTTTTGTTTCCTCCATCCTTATTCCATGCTTTCGCCTGAAAAAAAAAAAAAAAAGATAATTCTAAGTCTTCCTGTGACCCCAGACAAAGGTATTAAATAGTGCTATCATATTTCCCCTTCTATATAAACCCTCTGTTCCACTTTTGGAAACATTCCACACTGATATTTGGTATTGATAAATACGCTCAATTACATTGAACGTATTTATCAATACCAAATATCAGAGATACCATCTCTGCCGGTGGTGGGGCCGAGGCTGCCACTGTCGCTAGAAGTAGATGTGGCTGGGGGAAGTTCAGAGAACTGCCAATTCTGACCATGAAAAGAATGCCTCTCCCACAGAAGGGTAAGGTGTATGCCACATGTGTTAGAAGTGCAATGACGTATGCCTCAGAAACATGGGCCGTTAAAGTAGAGGATGTCAACAGAATGGAACGAAATGAGATGAGAATGGTGAGATGGATGTGTGGGGCCAGGCTGCAGGATAGAATAACAAATGTTGAGCTGAGGAGATGTTTAGGTATAAAGAGTATTAACGAGATGATGCGTACAAGTAGACTGAGATGGTGTTGGACATGTGGAGAGAATGGATGAACAAAATTGGGTGAAAAAATGCAGGTCTGTGATTGTGGAGGGAGCTGCACCAAGGGGTGGACCGAGGAAGACCGGAGGCGCGTTCGGCAGACCTATCGCCGATTCGTCTGATAGCGCTTGACCGAACGGTGTTTCGATTTCACTACCGAACGACACAGATCGCCGATCGGTCTGCCAGAGCTTTGTAAACAATAACAAACTGATATCGCAACAAGAATTGCTTTATTTTTCGCCTATTTGTTGTAGTGTGTTTAATATTTACATAAATTGTATTCAAGAAGGGGAAACACAATACGCAATCTATAGTATTAGTAATATAATAACTTTAAATGTGATAGGCCTAGCTAAGAACCATCCGTCCATGAAAATTGACAAAAGGCGCCAAATCTATTACGCTACCAAGGTCCAACAGATCTACACGGACGCTATCCAGCCTATCCAAACAAGAGGATATGGCAGACCTCCCCCTGGCTGCAGGAATTGTCTGTGTCGCAGAGCTTGACGATAGAGGACTACTGGATGCCGTCGAAGCAGTCATTGCAAGAGACGAGGCCTTTGACGAGTACGTGGAAGCTGTAGCGGTGAGAGAGCGACCTCGACCTGTCACCATTCCCAATTATGTGGAACTCATCGTCCCAGCGTACTCGGATCTAGTATTCAAGACTCACTTCCGCATGCAAAGGACCACAGTTGAGGTTAGTCATTTATAATTAGGCCTATGTTTAGCCTACAT
This sequence comes from Paralithodes platypus, assembly GCA_032716605.1. Classification (NCBI taxonomy): domain Eukaryota; kingdom Metazoa; phylum Arthropoda; class Malacostraca; order Decapoda; family Lithodidae; genus Paralithodes; species Paralithodes platypus. The sequence goes on along the minus strand of CM064548.1, from coordinate 31,185,917 downwards.
ACTTTAGTTACTTGATATATCCAGAGGCCCCAGCCTCGCAGTCGTGGTGCGCCACTGCTGTGTCAAAACTAGGCCCATAAAACTCATTTATTTTTTTCAAAACTAGGCTAGGCTACTGATTTTGACATCAAACCCTAATTGTGTTTTCCATTTCTGCATTAGATGTGATATTTTAAATGTTTAGGCCTAGGCTAGGCTAGCCTATGCCTACTTTAATGTTGTTTTTGTAATTAACTGTCCTATCAACGGTCAACCTTATCAACATAATTCATAATTCATTAGGCCTACCTAACCTACGTAGGTTAGGTCTAGGCCAACCCAAATTAATTTGAAAGCAACTTTGCATAGCCTAGCCTAGTTCAATGGATGCAATGATGATTGGATAGCCTGAATAGGAATATGTTAAATCGTAACAGGGGAATATCCTAATCCCAACACAAAGTACAGATAGGCTAGGCCTAGGATAATATAGCCTAAGCTGAAATATTTGTGAAGTCTAGGCTAGGCCTAACTTCTATTATGTTCTATAGGCTAGGCCTAAGTAAGTACTGTAGGCTACTGTAATGTTTTACAAATTACTGGTCAATGACAAGTTTATTATGTACATATAAAATAGGCCTAGCCCAGCCTTCACAAGATATATATATATATATATAGACCTAGGCTATACAGGGTGTTTCATAAATACCTTTCATAAATTTCAGAATGAATAGACCTAGCAATAATAAATATACTTTACTATGTGACGGTTTTGGAAATTTCTCATATTTACCGGGATATTACACATTTTAGTTTAAATAGGAAAGTCTAGGGGATGAACACAATCAGTAGATTACCATCACCTCAATTACTTTATTTTGTCATAAATGTTTGAACATCAATGTATTTTACAGTATTTACAATAGTTGCTCGAAGTTTCTCCCACCCTCGTTGATACAGGCTTGGGCTCGGCGCATAAGAGACTGTCGCACTCTTTCAAATATCCCTGGTGTGTTTCTTACTTCTCTGCATGCCTCTTGAACTCGTTGCCACAGTTGCTGACGGGTGTTGATTTGTGTAGCATACACCCTGCTCTTCAAGTGTCCCCAAAGATACAAGTCAAGTGGAGTTAGGTCCGGGTAGGTGGCCAGGCGATGGGACCACCACGGCCTATCCACTTATCAGGGTACATAACATTAAGGAAATCCCTTGTACCTCGTGCAAAGTGAGCTGGAGCCCCCCATCCTGCATGAACCACATTTGTCTACGTGTTCTGAGAGGCACATCTTCAAGTAGTATGGGTAAGTCATCCTGCAGAAATCTGGTGTAGGCCTACACATTGCCTGTAAGTCGTTGTGGTAACATAAAAGGTCCGATTAGATGGTCACCAAGAATACCGGCCCAAACATTAATCGAAAAGCGTTCCTGATGTCCCCTCGATGTTGTTGCATGTGGATTTTATGCTGTGATGCTGTTGTGAGGTGATGGTAATCTACTGATTGTGTTCATCCGGGCCTAGACTTTCCTATTTAACCCTTAATTAGCGGCTCACCACATAAGTCGAGTTAAATAAAGCTGGACTATGTGGCGGCGCTCGACATAGGTCGAGTGGCAATTTCAGCACGTAATGTTGCTGAGAGAGAGAGACAAGTGGTGGCAGGAGACTAGCGAGCGTATGACTGCTCCAGACCACCGCGGCGAACCTACTGACACGAATCTCAGCTCCCTCCTCCCTCTCTCACTCGCTACATACTGAATTATATGGGGAAAGTACCGAATTACATGCTTTTTGCACTCGCGTTGCACGGTTATTGCAAGAAAACTAGCCATCATAAAAGGATCGTTATGGTGTCATTCGAAAGCTCTGTTTATGCCCTTTCAGGGATAGGTACTTGTTTTACGTTCTGGGTCTTATTTAGGCATGAAAATGATCACGTAAACAGCCCTATTTTGGCTAAAAACACCCCGCTGGGCGGTACATATAAATAAACCGCATAGGCCGCTCGTAAGGTGTTAAACTAAAATGTGTAATATCCCGGTAAATATGAGAAATTTCCAAAACCGTCACATAGTACAGTATATTTATTATTGCTAGGTCTATTCATTCTGAAATTTATGAAAGGTATTTATGAAACACCCTGTATACTGTATATATATATATATATATATATATATATATATATATATATATAGGGCCTATACACCGGTAAAGCCTATGTATTGTGGAAAATATAGTTGCCTAAACCTGACTTTTAGCTCCAACAGCGATTTTAGTAAGTACTGGTACCCTATTTTGGGTTGTGTGTGTTTTTGTCCTTCAGATATAGCCTAGTGTTGTATTATAAAGATTTGGAGCAGAAATTAGTAGCCTATTTACCCATTTTCCAACTAGGCCTATTTAAAAACAAGCCCTCACTAGTGGGGACTGGGGAGGGCTAGGAACATCAAGGAAAATGTGGGGTTAAAGACAATAAAATTACAAGAATAAGCTAGGCTATATATGACAATAACAGTTAGCCTTGGGATACAGAATTCATCTCACCCCAACAGGACTTATTGAAATTTTCGGTAAAAATTTAATAGACCGTGGACAGACTTTTTACTAGGCCCTAGTTATTTTTTTACGGCATTTTATTTGACATAGGCCTACAGTCAACTTTGAAGACATTAGCCTAACCTAACAACCTTACCTAACCTATCCTAGTAACACTCTTGTTAGGAGGGGGCGAGGGGATTGGGAATTTCATTTATTCAGAATTTCCGCAAGCATATAAAGACCTATCGCACGTTAAAGTACCGTAGGACCTACGTGTACTGTATGTAAAATACTGTAGAGCATACAGAACAATTAAAAATCATTTCATAATTGTCCTCTTCGAAAATTCAACCAACCAACATTATGCATAGGCTATAGCCTATAGCTTAGCCCTATGCCTGTGCCAAAGAATGAAATTATCAAAATTATTATTTGGATAAGGCGATGGCGCTCGCCGCAGCGACTTGCGGTCACGACCGTTACAAGTGTCTAATTTGACCGCTTTTTCCTGAATTATCCTATGGCCAGCTGTTATTTACTCCATGTTGGGAATGTATATGATGATGACAATAAGTCCTTGGGGGATGAGGACCCAAATGTGAGCAAATTAGACGCAAACGTAATGGTCGTGAGCACGAATGTGCGAGCCTTTTCCCTACAATTATTTGATCTTTAAATTAAGTTTCTTAATTTAATTATAATAGTTTTGTAAGAATGTTTAGTAACCTATGATTCTTTTGATGTGTGACCTTAATTTATCTCAATAATCACTTGCCGTAGCCTAACCTAACTTTAATTTAATTATTTGCGAATCACTTTGCATTGTTCAATTAATAAAATTTGGCCTAGATGTCTATCTATCTATTGCCGGACGCCGTGATCCCCGAAGGGGTGGCCACGAACGAAACGGCCCCATGCACTTCTGTCCCCAGTCAGTCGACGCCCATCCTTCCATCCAGCACCGCCTTCACTCATATACTTCATCCTTCCACCTCTCACTCGGTCTACCTCGCCCTCTCTGTCCTTCCACCTTACTCTTGTACACTCTCTTAGTCATTCTCTCGCTTCCCATACGTTCCACATCATGACCGAACCTTCTCAAGGTACGGTACCGTATTCCTTTTCACACTTTCCAGCACATCTACATCCACACCACACCTCTGTCGTACTTCCTCATTCGTCTATCTATCCCTCCATGTAACTCCGTATGCACTTCTCAAGTAACTCATTTCCAACCCTCTCACTGTTGGTTTGATTCTCTTCACCAACATCCATGCTTCGCTCCCGTAAATCAATGTTGGGATTACCACACTGCCACACAAGGACTTCTTTACTTCCATGCTGACCACCCTATTTCTTGTTACTGATTTCAGCGTTCCTACCTCTTCCCCTGTTGCACCCTCTCCCGCACTTCTTCATCCATACTCCCATCTTTACTCAACACACTGCCCAAATACTTTAATAAGCTGACATTCTCGATAACCTGACCGTTCAACCTCACCTCACACTTGCTCTTCCTCGCATTTACCTTCAGATTCCGTTTTCACACACTGTTCTAAACATATTTACCAGCCCCCTGCAAGTCCCATTCACTGTGGTGATGGGCTGGCCTATCAGAGTGAGAACTGAGCGATCTCTGCCATACCCATAGCTTACTCTGACTGTTCCTTTTACTTTTATATTTTCTAGATCTCAAGTGACGGCGTCTCTTCCGTGGATTGACCTCCCAATCTACCAAGATTGGAAGCCAAAGTGTCACATTTTTCCTTTGCTTCTCAACTTTCTCTTCATAATTGCTGAGGGGCACGGCCCTGTGTGGGGCTTTGGTTTCCCGGGCGTTTCTGCACCCTCCTCAGCTCCCCGCCATGAGTGGCTTCGGTCACCCAGGCTTTATTGTGGTCGGCGGGGAGGGTTCTGTGGGGGCGCTCGGTTATGGCCTTGACCTTGCTCGGGGCCTTGGGGCTGTTCGGCCAGGCAGCTTGGGGAACAACAACAACAACTCCCATTCACTATCGCTCATCAGCAAACAGCAGTACGGGCAACCTCCACTCTTTTTCTTCCTTTATCAGAGGTACACCAACATCCACTGCTCTTCCTTGTACTGGGTATTTCTTTCATGACTCCATCCATATAGATATATATTGAACAGCAATGGGGACATCACACACCCTTGCTTTAACCCATCAAACAACTCGCTCTGCTCATTCGCCACACATACTGGCCTAGATGTGTGTCTATCTAAATATTGTCAGATGCCACCATCCCCAAGTTACTAATTTTGACCCCTGATTTATGTCACTCCAACAAAGTCATACCGGTAGATTAATTATTATTATTATTACATATATTATTATTATTTTTGTTTAGTTTCTTCCTTTTCTGAAGGGCACTACTGTGTTCAGTTGCTCAACTCAGTAAATTTGCAGAAGATCAAAGAGCACCTCCATTAAGGTCAAATCTTTTCTTACAGGATCTGTGCCACCTGCTGAGCCCCTATCTTCTTGACAGAGTGATAACCACCGAGAAGAAGATTTTGGGAACCCTGTGGATGCTGGGAAACCTAGAAACCTTCAGAAGCGTTAGTGATCGCTTTGGACTAAGCAAGTCATCCCTTCACGATGTTGTCATGGAAGTGTGTAACGGTCTGATATTAGTTCAGGATAACATACTATCTTTTCCTCAACCCAAACAATTTCAGGCTTTAGCAGATGACTTCCACGACAAATCTGGCATTATGGGTATCGTAGGAGCAGTAGATGGCACATTAATAGAAATTCCTGGTCCAAAAGATTTTAGGGAGTCATATGTATGATGGAAAGGCTATCCAAGCATCCAGCTCCAGGCTGTTTGTGACATCAATCTTAGATTTCTCGATATCAATGTTGGAAGGCCAGGTTCTCTTCATGATCAGCGAGTGTTTAAGAAGTCCCCTTTGTACACTGCCCTACAAAATGGATACTTCCCCGAAAATTTCCATCTTTTAGGAGACTCGGCGTACACTCTGGAAACATATATGCTAATTCCGTATAGAGACAATGGTCATCTTACTGATGTGCAAAAAACATTCAATGCTCGTCACTCATCTGCTCGTGCTGTCATTGAGAGAGCCTTTGGTCTCCTCAAAGGTAAATTTCAGAGACTAAAGTATTTGAACATGACCTCAATAGACAAAATACCGCTAGTTGTATCAGCTGCTTGTATTATACACAATTACATCCTTTTGAAAGAACGGCTTGATGACCAAGATTTTGAATACCAGGATATAGAAGAAATGCCCCCAATGCCAGATCATGTGTTTCTATTATGTATATGTGTTTCTTGTTGATCCTAAGGTCAGTTTAACACCTCATTTATGCTCGTAACTTAATATTGAGAGACTTTAGGGCTGTTTGTGTATGATTATTATTCAAGAAAGTCTCGCAAAAATCCACGGTGACTACATGCGATACTCCATTTTAGGAGCTTATTGTGAGAAAACGGCCCAACACAATTTTTTCAAACGTTCATTTCCATAAACTACGTTTTCCTACGAAAATCAACCATCAGACCATTTAGTGCTAAAACACATAAATATCTGTGAGCTCTGGGACTAATATAAGAAAAGTAGTACTGTAAAAGGAAAGTAACGGGCAGATACAGCTAGCGTTGGGTAGAGGATGCCAAACCTCACTCTGGATTGGACCAGCCCTCACCCTAGGGCTATGTAATGATTACGATTAATAAGGTTTTGTTCATTGAAAGTGTTCACTTTAAAGCCAAGTTCTGAAGCATCTTGGTTATCATAAGGCATGGTACAGTCTCATGCATTCGATATGGATTCAAATAGGTGTAGAATACAACTATTAATTCACAAATGTATATGTATACAGAAATATATTGGGAAATAATGCAGCACCATATTGTATAAGAAATACTTTATTAAAAACCTATTAAAAATAATGTATATGGCTATAAATTTTCCTTAACATGTAAATAGAAACACATTTATAAATATATTATAAGCCTTAGCCTACCTTGTATAAACCATAGCATTAGTTTCACCTCACTATTTACTTTTCCAAAATATACCCAATGCACTAGTTTACTCCTTATTAAAACTCTGATTTTCCTAATAATATATCTATCTACCAGCACAGCACATTTGTTGATAAAATTTGAAATAAAAGAACACAATCCATTACATAACGGGTGGATGGGACTCGTTAGCCTTGGTAGGCAACTCATCTAGGGGAGACAACCTTATACAAATCCAGGTGGATGGGACTCGTCAGCCTTGGTTGGCAACCTGTCTAGGGGAGTAAACCTGATACAAATCCGTACAGCTTACCTAAGGGTAAGGCAGGTTAGTGGATGGATTAGCCGAACACCACTGTAGAAAAATAGTGCTAACAAGATACACAGAGGGCCTCGGAGTCGGACGGATCCTAAATTGAGAGGTCAATCCTGTAATTCCTTCACTAAACTGGCTCGGGTTGTCCCTCTCAGAGGAAATGGGTCCGCTTGGGGACATTCTGTGTATGGCCACCCTCGTAAGGGAAGTAAGGCGGCCGGCAATAGATAGAATCCATTACATGAGCAAGTTAATATGGTTCCCAATCAAACTAATCGCACATAAAACGATGCACTATCGTCATGTTCAATGAATTAGTCAGTTTGGGACGTTCTGGTAAATTGTACTAAATTCTGTATGAATAAAGAAACTACAATTTGGTGCGGGGTACTACATTAGGCTACTTTGCGGATGGGGCTCAATGGGTTAAAGGCAAAAATATATATTTATGAGACTGTTGATTTTATAACAGTGCTTTTTATAAAGGTGTACTGTCATGCCAGGAAGTCTTTGACCTGGGGTAACTGCAGTACAGTATAGCTATGTGCACACACAGACCAGTGAAGATACAGGCTCGATTATTAAATAACAGAACTACTGTACCTGCAACACATAATTCACCCAGGATGATAATTATACTGTATTCATATATATACTACTGTAGGCTACTGTGTTTGACCACTGTGGTATCTGTACCTGCCTGGCCTAAAACGTAATAACTTGACAATGCCATTGCACATCCATAAAATATTACAAAAGGCGTTAGACCTGTAGATGAGCAATTGATAATAACCAAAACATCCTGACAAAATAGTACACATAGCAATACAATATCTATTTCATCAGAGATACAAAATAATACTATTCTATATTTGATGAAGTAGACAAAAATGCATGTAAGATCACACTAAATATAAACATCCTAACTGAATATAAAGAGAAAAGAGATCATGTCATTTAAGTATACTGTATACTCACTACTCAGCCAAAATGTGTAGATAATAAAACTCGGAAAAACTGCCTCAATAATCAGATACACGCCCACTGCCAGCCCTGGATGACATACGCAACCATACACACCATTCACTTCACATCTAGCAAGCTGTTTACAGCGATCGTCAAATAAACTCACCTAAACTTCAGTATAAGGATATTTTGTGTTGTCCTGTATTAAAATGCAGTATTAAAATAATTTGAGATTAAAAGCAAGTGAGGATATTTCGAGTGATAAAAATAATTCAAGTGATTGTGAATGCGAGTGGATGTAAACAAATATGGCTGACTTTGATGGATTTGAAGTCGGTGAGACCGAGGGCATTCTAGGGAAAATTATACGTGAGCTGAATGACATTAAAAGGTGGAAGGAGGATATGCAGGAGTGGAAGGTGAGTGTTAGTTCACAGATTGAGGCTATATGTTCAATATGTGGTGCTCAGGCTGGGGACATCGAGCCTGGACAAGATTTGAGTCGGGCTAGCCTAAAAGATATTCAAACTCATATGGGGCTACTCCAGGACAAAAATGAAGCTTTAAGATTGCAACTTGAAGAATACAAAGGGCAAACCAAGGAAATGAAAACACATGTGGAGGAGATTAAGGAGAAACACAATAAATGGGTTAATGACGAAGGAGGAAAAGTGAAGGAAGTGGCAATGAAGGAAATCATGGAGGAACAAAAGAAACAATCAGAAAGGGAAAATAAAGATTTAGAATCAGTGGTAGTAAAAGCTATGAGGAGAAATGAACAGGTCCTGCGTGAAACAATAGATAGAAATAAGTGTATTATTGTATTTGGGGATATAGAGGAGCACATTATTGAGAGGAAAGCTAGGGATAAGGAAGGAATTAATAAGGTAAAAACATTGATCAAGCATGTCGATGAAGAAGGAAACAACTGGAGAGATGATATTGAAGAAGTTAGGAGAATGGGTAAATATAGTAAGGGAAACACAAGGCCAATGAGAGTGCAGTTTAGGTCTAGGGTAACAGTGGATGCAATAATGAACGTAACATGGAGACTTAACTTGACCAGCAAGTTTAAGAAAATTACAATTAGAAAAGACATGAGTATTGAGGATCGAAACATAAGAAAGGAATTGCAAACCGAGGCAAATGTAAAGAATGGAGAAAGGACGAAAGAAGACGAAAAGAAGTTTTTCTGGAGAGTGTGGGAGGGAAAACTCAAGAAATGGTATATAAAGCGAAGGGACGAAGTAGGGAGGGAAGGGGAGATGGTGCGGGTGACGGGGGAGAAGGCAGAGAGAGGGGAGGTGGAGATAGAGAGAGAAACAGTCCAAGTGGAGGCAGAGGGAGGGGAGGTGGAAACGGAGTGAGAAACAGTCCAGGTGGAGACAAGAGGAGAGGAGACAAGCTAGGAAATAAATTGGGAGGGGTACGTACAAAAAAGAAAGGAACGGGCAGGGACGAGAAAAATAGGGAAAATACTGGAAATGCTAAGTTCATGTATACAAATATTGATGGGTTAATTTCCAAAAAGATTGAGTTTGACGAATATGTAAAGAGAGAGAGGCCCGGGGTAGTATGTTTGACTGAAACTAAGCTTAACCAGGAGGTAGACACGAATATAATTAGTTGTGCAGGATACAGTACATGGAGAAGAGACAGGTTAGGAAAGCTAGGAGGAGGAGTGTTGATCATGGTAGATAATAAAATTACTGCTAAAGAATTAAAACTTGGTGATAGCATTGCTGAAGTGGTAGCAGTTGAAATTGAGGATAATGATAGGTCAAAATTGGACATTGTATCAATGTATTTACCTCCTAAGACTAAATCTTGGAGCAACGATGAATATAATGAATTAATTTTGGAAACCTTGCGTATGTTAGAAATTATTTGTAAAAGGAAAAATAGGCTTATTCTTGCAGGGGACTTTAATTGCGGGGAGGTGGATTGGGAATGTTTGGATGCGGGTTCAAATGAAAATACTTGGGGTAGCAAATTTCTTGAACTAACAATGGGGTATCTATTAACACAACACGTTACGGAAAATACAAGATTTAGAGGAGGTGATGAACCATCAAGACTTGACTTATTATTCACCAAAGACCCCCAAGAAATAAAGAACCTAACATATTTGAGTCCCATGGGAAAAAGCGATCATGCTGTGATTGAATTTGAATTGACAGTGGAATTTCTGGAAGGCAGAGAGGAGGAACATAGGGAATATAGACTAAATTATAGTAAGGCGGATTATGAATCATTACGAGGATACTTTGCAAATATAGATTGGTCATTTATTGAGCAAGAACAGAATATTCAGGTAAAATACACCATGTTACTAGACATTTACAGGGAGGGGGTAGATACATATGTACCAACATTTAAGGATAGAAAGCTGGTTAAGGAGAAAGAGTGGTTAAACATGCGATGTCACATTGCCCAGAACAAAAAGGACTCTGCATGGAATAAAGTGAGAAGGAGACACACTGAGGAAAAATGGGATGAGTATAAGAATGCTAGAAACAACTATGTTAAGACTATAAGAGAGGAGAAAAAGAACTTTGCAAAATATATAGTAAACAAATGTAATAAAGAACCCAAACTGTTCTATAGTTATATCAACGGTAAAACTAAAATAAAGGACAAAATAACAAAGCTTAGGGTAGAGGGTCAATTATATGAAGACACAGTGGGTATGTGTGAAATTATGAATGATACATTAACATCCGTGTTTGTGGAAGAGGATGACTATGTAGAACCTGTGGTGGAATTAAATGAGATACAGGGACTAGAGTCGATAGAAGTCAACAAGGATGAACTAAAATCATTGTTGGAAGAATTGGACGTGAGAAAATCTATGGGCCCAGATAACATTGCTGGATGGGTATTAAGAGAATGTTCTGAACAACTAGTGAGACCTATTTTTAATATTGTTCAATACTCATTAAACAAGGGGGAACTTCCCTTAGAATGGAAACAAGCAAATATAACTCCAATATATAAAAGTGGAAATAAAGAAGACCCGCTAAATTATCGACCGGTATCACGAGTGTTATATGCAAGCTTTGTGAAAAGATTATTAGAAAAAGATGGGTGGGTATGTTGGAGGAGAGGGAAATAATTTCAAGCAAGCAGTTCGGGTTCAGAAAAGGTCATTCGTGTACCACAAATTTGTTGAGTTACTATGATAGGGTAATTGACATTGTACAAGGGAGGGAGGGGTGGGTAGATTGTATCTACTTAGATTTCAAGAAGGCATTTGATAAGGTGCCTCATAAGAGATTGTTGTGGAAGCTCAGGACTGTGGGGCGGGTTGAGGGAGTATTATTAAAGTGGATGGAAAACTATTTAATTGGGAGGGAAATGCGAACAGTAATAAAAGGAAAGTTCTCCTCGTGGAAAAGGGTAAAAAGCGGAGTGCCTCAAGGATCGGTGTTGGCCCCAATCATGTTTTTGGTTTTCATCAACGACCTTCAAATGGGAATAGGCTCATATATATCTATGTTTGCTGATGATGCAAAATTAATGAAGCATATTACAAGTAGGAGTAGTTGTGAAGAATTACAGAGAGATCTAGATAAGTTATATGAGTGGAGTCAAACTTGGAAAATGGAATTCAACACGAGTAAGTGTCAGGTTCTTGAGATGGGAAAAAGTAAATATAGACCCTTCTTGGGGATATAAAATAGGAGATGAAATAATTAGTAAAGCTGTGAAAGCAAAAGACCTAGGGGTAGTTGTGGCAGACAGCTTGTCACCTGAACAGCATATAAATAAAATAACTGGTGAAACCTATGCAGTGTTGACTAACATGAGAATAGCTCTGAATTATTTAGATGAAGAGATGTTAGCAAAAATAATAGGGACAATAATACGACCAAGACTGGAGTATGCAGCAGTGGTGTGGTCTCCACACCTTATAAAACATAATAAAAAACTGGAAAGAGTTCAGAGAGTTGCCACTAAGATGATAGCTAGCCTTAGAGACCTACCTTATGAGGAGAGATTGGAGAGGCTAAAGCTGCCAACGCTGAGGGAGAGGAGAGAGAGAGGTGACATGATCATGATGTTTAAGTGTGTGAAAGGTTTTGAGAAGATCGACAAGGGAGATTTTGTGGTGAGGGACGAGGGAAGAACCAGGGGTCATGATTGTAAGTTGAGGAAAGTTATATGTAAGTCTGATGTAAGAAAGTTCAGCTTCCCGTATAGAAGCATTGAGTGTTGGAATAAGTTGGATGGGGAGGTGGTGGGAGCAAGAAATATCCAAACTTTTAAAGCAAAATTGGATAAATGTAGAGAGAGAGACAGGACAACACGAGCTTAGGCTCAAATCCTGTATACTACAATTAGGTGAATTAGGTGAGTACATGCCATCACAGCCCAGATGTCCAAAAGTAGAACACATGATTATTAAGAGGAGGGCTGATTTTTTTGGTGAACAAGCTGTTGAAGTAGCTGTATCATTTTCCGTTGCAACTCTCTCTGCTGGTCTTGTTGGTCCCTCTGGCTTCTTTGGACATGTTCTTGTAACAATCGGGTTTCTCTCAAATGCTCTTGTTGCAGCTGCAGCTGACGTTCATGCAAGGCTTCAAGTGCTTGATGATGTCGCTCTTCCATTTCTTGTTGTCTGATGTTTTGCTCACGCTGCATCTGCAAAAAGTCTTGATGTTGTTCAAGCATCTGAGTCATGCAGCGGTCCAATATATTATTGCGGGTTTCTGTGGCTGCAATTACGCGCTCCATGGCGACAGTTCTTTCAGAGAGAGTTGTTCTTAATTCGGCCTCCTCATGCTCTGATCGTTTCCGTTTACTGGGACGCTGATGGCTGGGCAAATGAGGAGGTAGGCCTGTAGAGGTGGTGGCTTGTGAAGCTGCAGGTGATGGGCTTCCGAGTGGAACCTGCGTTCTTGCTACAGTTGTTGGTAGCCGAGCAGAACTGCATGAAGGTTGACCCTCATGAGGTGATGCGGCAGTAGGACGGCACATTACAGGTAGACCTCCAGTACCTAAAATAAGGTGTTATTGTAATTCAAAGTTGATGAATATAATGTAACAAATTGAAATGATTTAAACTGAATATTTTATTTAGCAAACAAGTTACAAACATATAGTGCCTAAACGAGGTAACCAGCGTGTGAAAATCATACACTGTTGGAGTGGCTGTTGTTGTGCTCTCTGTAACTAGTGTAATCAGCTGCTAATGCTGACCAGGTGCAAAGATTCACAATGTAAATGTGATAAAAGGTCTACTTTACCCCTGATATCTGCTTATGCAGTGGGGGGTTAGAGGCCATGAACACTTATTCAGTGATGACTCGGTCCAGGACCTGCAGTCTAGTTTAGATTGCTGACTCCACAATGGTGACAATGGTCTTAATCCACATAGTGGAAGTAGCACTGAGGAGTGGGCAGTGGGTGCATGTCTGGGTAACTGGAGGCAAGGTGTCATACATTAAGTTCAGTATACTATATATATACATGAAGTACAGTAGCTCCTAAGGGTAAGATGCCAAACGTCATATAAGATTTGCAAAGGAGTGAACAAGTACAGTAAGGTATAATACCAATACATACCAAGAACTAGACTGCTCTCCACAGCTTCAGTCTCAATGGCTGGGTCACCAGCCATCAGCTCATCCATCACCTCAAAGTACTGCCAGTGATTAGCACCTCTTCCTGTCAGTCTGTTGGAGTCTTTTATGTTCTTATATCTGTGAAATATTGAAACAAATCATAATGTTGCATTTAACTGGTCATGAATACAATATATAAATATAAATTATCAAAATGAAAAACAAAAATTGTATATAACATTGATTGGGATGCTTCAGCCACCTGTAACCTTACTGAATTAAATAAGTACCGGTACACTTCTGAATTTATATACAGTACTAAAGTATGTATAGTGAGTTGTTCATAAAAGTGATATTATATAGACAAAAATCAAAGACGAGCATTGTGTCAGAATTTTTGTAATGTCTATGTACAGTACAGTACTGTATTTAATGAACAAAAGTATATTAGGATAGCATTTCAGCTATATATACTAATACAGTATATATCTTTGGATTCAAATGGTGTCCTTGACGCCACATACGATTACTCATTATTATTATTATGATTATTTGTTGTTGTATTTGAGTAACAAGGAGATAAAAGGCAAAGTTGCCTGTAATTAGTGTCCCCCTAATTTGAAAGAGTGACAGACAATTTCAAGGTACATTAAGAGTCAAAATGTCTTGACATGCGGAGCTTGAAGCAGATTTGAAGAATGAGGAAGAGAGTTCCAGTGTTAACTTGTTGGACGGAAGACAGATTGGGAAATTAGTTCACTCTTGGGTTAGAAAATTGGACAGAATAGGGGTGTGTGCCACCTACTCTCTGTAAGGAGGGAGATATAAATTGAGGAAGGTCGGAAGAACATGATTAATAATAGCGGTAGAAGAAAGAGAGATGCAAACTTAGCACATTTATCTTTTCAAAGCTCTCTTTATCCAAACAATGAGAACCGTAACAAAAAAGTATTGTATGGTATAAGTAAGTACAGTACCTGTACTTGAGGTTTTTAAATTTTCTGTCGCAAGCTGCAGCGGTGAATTGGTGGCCGAAGTCTTGCAGCTTCTTGGCTATCTTGCGCCACACTTCCATCTTCTTGATGGTACTAGAGGAAAGGAGGTGGCGCAGTTCCCTGAAGGTCTCCACTAGTAGAAGTATGGCTTGGTGAGACCATACTGCATTGGCAGTAGCTGAAATGACATAGAATAAACTGTAAGAGAAGCAGATAAAGGAACATTTGCGTAAAGTTTTAATTTAATGGGAATGGAAAATTACTAGCATTGGAGAAGGGGAAGGTGCCTGAAGACTGGAAATCAGGCATAATAAAGTTCCCTAGTATAAAGGGAAAGGAGAGAGGAATGTGTAGTAATTACAGGAGGATACGTCTCCTTAACAAAATAGGGAAGATGTACTGTAGGATAGTGATCAAGAGAGTGATGGGTAGGTGAGGAGCAGGGTGGGTATGCTGCCTTCATGGACTTGGAGAAAACCTATGAAAGTAGATAGCCTAGAGATAGAAGGTTTGGAAAGTATTGAGATTATACAAAGTAGTTGGTAAAAGTTGTTGGAAGTGGTAAAGAGCATACCGGTATAATATTATGATGGTACAATGGCGGCAGTTGGCGGGTGCCCAACCCCGAAAGGGGTTGAAATAGGGGAGCTATCCCCCCGCCAAAGGCGGCTTTCTAGGGCCTTTCCTAGCTGATGCTGAGAGGATTGGGTTCTAGTCATGTGGTGATGGGCTGGTCTATCAGAGTGAGAACTGAGCGATCTCTGCCATACCCATAGCTTACTCTGACTGTTCCTTTTACTTATATTTTCTAGATATCAAGTGATGGCGTCTCTTCCGTGGATTGACCTCCCAATTTACCAAGATTGGAAGCCAAAGCGTCACATTTTTCCTTTGCCCCTCAACTTTCTCTTCATAATTGCTGAGGGGCACAGGGCCCTGGGTGGGGCTTTGGTTTCCCGGGCATTTCCGCACCCTCCTCAGCTCCCCGCCATGGAGTGGCTTCGGTCACCCAGCCTTTATTGTGGTAAGCAGGGAGGGTTCTGTGGGGGCGCTCGGTTATGGCCTTAGCTTTGCTCGGGGCCTTGGGGCTGTTCGGCCAGGCAGCTTAGGGAACAACAACAATGGCGGAAGTGCATGTACAGTAGAGGATGAAATTAGCAAGTTCACTGATCTATAGTTGTGCTAAAATTGGGTGTGGCATGTCCCCATTGTTGTTCAGTAAAACTATGGATGGAGTCATGAAAGAAATACTAGGAAGATCAGTGGATGTTGGAGTACCCCCAGTGGAAGTTGCGTGTGCTACTGTTTGCTGATGATACAGTTGTGATGATTGATATTGAGTCACACTTGCAGGGTTTTATGAATATGTTTGAAACTGTGTGTGAGAAACGGAATCTGAAGGTTAATGTGGTGAAGAGCATGAGTCTTTGAGAGGAATGCATTCACTGAGTGTTAGATGAGGTTGTATGGTCAGGTAATGGAGAATGTCACCTCAATTAAGTATTTGGAAAGTGTGATCAGTTAAGATGGGAGTACATAATAGAGGATGAAGTCCAAGAGAGGGTAAAACAGGGGAAGAGGGTTGTAGGAATGCTGAGAGAAATACAGTAACAAGGCGGTGATTTTGAAAGTAAGAAAGTCGCTTCATAAAAGGGGTGGACATTAGTTACTTGAGAGTGGATGTGGAGACACATGAAGAAATAGATAGACAAATAAGGAAATGGAGAGCATAGTGGTGTAGATGTGGACATGCTGGAGTGTTATGAGAAACACCTTGAGGTGGTTCGCTCATGTGGAGCATATGGCAAATGAGAGAATGGCTAAAAGAGTGTATTAGAGTGAAGTGGAAGGGCAGAGGAAGAGAAAAACTGAGAGGGATTTGGAAGGATGGAGTTGCGAGGTATATAAATGACATGGATCCTAGAGGTGGGGAGGTGGTACGGTACTGGAACTGAGGGCTCCCACATAATAGCAGTACTGTATTGCAGTTGGGATTCCCGTCTTTGTTACCAAGAGTGCCACCTTTGAGTAACTAAGGGTCACAACTAAATGCATGCATACATCCATGCTTTTTTTAAATATTTTTTGTATTTTTCTTGTGGATTTTTAAGCAAATTCTATACTAACATATGTCCCATGGCTGGTTGAATTGGAAGAGCCTCTCTGGAAACACTATGTGTTATAGGTGAGATTTGAAGTAACTACAATGAAGCAATTAAAAACAGCCTCAAATGTGAATATAATTACTGTAGGCCTACTGTATTCAGATATATTTCAGACTCTCTGAAAGTACTGGGTATCCAAGGTCTGAAAGAGAAGAGGTTTACTGTACACTGCTTCAAGGTCAGTAACCTTACACCAACCTTTTTTACTTGGTGTGCCTTGAGATGATTCCGGGGTTGCAAGACTGTCTGGAAGAGAACTGTGGGATGCTGGTGGTTCTGGAACAACAACCACTGCAACCAGCTCAGTAGTATTTCCAGGAGGAGGAGGTGGTGGTGGATGTTGTGGTCTTGGCAATACTGCTTCTGCATCAGATATGGATAATTATATTAATAAAACTAGCATACAACATACACAAAATTGATACAGGTATATGATTAATATGGTATCCGTATATCTATTTACAATATATATACCATACCGGTACCTTAGTATGAAAATAACTATTAACGCCAGTCAAGATATATCCAGTACAACTTAAATACAATAAAAGTGAGCATTAATATATATATACTGTAGTCATATTATAGGCTATTACATACTTATACTGGATATGGACATACTTATAATACAGAAGGCAATGTTCTTACCTGTACTAGATGTTCTATGATGACATAATTCTGCACATCTTTGGGCTGCCTCTAGTGTGCAGTAAATACCATGACAGATGAAGCATTCAAACATATCTCTGGAATGAGAGTACAGTAGGACTAATAATACCCGGTATCAATAATATAACAAAGTACAGTACTGGTAACAGTACGGTACCGGGTACCTAAGAGTTTTGAAAGCGTTTAATATATCCCACAAAGTTAATATATACATGATATTCTCCCCTAAGTGACATGTGGTAGTGGTGAGCAGTTGCTCCCATTCCTTCAGTCTCAGAGCCTCATGAGACTTTGGAGCAGGTGGACATGCCTGTAAACAGTTTATGGTTTGAAGCTTAATTTAGCGCTAAGCCACAATCAATTCTATGCGCCAGCATGAAGGCTGCAAACAAGGTCCGACCGTGATTGTCCTTGTTTCGTATAGGCTATAACTCATACTGCCTTCCACACATATTACTTTCTTCTCTAACTCTCTATCAACTTCCGGGTTTCATCAAAGTATAACGATGTACTAAGTCGAACAATTCTGATAAGAAGCACATTGACATATTTTGAGCAAAATTTTAGTGAAATAATAGGGGGACTATAAGTGTAGAAAAAGCTTTAAGAATATTGGGGAAGGATGTACTATGTAGCCTACAGTAGTAACCGGGCAGTCAAAATAGACAGAACCATGATTGCCAATGTGCGAGTAATGTAGACAAGGCGGGTGGTACGCCCGAATACTACATCCTTACCTGATTTTGTACTCGTTTTCATGTAAATTTATTTATATTTCACATGTTTTCTTACATTTCAATTTTTATAAACCTATACCCAATGAAGTAAAAGTAAGGGCTTTGTTAGCGGACGTACCGTCCACTTTGTTTACATAATCGCACGCTTGCAGTTAAGTTCGAGTCAAATTTGACTGTTTTATTGTACAAAATTATCTCACGGCCAGCTGTTATTTACCCTTTGCTGGTAATATATATGATGATGACATTAAGTCATAGGGAGTGCGGGGGGCAAAGCCCCCCCCTCAACCCATTATTGTATTCCACGGCCAGCTGTAGGTTAATAATGGGTTGAGGGGGGCTTTGCCCCTCTCATCCCCCATGACTTATTGTCATCATCATTTCTATTACTAGCAAGGGGCAAGTAACAGCTGGCCTTGGGATAATTTTGTAAAAAGTAAGTCAAATGAGACACGAACATAATATCTGCGAGCGTGCGTCTATGTGAACAAAGCGACGGTAGGCTACGCCCACTAACACAACCCTTACCGAAGTAAGCAAAGCTTGACTTGGAAGAAGAATGAAGCGTAAAATTAGCAAAAAGGCATACAAATTATTTAACCGAGCGGCTCCCAGAGTCGGCTCTCAGTCGACACACAAAATATGGGAAGGATGTAGTTACCGGGTGTACCACTACCGACATACAACATCAATCATCTATAAATACTTATAGTAAAATAAATCCTTATAAATCTATAGTGTAATAGATCATGCCCGGTGCCAATTGTAATAGTAATCCTGTCCAGATCGCCAATTGTAATAGATCATAAGACTAATAGGTTACTGTAACACTTGCCCATTATCTAGGAAATAAACCTATAATTGATAGTGTCGTTACTTTAGATCACCAATAGACAAATATCCCTTGTGAAATTATGGCAACAAAAGTCCCAGAACATGCTATACATTTATATCTATACTGACTCGATGCAGTAATATAATTGAAAAGAAAATTGCAGTTCCCAGCTTGCGGGATAATAGAGTACACGGATTTATTGTAATGATAGGTATATATTGACAATAATGATATTCTTAAAGTTAGTAAGAATTAAAGAAACAAACATTCCTACTAAAATGGTTTTATTGAATAGCGACACTGAAATTGCATTAATCAAAGAGACAGTTTCATTCACACACTCAGCCACTCAATCTAACCCACTTATCTAATCCACTTACCTAAATACAATTACCCAGTATTATAACTACCCCTAAGATTACCCCAAATCATTATACTGATTACTGCTTGTCACACGAAATCTCACATCAACCAACCCTTTAGTCTACTGTGTTACTGAAATCGTCTAGCCCAGCAAATGACCGCATGATCGAATAAGGTACGAGATTTTCCCACACTCACAGTACCCGTCAATCACACTCATCACTCTCTCTCTCTCTCACCTCCTCACCTCGGTTACGTGACTCGCTAGACTAATGAGAGTTGCCTAATTAAAGGGTCTCAAAACGGGCAGTACGACAAGTCCTTCAAGCCGACAATCCTCTAGCGGTAACCATCACCCTCTGTGGGGTTAAGATGCTACGGCGTCACTCACACATCCGCACACATCCACACACACGTGACTCGCTAGACTAATGAGAGTTGCCTAATCAAAGGGTCTCAAAACGGGCAGTATGACAAGCCCTTCAAGCCGACTATCCTCTAGCGGTAACCTCACCCTCTGTGGGGTTAAGCGTTACGGCGTCACTCACCACACCCGCACACATCCACACACACGTGACTCGCTAGACTAATGAGAGTTGTCTAATTAAAGAGTCTCAAAACGGGCAGTACGACAAGCCCTTCAAGCCGACTATCCTCTAGCGGTAACCTCACCCTCTGTGAAGTTAAGCGTTACGGCGTCACTCACCACACCCGCACACATCCACACACACCCCTGGCCACGTGCATAGCTAAATCAGTGGGATATCGCCGCAGGAGAACAATGTCGCCCTGGGCATCCCTAGCCTTTAGCAAGCCCTCTGTGGGGTCATGCTTACACCTGCCATTCTCGGCCATAGCATTAAGCTAATTCGGTCGGCGTCACAACCTTGGCCATGTGCACGGTCTGGCTCAGTCCTGGTGACTGGCCAACGCACACAAGCACACCACCACACATCACTCTCACCACCACACATCACTCTGGATATCTCAATCAACGTTGACACTTGTCTAACTGAATTGGACTCACTTGATTATGGTTGAATTAGGGCACGAGGTGCCCTCGCAGCACTGCCGACCCATTCATCGCGGGCACAACAAAATTGGACTATCTTGTTGGGGTCGGGCAGGAGGAGAATAAGGCCTGTCCTGGGCATTCCTGCCCCCTTTATAACCTCGGTTTTCCCCTCCCCCATCACATTTTGAATTTGGTGCCAATGAAAAGACTGGACACTCCCTATGACCACGCCTACAACATGAACGCACACACACATGTACGCGTAACGGCGGCCTACCCACGCTCACAAGCAAGAACGCACACACGCACACATGTACGCGAGGTGCCTAGCGGTACACAGGCCTATGCCTGTGCCTCCACCCCTCTTCTCTCCCTTTCTCTACAGCTGTTCCCGCCTCCCCAATTTTTCCCGCGCTCGAGAAATATAGCTAACCCTATAGTATATAATCACAGTCACGGTCTGACCCGTGACATTCCCCCCTACTAACATTGATTTTGCTCTGCTAAAATCACTCAGGTGTCATTCAGGGTGTCTTCCATACTGTGGTGTGAGTCTAACCTGTCGCTGGTGCATTAAATGATCGCTCTTGAGTAGAAAAAACCCTCTGCATTTACGTTAAAATTTCTACTGAAAGGGGAAAACTCCTGAGGTCTCATTCACGGCCAGCGACATAAACCTGCTGGTGGTCAACCCACTTATTTTTACAGTGAAAACTAGTGGCTTTGCCCACTCATTTACAATGAACACACAATTAAGCTCAGCTAATGTCATGTAAAAAGAGATGTTGTGAGACACGGTTTAAATGAGGTATGTGAAGAAACAGTGTAAAAAAAAAAATCGGCTCAACTCTATGGACTGCTGGGTATAAACATTTGTTTTGACTTGATGAGGGATCCTTGGGCGTAGTTTCTTGAGGGCCAGGATTCCTGCC
Organism: Paralithodes platypus; assembly: GCA_032716605.1. Classification (NCBI taxonomy): domain Eukaryota; kingdom Metazoa; phylum Arthropoda; class Malacostraca; order Decapoda; family Lithodidae; genus Paralithodes; species Paralithodes platypus. The sequence goes on along the minus strand of CM064548.1, from coordinate 31,164,828 downwards.
GTGGGTTCTCCAATCTCCCGACGAACGCCTGGCTGACTCAGTACCTGTATAAAATTTGGAAGCGGCAGAATAAAAGCGAACAAACAACATTTCATCCCCTCCCCTCCCGTGTGATATATCACGCTACTTATTGTTGACTCCCTCTATCATCAGTCTCCCCACTATTTAACCCGACTTACGCCCCATACCTCATTCAACGATGGCCTTCCCGAGTTTTCACCTGATGCTGGCTAGCAATATGCACTGTTGCTATTCACCACAGCACCCAGACTCTCCGCGAGCCTAAGCCGCGCCCCTGGCGACATCTGGCACCACCACACACATCCCACACTTCCCACACTTTTCCCCAGTTTAAGCAGCATCGAGCCTCCTCTGACGCTCTCTCTCTGTCTCCTCTAACTTTTCCTATGGTCTTCCCTTTCTATCCCAACCCTTGCTGCTACGCAATCCCTCACTTATTTAGTATTCGTCCTATCCAATGCTCATCCCTCCCTCTCCCTCTTGTCCTTGGCAAGGAACAACAGATTTTTAAGAGAGGAATAGAACAATCAAAGCAAAACAAAACAAATCCTGCCCGACACACAACTGACCCATATAACTGAAACTGTCTAGATTTATGATCCCGGAATAAGAGAAACAACAACGACTCGGCCGGATTACAACACTTCCCTCTATCCTTAAACGATCGAACACAGCACTTGCGTATGATAAACGAATTTAAAGGAAACTATTCCACATAACACCTACTGCCTAAGATTTATGACACCGGAATAAGAGAAACAACAACGACTCGATCGGATTACAACACTTCCCTCTATCCTTAAACGATCGATCACAGCACTTGCGTATGACGAACGAAATTAAAGGAAACTATTCACATGGCATAAAATCACAGCGACAATCAACAAAAAAATCAACAGAGATCAATTATAGACAAGCTAAACAAATATCGGACACAATTACTTCTCAAAGCGAATCGTAGAACTAAATATTATGAAACAATGTGAGGCGCGCGAGCGATGGGAAAAGGAATTCACTTGTTTACACAAGGAGGTTCACCGACGCTCCCAGGATGTGACTTGACCACGAGGGGAAAGAAAAAAGAAAATAAAATCTCCCGCGTGGGGCTACTTTTGTATGAACACAATTATACAACAAATCCTTCATTATCCCGTACATCTACATCAGAAACTGGACCTGTATCACGGTCGCCACTTGTAATAGATCATGCCCGGTGCCAATTGTAATAGTAATCCTGTCCAGATCGCCAATTGTAATAGATCATAAGACTAATAGGTTACTGTAACACTTGCCCATTATCTAGGAAATAAACCTATAATTGATAGTGTCGTTACTTTAGATCAACAATAGACAAATATCCCTTGTGAAATTATGGCAACAAAAGTCCCAGAACATGCTATACATTTATATCTATACTGACTCGATGCAGTAATATATTTGAAAAGAAAATTGCAGTTCCCAGCTTGCGGGATAATAGAGTACACGGATTTATTGTAATGATAGGTATATATTGACAATAATGATATTCTTAAAGTTAGTAAGAATTAAAGAAACAAACATTCCTACTAAAATGGTTTTATTGAATAGCGACACTGAAATTGCATTAATCAAAGAGACAGTTTCATTCACACACTCAGCCACTCAATCTAACCCACTTATCTAATCCACTTACCTAAATACAATTACCCAGTATTATAACTACCCCTAAGATTACCCCAAATCATTATACTGATTACTGCTTGTCACACGAAATCTCACATCAACCAACCCTTTAGTCTACTGTGTTACTGAAATCGTCTAGCCCAGCAAATGACCGCATGATCGAATAAGGTACGAGATTTTCCCACACTCACAGTACCCGTCAATCACACTCATCACTCTCTCTCTCTCTCACCTCCTCACCTCGGTTACGTGACTCGCTAGACTAATGAGAGTTGCCTAATTAAAGGGTCTCAAAACGGGCAGTACGACAAGTCCTTCAAGCCGACAATCCTCTAGCGGTAACCATCACCCTCTGTGGGGTTAAGATGCTACGGCGTCACTCACACATCCGCACACATCCACACACACGTGACTCGCTAGACTAATGAGAGTTGCCTAATCAAAGGGTCTCAAAACGGGCAGTACGACAAGCCCTTCAAGCCGACTATCCTCTAGCGGTAACCTCACCCTCTGTGGGGTTAAGCGTTACGGCGTCACTCACCACACCCGCACACATCCACACACACGTGACTCGCTAGACTAATGAGAGTTGTCTAATTAAAGAGTCTCAAAATGGGCAGTACGACAAGCCCTTCAAGCCGACTATCCTCTAGCGGTAACCTCACCCTCTGTGGAGTTAAGCGTTACGGCGTCACTCACCACACCCGCACACATCCACACACCCCCCTGGCCACGTGCATAGCTAAAACAGTGGGATATCGCCGCAGGAGAACAATGTCGCCCTGGGCATCCCTAGCCTTTAGCAAGCCCTCTGTGGGGTCATCCTTACACCTGCCATTCTCGGCCATAGCATTAAGCTAATTCGGTCGGCGTCACAACCTTGGCCATGTGCAGGGTCTGGCTCAGTCCTGGTGACTGACCAACGCACACAAGCACACCACCACACATCACTCTCACCACCACACATCACTCTGGATATCTCAATCAACGTTGACACTTGTCTAACTGAATTGGACTCACTTGATTATGGTTGAATTAGGGCACGAGGTGCCCTCGCAGCACTGCCGACCCATTCATCGCGGGCACAACAAAATTGGACTATCTCGTTGGGGTCGGGCAGGAGGAGAATAAGGCCTGTCCTGGGCATTCCTGCCCCCTTTATAACCTCGGTTTTCCCCTCCCCCATCACATTTTGAATTTGGTGCCAATGAAAAGACTGGACACTCCCTATGACCACGCCTACAACATGAACGCACACACACATGTACGCGTAACGGCGGCCTACCCACGCTCACAAGCAAGAACGCACACACGCACACATGTACGCGAGGTGCCTAGCGGTACACAGGCCTATGCCTGTGCCTCCACCCCTCTTCTCTCCCTTTCTCTACAGCTGTTCCCGCCTCCCCAATTTTTCCCGCGCTCGAGAAATATAGCTAACCCTATAGTATATAATCACAGTCACGGTCTGACCCGTGACATATAGGCTTAATACTAGGTTAGGTTGTTTGGTTAGGTTAATGTATTTTTGTATCCAAAGACAGTCAAAATAGACGGGAACATGATGGTGAGCGTCCGCGTAGTGTAAACAAGACGGGCGGTACACCCGGTAATTACATTCGGTATTTATCAAGGAAACCGGCCACGAATTTTCCTGGAAATTTGGAAGCCACCCATCGAATGAACATAACCTATACATCATATTAACCCGTCCAGCCCCGGCTAGTTTTGTAATGTTTGTTCACCAGAACCCGGCCGGTTTTCAATTTTTTTTTTATTCCAGAAACAATAGTGAATGGGTTAGGAATGAAGGAAAAATCACGAAAAAACGCTCAAAAAGCTTAAAGAATGGTCCTACAGAGCCCCCGAAAATTTATTTTACATGAGTAAAAATTTGAAGGCAATTACCCCAAAAAAACAGGTTAGTGCGCGCTCACGCGCACGCACGTGGACTTTGAGAGTTTTCAACCATCGGCACGGTTGCGTGGGATACGTACACAGTTCCCATACAAATCTGAGCCCTCTTGAGTGGCTACACCTGAGGTTACGGTCGGCGCAATTAGGATGCGCCAGGTACGTCTCTGGGGCTGTGCGTTACATACATCGCCGATGCGCCAGGCGCGTCGCTGGGGCTGTACGGGTTAATATATGTTTCAACTTTCGGAAAACACGTTTTCAATTACTTTGAAAAAGTTAATATTTACCTCCTGTTATCCACAGCCAAAGCTGAAGATTGCAGATACCTAGACTTCATTCAAGTTTTTTTGGCGACGTCAACCTTTTATTAATTACATACCAAACCAGCGGGCCCGCGGGGGTGTGGGGGCGGCAGCCCCCACCTAATATACAGGTACAAGGTTAGGTTAGGCTAATATTACCCCTTATTTTCGTCTTTTACCCCTCAATTTCCCTGTACTTCATAGCCGTCCCCACTATCGGGGGCCGTATCTTAAGATTGTTGGATAATGGGGAAAACGTTTTTTCCGAAAGTTGAAACTTATATTAATATGATGTATAGGTTATGTTCATTCGATGGGTGACTTCCAAATTTCCAGGAAAATTTGTGGCCGGTTTCCTTTATATTTTCCCTACATTCTTGCCCAAAATATTCAGACTCACAGTAATCCCGACTAGGCTCCGTGTACTGTCATTTCTCAGCTGATGCACCTTAAACTGCGCACAAAATCTTGAAATTACTGCGAAATTACTGCGGGAGAGGCATTGGAACGGTGTGTCAGTTTTCCTGCGGTCTGAGCTCAGTTGTTGGCTACTGGACGGTAGTGCTAGACTTAATTGTGGCACTGCGCTGTTTGGCGGCTGCATGGCCCATGGCTGGGATTGGGGAAAAATAGGCTAGGCCTAGGCCTATGCTAATTTTAATTTAAAGGTTAACTATCCTAACTTAAATAACCTATCTTAGTTGTTAAAGTTGAGTTTAATTTAGGTTGCTTAGCTTAGTTACATTAAGCTAAAATGAGTTAGGTTGGTTATGTTGGGTTGGGTTAGGTTAGTTTGGTCGTTTGGTTAGATTGGTAGGCCTAACTCAGGTTAATTTAGGTTGGTTAAGTTTGTAGTCAAATTAATTTAGATAAGGTAGGCCTTAAAGGTAATCCAGCAATTAGGCTAGCCTAGTATGAAATAGGTCAAAGGCTCAAAGCTCTCTCACTACTAGGCTATCATCTGGGATTAGGCTAGGCTAGTTTTATAAATAGGCTACTCCTTAGAATAACGAACATTTTTAAACAATTAGCAACACACCAAGGCTTTAAATGGATCAATCTTATTTTAGGATTTATTTTTATTATTTTTAGATTTTGTAGGCCTAATTGCTTACCATAACATGTTAGCGCTCCTAGTAGCCTACCTTATTAAAATTTCAGTCTTATTTTAAACATGGTAGGCCTATGTGGCTAACTCATCCCTCTATATTTCCTAAAGTTTATGCCAATACTTACGCAGTTGGAGGATCCATTATAAGTCCCTGTCACTTCAAATGTCACTAAGGTGGTCACAACTGTCAAAAATTGCGCCAAAAATGGTTTGTTTACATTCTCGGCGATCAATCGATCAACCTCCGAGGACCGATCGCTCTGATAGCTAAAACAGCAATCGTTTTCGATCGCCGATTCGTCGAATCGGCGGCTATCGCGTTCGGTAGAGCTATCGGCCCTAAACGATAGGTCTACCGAACGCGCCTCTGGGATCGCACTATTCGTGCCGATCTCAAATCCCAAAACTTGACAAGTGAAGCAGCCCTTAACAGGGTTGCCTGGAACGCCGCCATTAGGACAAGAGACTGAAACTGCACGTATGTGTGGAGCACTCAGTCTTAAAATGTTATGTATGTATTGTATAATCTGTGCAATTTACCAGGTTCCTGATTAGTTTGAAGCCAATCTAGACATCATTACCTGCAGTTCAATATTATAACCACAACACACTCACATGTAAGAATGTGTTCAGTTACCTTTGTTCATTGTCATCACCATTGATGTATTGGGAGACTTTTGTACATATCCACCGACTCTGACCACTTCTGTATACAGCTGTGTATATATATATATATATATAAAAAAAGTTACAAGACCGAACCATCCATAGAGAGTGTGGTTGCAGTACTGTACATCCTAAATGGCGGCACTCTAGACAGCCCTGTTCTGGGCTGCCTCTCTCATCAGGTTTCTGGATCGGACCGAATAACCTGGTCCCAAGTCTTTCTAGGTCTACCTTTACGCGCAACTCCCCCCACATTCAATGTCCGGCATTGCTTCACCCAGTTACTATCCTTCATTCTCTCCATGTGATCAAGCCAACCAAGCCTGCTCATGCACATCACTTCACTGATACTTCTAATGCCCAAGCGTCTTCTCAGTTCCTCACATGATACCCCATCCTTGAGCTTTACCCCACATATCCATCTTACCATTCTCTTTTCATTCTGTTCCACTCCATTATTATCTTCCACTTTGACCAGCCAAGTTTCCGAGGCATGTTGGAAAAATAAAAATAAATAAATAAATAAATACAAAGTACAAAGTAATGGAAATATATAAAGTACAGGCGAAATCTTTCAATCCTTTAACTGTTATTTGAGAACTCTCAGCCTCAGCTTCGCCTTGCTATTGCTAGGATCGATGCAACTCAAATGTGTTGCGAACAGCACCTCGTTTCCAACTACAGGGCCTAAGAGGCACCATAAGCATGATGCTAGATGTGGGTAAGTCAGGTAAAATCAAACTTCTATATTTAGAGAGAACATAAAGAGTAGGGCAATTACAATTTTGGAAGGTATATTAACAAAGACACCTGAAGAAGGGAGGGTAAGGCTTCTACTGTAATTGTGCTAAAATGGGCTGTTTAGTTGGGCTTGAGAATATGTTTCTCAACAAAGTCCTTTTCTTTGCGCTGATAGTGATATTTATAACCTTCAGTCACTGCAGATGCAGTTTTTACCACCAAGCACTCCCAGCTCACGAGCTGGGCTAGATTGGGCGCCCTGCAGTGGCTAGTTTGCCACAGATTGCTAGACCACCTCATCCGCCACCATCATTGATATCTGCCAATAACCCACTGGCTGATCCGAGCCTTGAACTGTCAACCTCCTACTTTTCAGGCAAATGCTCTACCAACTGTGCTATGGCCTTATACCCATCATGTTAATATAATATGTATGTTAATTGACAGACCAATGTTACGACCGGGGCTCGTATAAAACAAGGGCTCTTAATCATTGGACTAGGAAAGCACACAGCCACAACGGTAACACTAGATCCAACCCCTGAACTTATAATGCCGGCGCACAAAAACACCTATACCCTCCAGAGTTAAATCTGCGATAACGGGGTATCCTATAACTCAGTATAAGTGCACTACTACTACTACAGGCTGATGATGTCTGATACAGCCTGATCACAACAACATACAATTACGGTAATAAGGTATACTAGGAAAAGATAGAGATCTTAATTAAATCACTGCAATGATTTAATGCAAACTAGAAGAAGGTATATTTAAAGTTACTCTAAACAATAATGAACTGTCACTCCTATACTAAAGAAAGTGAACGAAAGTCCCAAAGCATCGAGCAGGAATCTTCTGAAGAAAGTCTGATGCTGGGGTAAGATGATCGTATCGGATTTTGAACTGTAGTATAAAGCAGGAACAGGATATGACAATTGTAAGGACATATAGGGTTAACTGGCACGGGAATAATAACTGCGCAATAGTAGGAACTCAACAGCAAAAGAAGTACTTCCTCATCAACAAAACAGCCTACTAGGGTTGTGCAACTCAACAACAACCTAGACTAATAAATGCCGTGAATAATAATGCATACATAACAGAAAGAGTTTATAATCTAAATCTGGTGTCTGCTAGGCGAATAAAGTCTAGCTGGGATGTAGTAGGCTAGGAAACAATGGCTGAGCAAGCGGCTCGTAGCCTAGCGAAGTCCTTAAGGCTGTGCGGCCAAATTACGTTAATTGACGGGGTGCTCTCTTGAGAGATCCAGATCGCTAGTATCTGGTTCTCTCCTGGCGACCCTCTCAAAGTCAAAGCAAACGAGTTAGCACAGTGTTGGGTGGCAGAGGCAACAGCCCTCACTCGCAACACAGTGCGAAACTCACAAGGTACACAGTCAGAAAGACCACCTAGGCTTCCCACGTCTCCGTTGCGATTGTACAGGTTCAACAAAATCTAGTACACATCGGAAATCACAACACCAGTAGCCTTATCCCAGTCTAGCATTAAATCCCCCAGCAGACCACCACAATACAGGAAGGGAGACACCGTGAGTGTGTCAAGCCTCTACAGACAAAAATGGCAACCCTTCCAAAATGCCTAACTAAACATGGGTTATCTGAGAGCTTCAGCATATAATACGATGGCCGATATATGAAATCGTGCAGAACCAAAGGGAAGTTATGATATTAAATAGAGTGGAAGAATGAGAGGTAAGAAGTTGAGAGAGAGAGAGAAAGTGCTCTATAGGTAGAAGTCGGGAGACAGGTGCAAGGGATATGTGAAGGGTATGCTGGTCAGGCAAGCTCTGAGGAAGGAATTCCTCGGGACCCCTCCAGGATCACACACAAAGGCATGGTGGTCAGCCAATCACAGGCCGCTACGTCACCAGGCAGCAGGGCTGCAGAAGGCGCCAGGAACCACCAGTCAATCAAGAGGTGCGAGACTGCACGCGCGCCAGCCTACAAAGCGAGGGGGGAGGCAGCACATGTATACGCATGCACACACTACCACCCCACTGCCTATAATTATTATTCTCTCTCCTTAACTATATACAATGCATCCTATGTTCAACTCATGATATAAAATGCTTCCCGTTGTCACAGACGAAAACAAAGACCTCCACGGGACTGTCTGTAACACCACGAACACTATTAAAGAAAGAACAACATTGTAGACAGACTGTAGCCAAATACCTGGCCCCGGCGAGTGCTAGCGAGTGGCCAAGCGAGTGGCTGAGCCCACGTGGCGTTCTGCTGAGCTGCAGGCGTCACACCAATAGCACCAAACTGTATAATTATGTGAGTAAAATATGGCATATTATGCACATAAACGTACATACCTCACTACTTTAAAAAATATTGGTAAAGATGTCCAATTCCAGTCTCATAGTACCATAACCATAATTGAGACATTTGAAGTTGTCCTGTTCTAGGTTACCTCATTAACCAAGTTGTTAACTTCGAGACCGTATCATATGATTTTATGTCTCTAGGTATACCCATACATATTCATCGACATGCAGCTCCTCGGTCTTCACCCAGTATTAATCTTCTATCCTATATATTCCAAGACAGACAGAGAGAGAGAGAGAGAGAGAGAGAGAGAGAGAGAGAGAACTAATTTTATCAGCCTACTGGGCATATCCCAATATAATTCTGGCCAGCTAATCAGTTTGGGGTTCTCTATGATTTATATAAATTATTGTTGACTGATACTTTAATTTGTAAATTCTGCACAGTTTATAGACAAATCATGTATTTGGTATGCCAAACAATACAATGATACAATTCATGAATTGAAAGTATTATACCTAAAAGGTAGACAATTCTTCTCAGAGTACAGAAAATTGTCATATAATCTTGTTATCAATAGTCTCCCAATTATATATATTTTTTTTAAATTACTTTTGTTTTTAGTAGTCAAAACAATTTTAACGTAAGACACTGTAAAACATTAGTTTGTTGAGATAATGCATATCTACTGGTACTGGTATGGTAAAAAAATGAAAAAATCATATACATTACAGTATTTGGATTAGTCATAGCAGCACACTGGAAACAAGAACAAAATTACCATAGAGTGAGAGAATTTTTGATTTATTGGGGAATCGTGGAATGTATGGCAAATTTCATCAATTGAAATGTAAGGATGGAAATCTTTGTTAGTAAGAGTAGTTCCACAGAATTGTAAAAGTGTACAGTACATGCAAAACTGTGTAGAAGGGTGGAAGTCTCTGACAATAAGTGGGTAATGTGAAAACTACAGATGCTAGTATCAATATCCAACGGAAGAGTATGTGAGGAGCACTTCAAACACTGACAAGGAATGTGGCAATAAGCATGGATGTAAAGAAATCAATTCATGATTGTGTGGTAATCCCAACATTGTTATATGGCAATGATGCTTGAACACTGTTGGAAAGACAAAAATCTAGAGTGGATATACAGTGGTTGTTGATTCGCATGGAGTGCTTGATGCAGTAAAAGAGCAATGTGATGTCCTGAAAAGAGTGAAGAGGAATACCTTGAGGTGATTCTGATAGGTGGAACATGTTCAGAGTGAGACAATTACTAAAATAGTGTTAAGAGTTAAATTTAAGAGCAGAGGGAAAAGCAGACCTAGAGTGGCATGGAGTTGAGAGGTCTATAGTGAAACTGGTGTTGGGTTTGGTGGTGTTCGGTGGATGAGGAATGAAAGAAACATGAAGATTATTTGCTAATAGCCACCCCATCAGGGATCTAGGCATCTGGCAGCAGATTAAAATCTTATGTGTGAGTTAGGCCTATGGAAAAAAGGAAAGAATAAGTGAAGAGCGTATGGCAACAAATAATTGTTACGACCGGGGCTCGTATAAAACAAGGGCTCTTAACCCTTAATTAGCGGCGAGCAACATAAGTCGAGTTAAAAAAAGCTGGACTATGTGGCGGCGCTCGACATAGGTCGAGTGGCAATTTCAGCACGTAATGTGGCTGAGAGAGAGAGACAAGTGGTGGCAGGAGACTAGCGAGCGTATGACTGCTCCAGACCACCGCGGCGAACCTACTGACACAAATCTCAGCTCCCTCCTCCCTCTCTCACTCGCTACATACTCAATTATGTACCGAAAGTACCGAATTACCTGCTTTTTGCACTCGCGTTGCACGGTTATTGCAAGAAAACTATCCATCATACAAGGATCGTTATGGTGTCATTCGAAAGCTCTGTTTATGCCCTTTCAGGGATAGGTACTTGTTTTACGTTCTGGGTCTTATTTAGGCATGAAAATGATCACGTAAACAGCCCTATTTTGGCTAAAAACACCCCGCTGTGCGGTACATATAATAAACCGCATAGGCCGCTCGTAAGGTGTTAATCATTGGACTAGAAAGCCACACAGCCACAACGGTAACACTAGATCCAACCCTCGAACTTATAATGCCGGCGCACAAAAATCACCTATACCCTCCAGAGTTAAATCTGCGATAACGGGGTATCCTATAACTCAGTATACGTGCACTACTACTACAGGCTTGATGATCTCTGATACAGCCTGATCACAACAACATACAATTACGTTAATAAGGTATACAAGGAAAATATAGAAATCTTAATTAAATCACTGCAATGATTTAATGCAAACTATAAGAAGGTATATCTAAAGTTACTCTAAACAATAATGAACTGTCACTCCTATACTAAAGAAAGTGAACGAAAGTCCCAAAGCATCGAGCAGGAATCTTCTGAAGAAAGTCTGATGCTGGGGTAAGATGATCGTATCTGATTTTGAACTGTTATATAAAGCAGGGTCAATATAGGACAAGTGTAGAGACAGACAGTGTCAACTGACACGGGAATAACGATAAATGCACACTAGTATTATCTCCAACAACAAAATAAGTCCTTCGTCAGGCAACTCAAAAAAACCTGCTCAGGTTGTGCAACTCAACAACAACCAAGGCTTACGGTCAACATGAATAAGAATGCTGCATACATAACATAAGAGTTTATAATTCTAAACGGGTGTCTGCTAGGCTAATAAAGTCTAGCTGGGATGTCGTAGGCTAGGAAACAATGGCTGAGCAAGTGGCTCGTAGCCTAGCGAGGTCCTTAAGACTGTGCGGCCAAATCACGTTAATTGACGGGGTGCTCTCTTGAGAGATCCAGATCGCTAGTATCTGGTTCTCTCCTGGCGACCCTCTCAAAGTCAACACAAAACGAGTTAGCACAGTGTTGGGTGGCAGAGGCAAAAGCCCTCACTCGCAGCACAGTGCTAAACTTACAAGGTGCACAGTCAGAAAGACCACCTAGGCTTCCCACGTCTCCGTTGCGATTGTACAGGTTAAGCAAAACCTGTTAAACATCGGAAATCACAACACAAGTAGCCTTACCCCAGTCTAGCATTAAATAGCCCAGCAGACAGCCAAGGAATAGGCAGAGAGACACCGTGAGTGTGTCGAACCTCTACAGACAGAATGGTAACCCCTCCAAAATGCCTAACTAAACATATAATATCTGAGAGCTTCAGCATATAATACGATGGCCGATATATGAAATCGTGCAGAACCAAAGGGGAGTTATGATATTAAATAGAGAGGAAGAATGAGAGGAAAGAAGTTGAGAGAAAGTGCTCTATAGGTAGAAGTCGGTGACAGGTGGCAAGGGATATGTTAAGGGTATGCTGGTCAAGCAAGCTCTGAAGAGAGTAACTCCTCGGGACCCCTAGGATCACACACAAAGGCATGGTGGTCAGCCAATCACAGGCCGCTACGTCACCAGGCAGCAGGGCTGCAGAAGGCGCCAGGAACCACCAGCCAATCAAGAAGCGTGGGAAGGCACGCGCGCGAGCCTACTGCGAGGGGGAGGCAGCACATGTATATGCACGCACACACTATCACCCCACTGCCTATATTATTCTCTCTCCTTAACTATATACAATGCATCTTATGTTCTACTCATGATATAAAATGCTTCCCCTTCTCACAGACGAAAATAAAGACAACCACGGGACTGTCTGCAACAACACGAACACTATGAAAGAAAGAACAACATTGTAGATAGACTGTAGCCAAATACCTTGCCCCGGCGAGTGCTAGCGAGTGGCCAAGCGAGCGGCTGAGCCCACGTGGTGTTCTGCCAAGCTGCAGGCGTCACATAATTTAAAGGCGGGGGTGTACGAGGGAAAGAAAATAAGGAGTTGGTTAAGATGCCTTGGAGAATATTATCATTATAAATGTTAGTTAAACCAGACCGCTGGGTTTCATAACAAAACTCTCATAGGGCTGGCCTGAAGCATTAGGCTAGTTAAAAGATTTAATCGACGTATGAAACACAGAATGAAGGTCAAGATTTTGTTTTAGAGAATTGGGGAGAATCGCATCACATGTTTTACAACCAAAGCAAGCAGTACAAAGATTGGAGGTAGCAGGGCAATCCATGGAAGTATGACGGATAGACAAATGGGAGCCGTGTGGAGAAGGCATTAAGTATCCATGTGTCAAACATATGTGACCAACACGGAGTCTAGTAGCAACACTTCATGACGTCAGTGTGACCAGGAAGAGTGCTTAATTGTGCGTAGTTTATAAGTTGCTAACTGAGCAGTCCACTCGGACTTCCATAGCTACTATAAAGAATAAGGGCTTGAGCACTAATGAGAGTGAAAAGTGTACTAAAGAAAGAGCAAATTAGAGTAAAGTAATGCGAGATGGTGACTTTGGTTTCTGTTAAATAGCATATGCTGCACAGGCAAAAGCAGCATGCCTAAACAAAGGAGCATAGAGGCATTTCATATAAATTGTTTAGCAGGGGATTCTAGGAGAAAGCAAGGTGTGAAGATAATGATGACGACATGGAAATATTTTGAGGGGAAATTAAAAGGTACCGTACAGTTTGCCGTTAAAAAAACATAAAATAAAAATAATATAATATACTGACACTATGGAAATTATTGATAATCCCATAATTACAAATATATTCAAAGCATTAATAAACTATAAAATAAAAAAAAAACTTTATACTGTATAAATTCTAAGTTGAAAATGGTGCTTTGAGCTCTCCATTTTAGAATTACATCTAGAAGTTGCCAAGTTATTAGTAATTGCAATATGAACAACATACACAACTAAGGGTGTATCATTCCATGGATACAGTATCACATCTCTCAAACTAACTTAACCCACTGAACCCCAGCGACGACACGTTGTCGTCGGCAATGTATGTAACTCTAAACCCCAGCGACGACAACGTGTCGTCCCTGTTAATTACTCTGGTCCTATGGCACCTAGAGGGCTCAGATTTGTATGGGAACTGTGTAAGTATCCCACGCAACCATGCCGATGGTTGAAAACTCTCAAGTCCAACCGCGTGCGCGTGAATGCGCAAAAACCTGTTTTTGGGTGTTTTTGCCTTAAATTTTCCCCTCTTGTAAAATAGGCTTTCGGGCGCACCGTAGGACCCCTTTTTGACCTAGGGGATCGTTTTTTTGTGGTTTTTCCTTCATTCCTAGCCCATTCCCTATTGTTTCTAGAAAACTAAAAAAATCAAAACCTGCTGGTCCCTGGTGGTACATTTATTCTAAACTAGCTGGGACTCAGTGGGTTAAAAAATCTTTTCAACAGTAAATTGGGTTGGATAATACAGTATTACCAAATATTATATGTTCTCACAAGTAGAAATAAGAACACAATGTTGGCTTTTAATACATTAGTGAAATTTAGTCTGCATTCACTCTAATGCAAATCTTAGGTACAATCGTCAGAATAATGTATTTACCACCCTGTGATTTTCATTATGCAAGTACAGTATTATATATTGCTGGGAATCGTTTTTTTTTTTTTTTTTTTTTTCTTTTCTATGTGATTGAGGGAGGCAAAAGGCATAACTGCCTATAGCGAGTGCCTCCCCCATAGTTGAAAGAGTGACAGGGCCAAAATCAAGGGACGTTCGAGCCAAAATGCCTGGACACACGGAGTTTGAAGCAATTTAAGTCATAGGAAGAGGGAAAGACTGATTCTGGGAGAGAGTTCCAGAGCTCAGATGTTGAGTAGAAGAAAGTTTGAGAGTAACGTTTCACTCTTGGGTTGGAGAGTTGCACAGAGTAGGGGTGGGATTGAGTTGCAAGACGGGTACCACGTGCCCTACGTAAAGGAGGTGGTATGCACTGGGATAGCTCTGAGGAACACTGATTATTATAGTAGCGATAGAATAGCGAGAGAGATGCAACATTGCGGCGGAGAGAGAGAGATTGCAGAGAGTTGGTGAGTGGACGGGAGTTAATGATACGAAAGGCCTTCCTTTCAACTTTGTCTAGGAGAGCGGTGTGAGAGGAACCTCCCCACACATGTGAACAATACTCAATACAAGGGCGCACTATGCCCCTGTACAGAGCAAGAAGCTGTGCAGGGGAAAAGAACCCCCTAAGGCGGTTGAGCACACCCAGCTTCTGGGAGGCTGCCTTAGCAAGACTGGTAATATGGTCCTTCCAAATGAGAGCAGAAGAAAAAGAGACACCAAGAATATTGAGAGAAGATGAAGGGTTGATTTTTGTATTGTTGAAGAATAAGGGATAGTCCGCTGGGAGATCCTGACGGGTAGATAGATGGAGAAATTGGGTTTTGGAAGCATTAAAGTTAACAAGGTTTTCTCTGCCCCAATTGGAAATAGTATTTAGATCAGAATTTAAGAGTTCTATGGCTTCATTACGTTTGTCGTTGAGGG
Organism: Paralithodes platypus; assembly: GCA_032716605.1. NCBI lineage: Eukaryota > Metazoa > Arthropoda > Malacostraca > Decapoda > Lithodidae > Paralithodes > Paralithodes platypus. Next base: position 31,149,708 of record CM064548.1, on the reverse strand, counting down.
ATTGCTGGCTGGGGCGTTTTGAAAAACTAATGGAGTAGTGTAAGGTTGAGTCGTCTGCGTATGAATGGATGGGAATTAAGGTACAGTTAAGGAGATCATTTATAAAAATTAGAAAGAGAATAGGAGATAGGACAGAGCCCTGAGGAACACCGGAGTTTATAGGGTGAGGAAGTGAACAATGGCCGTCCACAACCGCAGCTATGGAACGGCCGGAAAGGAAATTAGAGACAAAGGCACAGATGGAGGGATAGAAACCGAAGGAGGGTAGTTTAGAAATTAAAGATTTATGCCAGACTCTATCGAAGGCTTTCGATATGTCTAGTGCAATAGAAAAAGTTTCACCGAAGTCCCGAAAGGAGGATGACCAAGAGTTAGTAAGATATGAAAGAAGATCACCAGTAGAGCGACCCTTAAGGAAGCCATACTGGCGATCTGAGAGCAGATTATGAGAAGAGAAATGCTTAAGAAATTTGGAAGCAAGAATAGTTTCAAAAACTTTAGAAAGACAAGAGATAAGAGCAATTGGACGATAGTTGGAGGGTTGAGAGCGGTCACCCTTCTTTGGGACAGGTTGAATGTGAGCAAACTTCCAGCATGAAGGGAAGACGTTAGAGGATAGACAGAGACGAAAGAGTTTGCCTAGGCAGGGAGTCAGCACGGAAGCACAGTTTTTGAGAACAACAGGAGGAACACCGTCCGGACCGTACGCCTTATTAGTGTTAAGCCCAGAGAGGGTAGAAAGTACATCTTTAGAAGAGATTAGGATATTAGGCATAAGTAAGAGAGAGGAGGGCGGAGAGGGAGGAATAGCACCGGAATCATCCAAGGTGGAGTTTCTAGCAAAAGTTTGAGCGAAGAGTTTAGCTTTGTCAGAGGAAGAAGTGATGGTTGTGCCATCAGAGTGGGAAAGGGGAGGGAAAGACGAGGAAGATAAATTGTTGGAGAGGTTTTTGGCTAGATGCCAGAAAGCTTGGGAAGAGCTAGAGTTGGATAGTTCAGTGCATTTATTATTGATGAAAGAGTGTTTGGCAAGTCGAAGAACAGATTTGGCTTGATTCCGGGCAGAAACATATGAAGAATGAGAGTCTTGAGTTTTAAGGCGTCGGTACCGTTTGAATGCTTCCTCCTTATTGCGGACAGCAGTAGAACAGGCGTGAGTAAACCAAAATTTGTTAGCATTAGTCTGAGAGAAAGAGAATGGAATGTATGCTTCCATGCCCGATAGGATTACCTCGGTAATGCGTTCAGCACTCTCCGAGGGTCCTCGGCCATGGAAGCAGAAATCATTCCATGGGAAATCAAAGAAGTACTGCCGAAGAATTCCTGTAATGGTAAAGTGTAATTAATTCAAGTTTGTAAATATATGCAAAGGAGAAGTATATTCAAAACATAATTATCCATATATTTTTTCACAAACCAACTTTACTTATAAACTCAATTAATGAAATCAACATAACACATGTGGCACTCCAGGCATGCGAACCGTCGATGCTCACACCGAAATTCAGTGCATTTATGCACTACGCTATGAATACCAGTTATATTTTCGGTGTGAGCATCCTGGGTTCGAATCCACGGACTGCCACATGTGTTTGTAAATTTCATTAATCGATTTTAAGTATGGTTGGTTGTTGGAAGGAACATAATAATATATGCATAATCAAAGTGATAGGGTGGTAACAAACTTATTTCAAAGACAACACATTACCTACTGGGTGAACACAAATTATCAGAACATAGATTAATTTCTTTCAATAAAACATAAAACTCCACTTTAGTTTATATAGAACTTTTGGATTTATATTTCACTTTTCCAAAAGTTCATAAGGTTATTATTTCCACAGTAATATACTATAAAGGTACTGTATAGTGTTACCTTGCAGTGCACAATATATAACTACAGCAGTTACAAAAATACAAAATTAAATTAATATTAATAATAAAAATAGCAATAAAATTTAAAAAAATAATCGGGCAAATGCACAATACCTTACTGGTAAAAATAAAGAACATGTGAAAGAAATTATGCCATATATCTCAACAAGATGTGATTTCATTGACTTTAGTAAAACCACGTTATGCCGTCACCTGGAATATAAATATAAATTGATTATACAATATGGTTTATATCGTAGGAGCGTATTAATGTCTATTAATATATACTGTACATTTACTAATGGACAGATTCCAACTTTAAAACAGTTGCAGAGGTGTTGATTGGTTCACTGTTTTTTTTATTTTTTTGGCAATTTTTGCATTTTGATTAGTTTGTTTTATCTTTGTTTATACCGTTTCTATTATTACTTTGTTTTTGCAAGTTTTTAACGTTCATATGCAACTTGTGAAGTAAAGGCATGTGGAAACAATGGCAAGCAAGAGGTATAGGCCTACTGTATGCCTATGAGCCTCAGCATTAAATGAGTGACAATAAAACTTGCTAAAGAGGCAGAATAGAAACATGCAAAACATACAACTAAATTACTAAATGGAATACAACCATCAGATGATAAAGGCATACATATGGTTCAAGAGGAAAACCATAAGAAATGTACATTAATAACTTTATATTTGAATCTATCTACCATGTGTGCCAAATTACAGACGTCAATGTAATTAAAACCCTTCTTTGTGACATATTTCCTCCACTTTTAGTACTTTAACTTAAGTATCCTGGATTAACACATTTTAAACACTTGAACTTACAAAACACTTAAAATTATGGATCCTTGTTAACCATCGGAATCCGGGAGGCCTCATATGAGGCAAAACAAAAATAAAAATGGCAGGAATCCAGGAGGCCTCATATGAGGCAAAATGTGTGGCTAAAAATTTCCGCTAAAATTATCATAACACGGCAACCACATGTCGTAGCGATGTCATCTCAACGGAATTCTACAGACAACAAAAAGTTCTACAATTTGCAAACAAATTGACTGCTCTAGGTGGTCTCGATTAGTAGCTACTGAATTATGAATTTGCCTGTATCTAAAGGGCCTCGGACACAGCGATCAAGATCATACGAGCCCCCCCCCCCCCCCGGATTTCGTGGGTTAATGCTTTCATCATACAATACTATGTACAGAAGACCATTGCCTAAAATTTGAAATATATAACTTTAGGACAATTACAAAAAATACAAATACACTTCAGTAAATAAATTTAACCTTCAAACTACTTGTTACACATGGATCAATCCTTATCCAAAACATCTTATTAACTATAAGTGTGCATTTTAAGCTGGCGAGAAATTAACTTTTTCTCATCTTAATTACTCGCTTATTGTATTTTTTTTACATATGCTGTTATTTGTGAGCCTTGTCACTACTAGGATACAGAGATATTGACAGTTCTCATTTCTCTATAACATAACAAGAATTCAGCTAGTAATGGAATTATCATTTTGCCAGATTACAAAAATATTAAGTACGAGTATAATCCTCTAATTTGATGATACCTACAAAGAATGGGTTAATCTGATAAATGGAAATAAGCATACAGCATAATGAAATAGAATACATCTAGAATACATCTAATCTGAAGGATTAAGAGCAGGTTTCCCACCTTATATTCCTTTTTTGGGCAACATAACACGGAATAATTAACCAGTGAGGACTCAGGTTATTAACTTCGAACTGGTAAAGTTGCAAAGACATGAACCAGGGGCAAATGGTGTGAAAAAGGCTAACTAATTGTAAAGTAAATCTCTAACATCCTAATTTTGAATGCAAAATGTGAACAGTAGATTTGTTTTCTATATTTCAAATCTACTTCCATGACATAGGCTTAGAGCCTGTATAACCAGCAGCTCAACACAGGGAGTCAGGAAGTCTCATTCTAGACTGTTAGATAGGCTTCGAGGATTTGAGAGTTGCCCCAGGCTTGTTCGCGGTCTCATCTTCGCAGGCCATGACGCCGGTGGTCTCGTCATGGTTCACGACTGACATGAAGCTGTATTGCAACTGTCCCAAAGCCTCATTTCACAAGTCTTGGACTCACATTCTCTCAAACGCCACCTATTGAGAAATGTACTCACTAGACCGTCGAGTCTCAGTACGAGACTCTCAAGAGGCTAGCCTCAGCCAAAGCAAAGGATTAAGAAAATTGGATCACGTCAGGATATACTGGTAGCCTACTGGTAATGGACATAATTGAAATAATTTGAATATGGGAATATTCACACAATGCTAATGTATGTATAGTCCGTTCATTCTAGGTTGGGCAGAAATCGTAACCCTTAACCTCTCATAACTAAAAAAAGGACTAGAGTAATCGAGCTAATATTTCTACCAAATAGGAAGACTCGACTATGGAATATGTGTATAAATTGACAGCTCATTTGCTCTAGCCCTTTTTAAGTTACAGAGGTTAGAGGATACGATGTCTGCCCAACCTAGAATGAACGGACTATAGTATTGTTATTATGGTCTGTGTTATTACATTTGTTTGTTATTACTGTAGTCCTGTGTATGTTGGGTGAGAAGGTTCCAATTAGTGTTTGTGTTGGAAATTTTGTTCTAATGTAGTATAGCCTACTTAAGTAGACCTCTACATTCTGTTCGTTAGTTACATTTCACATAGTACGTTTTAATACCGAACCATCCATAGAGAGTGTGGTTGCAGTACATCCTACATGGCGGCACTGCAGACAGTCCTGTTCTGGGCTGCCTCTCTCATCAGGTTTCTGGATCGGACCGAATAAGCTGGTCCCAAGTCTTTCTAGGTCTACCTTTACGCGCAACTCCCCCCACATTCAATGTCCGGCATTGCTTCACCCGGTTACTATCCTCCATTCTATCCATGTGATCAAGCTAACCAAGCCTACTCATGCGCATCACTTCACTGATACTTCTAATGCTAAAGTGTTTTCTCAGTTCCTCACATGATACCCCAGCCTTGAGCTTTACCCCATATATCCATCTTACCATTCTCTTTTCATTCTGTTCCACTCTATTATTATCTTCCACTTTGACAGCCAAGTTTCCGAGGCATAGGTAGAAATAGAGAAATTTGAGTGCGTAGTGTGCAAAGGCGAGCTTGTGTTAAGTGATGATCCTGTGGCTGTGAATTTTGGAAATGAGTCATTGGAGCTGGTGAACAAGTTTTGTTACCTAGGAGATACCATCTCTGCTGGTGGTGGGGCCGAGGCTGCCACTGTTGCTAGAATTAGGTGTGGCTGGGGGAAGTTCAGAGAACTGCTGCCAATCCTGACCATGAACAAAATGCCTCTCCCCCTGAAGGGAAAGGTGTATGCCTCATGTGTTAGAAGTGCAATGACGTATTCCTCAGAAACATGGGCCGTTAAAGTAGAGGATGTTAACAGAATGGAACGTAATGAGATGAGAATGGTGAGATGGATGTGTGCGGCCAGGCTACAGGATAGAATAACAAATGTTGAGCTGAGGAGACGTTTAGGTATAAAGAGTATTAGCGAGGTGATGCATACAAGTAGACTGGGATGGTATGGAAATGTGGAGAGAATGGATGAAGAAAACAGGGTGAAAAAATGCAGGTCTGGAGCTGCACCAAGGGGTGGACCGAGGAAGACCTGGGATCGGACTATACGTGCCGATCTCAAATCCAAGAACTTGATAAGTGAAGCAGCCCTTAACAGGGTTGCTTGGAACGCCGCCATTAGGACAAGAGACTGAAACTCCACGTGTGTGTGGAACACTCAGTCTTAACATTTTATGTATGTATGTATGTATTGCACTCCTAACACACAAGACGTATTTAAATTAGTGTTTTAAGATTGATGCCTGCCATTGTTTGCCATACATCGACCACCATTTCTGAAGGTGAGATCCAATTTAAAATTATAAGATACTAAAGCCGTTTCTCTAGTACACTGATCCTGCCAAAAACTGTGATGATGATTTAATATAGTCTTCATAATAATATTGCCCCATGTTCATATCCTGACTAAAAGTACTTATTTAATTACACACCTGATACAATTTAATATAGTATTAGTACAGTGATCCCTCCAACAGTACAACTTTTCAGAAGTTTTTTTTTTGTATCCCACCTTTCAGAATGTCTTCCTATAACTGGATCAACAAGCCTCGTCTTGCTGATTCCTCCCACCCCACCCCCTCTGGGATTGCGGGTTTGGCTGCTGACTGGCATATAAACACAGTCTATAACGCCAATTTCTGAAACACCCACAAGAAAAATTATGCCTGACTTAAATGCAACATAGTAGCCAAATGTGTTTATGATGGGCTGGTAACTCTGGATTAACAGATAATTTCAACTGCAATTGGTACAACAAATTATATTATAAAATTGCATTACTGAAGTGAGAAAAAAAAATATATATATAATATATATATATATATATATATATTGCCAGACACCTTACTCTTCTATATGAGTGTGGCCACACACAAAACGCCCCTCAGCCGACCTGTCCCATGTGAGGACAACACTTGCTAGTTTACTAGAGGACATACAGGATTGATCACTCAACTTGAGTAAGGTGTCGGGCAATAGATAGATAAGACGTGATTTTCCGGTCCTGTCGCAAGACCACCGTCTCAACCGAGCCGTCGCAAGATCATCACAAGACGTGAAAAACAACACAGGTTTGCTCCAAGCCAGCGCACCATTTTACAAATATATAGGCTAGGCTATACAACTTCCATTTCATCGGAATAACATTCACCGCCAATTTAATTATCATAAGGATTATATAAATACAATTCTGATGTGAAAAAACAATCGGTAGGCTAAATAGCATAGGCCTAGTCACAGCTGGGGTTTGTTGTTTCGTGGACAAAATCTAACCAAGCGTACTGTCCGACATTAATTTATTATCAACAATTGGATATTCGTTACTATGGGCTCTTATTACTCTACTTCCTAATAATAGGCAACTAAATAATAAGATCATGTTTGGTTAAACAAATATACCGAAATAAATTAGAATGAAGAAACAGTAAGTTGTGCGAGATCTTTCAGCTTGCCGTCAACCCAGCTCCTGAGCTCTCTTGCCGTCGCAAGAGAATATTGGTGTCTCGCTTGCTAAAGGTGGGCTTGCGACGGGACCGGAAAAACAGTTTTTCGGGTAGATCTTGCGACGGTGGTCTTGAGACGGGACCGGAAAAACACCCCTATAGTATATATACAAAGGAGTACAAAGGAAATCAAGCAACAACATGACTGGTGACCCTTCTAGCCTGCTTGTCCTCCAAAACACTGAGGATCAATTGTCCAAACAGTGGTTTAGAGTGGGTAAGGGAAAATTGGAAAGGGAACTACTGCCCTGGAACTAATGTCCGTGGCAGGATTAGGAAGTTAGTAGGGGACAGATGGGTTAATAACTGCGGGGGGGATTAAATAAAGTTTTTCATTTACAAACGCAGTCAGTTGCGGGTTTGATGCAAGATATTTGTCTAGGCGAAGTTTAAATGAATCAACGGTGCTGCAGTCTATAACGTCTCGGTGAAGCCCATTCCACAAGTTGACAACTCGATTGAAGAAGAAATTCTTAGATTCGTGCGAGTTAAAAGATTTACCGATAATTTTGCAACCGTTTCCCCGCGTGTAATTAGATTGGTCGATAGTGAAGTACTTACTACACTTCATATTGTCGATGCCTTTGATGATTTTGAACACTTGAATTAAGTCGCCTCTTAATCTGCGCTGGGTTAAAGGAAATAGATTTAATTCTCTAAGATGCTCCTCGTATGGTTTGTTCTTTAGGCTAGGTATCATTTTGGTAACTCTACGTTGAACTCATTGTAGTTTGTCTATATCTTTTTGGTAATAAGGGCACCAGGATTGAACGCAGTATTCCAGAAGAGGGCGGACAAAGGAATTGTAAAGGGTTAGGATAACTTCTTTGGATTTATGCTCAAATGACCTGCCTATAAAGACAATTATTTGGTTTGCTATCTTAACAACTTCTGAACATTGTTGATTCGGTTTTAGGTTACTCAATATTGTTACTCCCAGATCGGTTTCTCTGTTTACATTCTTAAGCTGAGTGCCATTCATCGAATAGTTTGCTTTCTCAATTTGGTATCCGATATGTAGTACTTTACATTTATCCGCATTGAAACTCATTTGCCAAATTTGTGCCCAATGTGACAACTTATCTAGATTGGGTTGCATATCGTCAACTTGTTCTTTTGAGAGTACGCTATTTGCAATTTTTGTATCGTCAGCAAATTTTGAGATTGTACAGGTGAGACCCTCATCTATGTCGTTGATGTAAATTAGTATGAGAATTGGTCCTAGTACCGATCCCTGGGGTACCCCGCTACTTACATTGGTCCATTTAGATGCCTTACCGTTTATGACTACTCTTTGCTTCCTGTCGCGGAGCCAATTTTCTATCCATTTCAACACACTGTCTTGTATTCAATGCGCTTTTAGTTTTAGCAGTAAACGTTTGTGGGGAACTTTGTCAAAGGCCTTTTGAAAATTAAGGTATATAATATCTACAGGTTTACTCTCATCATAGAGGTTGAGTTTATCGTGGAAGAAGTCTAAGAGATTTGTTAAACAGGAACGTTTGCTACGAAAGCGGTGTTGAGTATCTTTAAGTATGTTATTTCTTATGAGCGTTTCTAGCATTTTACATACAACTGAGGTTAAGCTAATTGGACGATAGTTGCTGGGTAGGGATTTGCTGCCTTTTTTGAAAATCGGTGTTACGTTAGCTAGCTTCCACTGATCAGGCATAGTTCCAGACTGCAAGGATTTATTGAATAACAATGTCAGTGATTTGGAGAGTTCATCCTTAGCTTCCTTTAGAACTCTAGGTGAGATTGTATCAGGTCCGGGCGTTTTATTTACCTTGCGTGTATCTAAACAATTCAATACTTCTCTCTCTGTAACGGTGATATTGCTTAGAACATCCGAATTATCTATATGAATCGGCGATGCTGTAGGGATATCAATGAGGTCTTCTGGTGTAAAAACTGATGCAAAGAAGGTATTGAGGGCATTACTAATTTGTACTTCGTCTTTGGTATATTCTCCATTTTCATCGACTAACGGTCCTACAGTTGAAGTAACTACTCTCTTCTTTCTGATATAACTGTAGAATTCTTTTGGGTTTGTTTTACTTTGATTCGCAACATGTAACTCCAGGGTCTTTTTACTTTGCTTAATTAACCTTTTGGCTTTGCGTCGTAGTTCTACAAATTTCACCCGTTCTTCGTCATTTTGTGAGGATTTTAATCTATCATTAGCATACTTTTTAGCAAGCAGACAGTTTGAAATATATTTATTCCACCATTTGGGCTTATCATTATGGCCTGTACGCCGTATTTTTGATGGTATGCAGTCTTGCACTGCTTTTAGGTAAGTGTTTGCGAATGATTCCCAGGATGTATTTATGTCGGTATTGTTAATTAAAAAGCTCCAGTCAGTTTCTTTAAACATTGCTCTAAGTTTAAGAAAGTTTGCTTGCTTGAAATTAGGGACTTTCTCCATGCTGCTATTTGGTTCGTTACTCTTAAACTTTAAACTGAAAGTTATCATACGATGGTCGCTGTTACTGAATTCATCACCGACATTCAAATTATCTATCAATTCTTCTTTTGTTGAAAGTACAAGGTCAAGGACATTATTTCCACGGGTTAGAGATCTAACAAATTGATATAGCGAACTCTCTCGCAAATTTGCGTACAGGTCTTGTCCAGAGTGTGAAGTAATACTATCTCCCCACTTGGTCACAGGTAAATTGAAGTCGCCAAAAATTACGGTATCATGCGAGTTACTTAAGTCTGCAATTTGCTCATAAATTTCACGGTCAGTTTGCACTGATTGAGCTGGAGGTCTGTATATTAGTGCAAGTATTATTTTTTACCTTTATTATTCTTTATTAACACAAAAGATGTGTAGACGTTCACAATTTGAGGTTTTGACAAGAGGGTTGGGTTAAGACTTTCTTTGATCAAAAATAAAACTCCACCTCCATTTCTATTAATTCGGCTTTTCTCAAACATTACATAACCGGGAAGTGAATACTCTGCTAAAAAGTCTCTGTCGTCTGTATTGAGCCAAGATTCTGTTATGCCAATAACATTGTAATTTTCCGTAAACAATAGTTCCTCTAAATCTGAAAATTTATTGCGTATGCTACGAGCGTTTGCATAGAAAACATTAAAAGTTTTGGATTTGGAATTCACGGAATGCTCTTTATTCAAATTATTGGTTCTGCTCGGATCTACATTTATGTAACTGTCTGCCCTCAGTCCTCGATCGTCATCCCTGGTTGTCATCGGTCTTCTCGATCATTGTTCCTAGTGGTCCTCGGTCCTCGATCATTGTTTCTGGTGGTCCTCCATTCTCGCTGTCCTCGATCGTCGTCCCTGGTAGTTCTCGGTCCTCGATCGTCGCCCCTGGTCGTCCACGTTCCTCGTCCCTGGTGGTCCTTGGTTGGCTCTGCTTTTTCTCCGAAAATCCTTTGCTGGGTCGTGAAGCAGGCGGCCAAATCTTGCTGCTCCCACCTGGTTCAGATGGACTCCATCTGCTACAAACAGATGATCTTCACGGTAGAAGTCATTCCAGGTATTGATGAATCCAACGTTTTCTTCCCTGCAGAGGTTAGCCAGATGACATATACACAGATACATAAAATAATTGGTATTAGTTTACGACAGACCCGATACGGAACCCATCGATTTTTAAGTGGACTACACGTTTGTCATAACCCCATAATTCATTCCTATATAATTATGTAATTATCATCGGAAATGCATGGGAAAACAAAATTTGATTTTTTGTTCTTGATTGATTTGTCATTAACATAACCAAAAAACCTAACTTAACTTAACCTAATAGCCCCCAAATACATTTAGGTTAGGCTTTTTTTATTAGGTTAATGGAGAAAACAAATCCCAAGAACAAAAGATCAATTCCAAGTTGTATTTTTCTTCCCATGCATTTCCGATGATAATTACATTATAGGAATGAATTATGGGTTATGACAAACCTGTAGCCCACTTAAAAATAGATGGGTTCCATATCGGGTGTCGTAAACTTTTACCAAAATTTTTGATACAGGTACATGCATTCTCAACAGTGGTAGTAGGTTTATATAAGTGCTGAAAGCAATGAAGGGATCACAGTACCATTACGTTATATTAAAGCAGATTATGGCAGTGCATGATGATAAAAACGGTTCCATGTCACTTCAACCAGTAGACTATTTCAACCAGTAGCTCTCAACCAGTGCCAAATTAACCCAGACCAACCAAACCAGTGCCAAAATATAGTACTAACCTAACTTAACCGTATTGGTTGATTTGGTACTCAATTCAATTCAATTCAATTGTCTTTATTTCATAATATATAACAAATTTACATTCATGTACATATTACATATCCATTAAAATAATTTAGAAAACTAAAATAGCTGAAAAGGTATACACATGAATTCCTACAACTCTTGTTTATTTACATTATAGCCTATAATCAAATATATATTTTATTATATCATATTTATCAACCGCATTTAATTATGAATAATTATATGACATCCTAGATAGACCGAGGAAGCATCACCTTGTATTTGGATCATAAGACACGGGAGCCCGTCGTTCTTCATGTCGCTGAACCCATAGGATTCTAGAGTAGATTGTGTTAAGATCATACTTCCATACATCAATATTATATGTCTTATGAAATAGATTTTCAACATTGTTTATAAAAAGTCCAGACTGCAAGTATTGCCAATTAGTATTAATTATAAGATTATTAGACTTGGCTATTCTGTGAAAATATCTTGCCTGAATAAAAGCAACGTGATGCTTCGGTAGTAATTGTTCACATGACTCTGCCACCTCATGGTTACTGGTATAAAAAGGTACACCAAGGATCCGCTTCATTGACTTGTTGATAGCTAAGGCAAAAGTTTTGAAGATACCTGTAGAAAAAGTCTTACAATTGTTCCAGAGTGGAAGTCCAAAGTCTGGCTTACAATACGCATTGTAAAAAAATTAAAGTGTTTTCTTATCAACATATGAAAAATTTCTAATTACTGTATTAAAACTTGAATAAAATGTTTTCAGCCTTAAATCAACATCATCATTGTCATGTAGAGAAGAAGAGATCACATGGCCCAGATATTTAAACGATTTTACTAGGTCTAGTTCATCATGATGTAATTTTATAGTATTACCCGAAGATTGGTTTCCTTTCCTTTTGAATTTCATGCATTTTGTCTTGTTTTTATTAATAATCAAACCATGTTTTTCTAATTCAATTTTCAATTTAATATACAATTTTTCCATATCATCATGTTCGTGAGCAATAAGAGTTATATCGTCGGCATAGGCCAAAATATTATTTTTTGTTATTCCCAGTTGACACCCTTGATTCATGTTAGACAGTTCTTCTAAAATATTATCTATATATAGTTTAAATAAAAAGGGGGATAGTATTCCTCCCTGCCTTACTCCCCTCTCCACATAATAAAAGGATCCCTGGTGCCCCTTCCATGTCACATTAGCTAATTGATTTCTGAGGTAATGCATAAGAAAATACACTAAGTCCACTGGGACTCCCTTATTCAATAATGTTTCACCCAATAGAAAATGAAAAATTTAGAAAAATTTACATAATCAAATGCCTTGGACAGATCAATAAATGTTATGAATCCAGTCATTTTTATGAGAATAATTGAACATCAATTCTTTTAAAACAAAACATGCATCAGTTGTCGACACTCCTCTTTTAAAGCCAAATTGTTTATGGTTTAAACAAACTTTTTCCTCAAGTATATCCAGTATATGAATTTCGAAGAGTTTCAACAATCTGGAAGACTGCATAACAGGTCTGTGATTATTAGATAAAGTAACATTACCCTTTTTATCTTTAACTATTGGTGTTATATTTCCTTTCAGTATATGAGTTGGTAGATAACAATGACAAGCATACATTGAAAAAATATGACAGAATCGCAAGAACGTTATCTGATGCATTCTTCAGAAAAAGCGAGTGTAATCCATCATGCCCAACGCCAAGATTTAATTTACAAATGGCTCGCTTCAATGATATATGCGAGGTTACAACATTCATTTTCCTACCTTCTTTCCACTTCCTTTTAAACGTATTCATAAAATCATCTTTACCGATTAATTCAGGATCATCGCTATGCACTAAATACATATTAGAAAATATGTTTATAATTTCATTAGGATCCGAATGACAATCAATGATATTTGTAGTGTTTTCTTTACCTCTTTTGATCTTTACTTCATTCCAAAACTGTTCCTTATTTTTCAATCGAAACTTATCAATAAGAGACTTACATATTTCTTTATTTTCATTTTGCTTACATTGTTTTAGTGCTTGCTTAAACTTACTTCTTGATTCAACCATTTCTGTATACTCAGGACTATCTCGAGATTTACCTTTAGCTATCCATTTCAAAAAGCAATTTCTAGCTATTGTATGATGGTTTTTAATTTCGCGGTTCCAACCTGGGATTATTTTAAATTTATTTGTAATGATAAATTTTGTCCTATAAGCCTCAGACGAATCAGCAATTGCAATACGTATTGATTCATACAAGCAATCTATCCATTCTAAATGTTGTTCATGATGACAGCCAAGTACGGAACATTGCAATACTGGATGATCAATGAGAGAAGACAACTTTAAACACACCAACTCATTAATATTATCAAATTAATCTTTTGTAAGCGCACCCCAGTTGATATAAGATTTACCATGGTTATCAACATCTATCGATCTTACATAACTTTTGTTATGATTTATCGAATCATCTGCAGAGGTTATTCCGAGCTTAAATACAATTGGAATATGATCAGATCCAATTATATGATCTAAAACATTTATATTGTTAACTGTTACAAGTTTGTGCTGCCTTCCCACAATGTGATCAATCCATCTACTTGCAGAGTTCCCATATCCTATAAATGTGCAAGTATCCCCATTCAAAACATTCACATCAAAACACTGAAGGTCATTATTTTGCATAAAATTAGTTAAGTTTGTCCATACACGCCCAGAGAGAGGGTCTGAGTTAAAATCTCCTATGAAGAAAATTGCATCAAATTTATACTCAACAATTATATCTTCCAATAATGACAGGGTTTCTAAATATTTATTTAACGTTGCCACTTCCCAAAGATCACTATTGATATATACGTTAACTAAAACAATATCCAAATTATTTATATTAATGCTGAATATCATTAAATTAGTTTCAGTAATTATCTTATTTATCTTAAAGATTTTTTGTTTGTTTTCCAAAGTACTGCCATCCCTCCCTCTGGGCGTCCTGCCATGGCAGCTAAAGCACGTTCAGAATACGTGGCACTCACACTAACACACTCATGATGCTCATCAATATAATCCAAGATCCCAACTTTATCCTGAGTAGGCCTAATGAAAGTTTCCTGAAGAAATATCCTGTCATACTTATATTTTGTTAACTCCCTAACCAAGTCAATATTTTTACGTAGAGAACAACAGTTGTAAGAAGCAACGGTAAAATCAAAATCGGAAAAATACATAGTTAAAAGAATAAAAAAAAACTATACCGGTATATCTATCTATATATACACAACTAAAATAAGGCAAAAGCAATTGAAGTCTTATTTATTGTTCATTGAATTTTGAGGATTCTGATCCCTATCTGAACCTTTTTGCCTATTATAATACTTATTCACCACAATATATTCAGGCCATAGCTCTGGTTAGAACAATTTATCCCGGTCAGCCAGGTTCACTGTCACTTTAACACCTTACGAGCGGCCTATGCGGTTTATTTATGTGTACCGCACAGCGGGGTGTTTTTAGCCAAAATAGGGCTGTTTACGTGATCATTTTCATGCCTAAATAAGACCCAGAACGTAAAACAAGTACCTATCCCTGAAAGGGCATAAACAGAGCTTTCGAATGACACCATAACGATCCTTGTATGATGGATAGTTTTCTTGCAATAACCGTGCAACGCGAGTGCAAAAAGCAGGTAATTCGGTACTTTCAGTACATAATTGAGTATGTAGCGAGTGAGAGAGGGAGGAGGGAGCTGAGATATGTGTCAGTAGGTTCGCCGCGGTGGTCTGGAGCAGTCATACGCTCGCTAGTCTCCTGCCACCACTTGTCTCTCTCTCTCAGCCACATTACGTGCTGAAATTGCCACTCGAGTTATGTCGAGCGCCGCCACATAGTCCAGCTTTATTTAACTCGACTTATGTTGCTCGCCGCTAAATAAGGGTTAAAGGCCGTAAATTTATCAGATTTAATTTCTAACCTACTAATGTTTGTTATATCGACTTCAAAGTTGCTTCGAATATAATCTGTAATACTCTCATTGGTGGCATCTTTATCCACATGACCAATAAAAACATCCACCAAATTCCTAGCAGCTTTAAACCTACCATCTAAACCCTTTTTTAGTCCAGTTACACTGCTGAAGTTTCGCTTGGCTTTAAAGTCTAACATTTTCTGATTCCGAGATTTGACTTTAACCCATCCATCTTCCGAGTTAGAGTTATCATGTCTACGCTGTGCAGAATCTCCCCTAGAGTTGCCAGGTCGAGCACCAGCCTCAGCCACAGTACGGTGTAGCTGTCTCTTGCTGACAGCACCGGTACGAGGGTCGACCACGCCGCGAGAGGCAGCATTATTTCCTGGATCATCTCCACCTCTAACAACCACTTGAGCGAAGGTAGCAGGGTCCTGTCGATGGTGATAGTCGGGCCCCCCCTCCCGCAGTGAACGAACCCTGTCGGGCTGCCACCTGCCTGGGTCGCCTCTCTGAGGGGCCGAGCTGCTAGTCACTCCACCACCACCGCCGGATGCCTCCCGCCTCAATTCATTTGTCAAAACATTGTCATGATCACGCACAATATTAGGGTCCCGCCGATGGTGATGGTGGGGCCCCTCCCCCCGAGCCGAACTACCCTTGCCGGCCTGCCGCCCGCCTGGGTCACCTCTCTGGGGAGCTGGGCTGCTGGTCACTCCACCACCACCGCCGGAGGCTTCCTCCCTTGCTTCATCCACCAAAGTATTGTCGCGATCACGCACAATATTATTATCAAACTCTTCTGAAGTCGTCGATTGTCTAAAATCTTGAATTGTTTCAATATTGCTTATTTCTTGAGTAGTGGCGTCTCTTGCTGCCTCTTCTATGCCCGATATAGCACACAATTTTTTTTGTTCCACTTCATTTAGGTCAAGTTTCATTTGACGAACTGTATCTGCTGTGTTGAACACCTCTGTTTTTATGTCCACAATCTTAGGGATAATTTCGTTTAGCTTCGCGATTTCTTCAGAAAGATTAATTATTATTGGAGCAAACTTTTCCAAAAATATAGGAGGCATCTTTTTATGGCTGTTAGTTACGAATACGTACTTATCTTTAGATTCATGTATTTTGTCATGAAACTTCAGCAAGTCACACAAGTCTTTTCTTTTCATATCAGGGCCTCTTCTCCATACAAGGTCATCATTTAAAAGATTGCATAAAATCTCTTTAGCTTGTTTAATTTCCTCATGTGCATAAAAGAAATATAAAACATCTTCCAGTTACTTCCGGTACTGGTTGAAATGGTCTACTGGTTGAATTGACCGGTCACCGATAAAAACTGCATCATTTTATTAAAAGCCCTTATAAAAAGAGCAAATATTTAAAACCAAATTTTACATGGGAATAAATGATGTGAAATAACAAGTTGAATAACAACAACATATA
This sequence comes from Paralithodes platypus, assembly GCA_032716605.1. NCBI lineage: Eukaryota > Metazoa > Arthropoda > Malacostraca > Decapoda > Lithodidae > Paralithodes > Paralithodes platypus. Next base: position 31,133,024 of record CM064548.1, on the reverse strand, counting down.
ACCTTGAGAAACCATGACCACCACAAGTACTTGCTCTTATTACATATTATTAGCTTTCTTACTTTTTTTAATCAAGTTCCTTAATGCCCCTTTCATTCGTGTGGCATCAACATTTGTCAACTTCTTTAGTTCAGCCAAGCGATCATCTATCATTAATGATCTGATTGTGGAAATGTTTTGGCATTGCTCCCTCATCAATGAACTCCCTGAATACCTCTTTAATCACATCACGTTCTGTCGATGAAAAAACTTCGACTTCTGGAACCTTTTTTTTAAAGTGCCCTCTATCAATGCTCATGAGTACTGGTGTACTATCATCATCAACATCCAGCTCACTTGAAGGTGCTACTATTTTATGCTTACAAATGGTGTTGTCTATGTTACCGGTACTCAAAAGAGGATCACCACTGGAACTTGAATTTTCTCTAGCACCTCTCATTGTCTCATAAACAACTTTGGCACTCTGGACAGATCTTTCATTCTGTGTTTGCAATCTATAGTTACGTTCCGCTGTTGAGAGGCGGTGACAAAGATGGCGATCAACTTCCTCACGATGCTCTACATTTGCCGAGTGGATTTTAGTTGTAACTGTCTTCCGGACCAGCCCTGAGCCAATTTTTATGTTGATACCAATTTTTTTCCTTAAACTCTCCAGTCCTTTGTTCACATCATCTGAATTAATAGGTTTCCCAGACCATGTTAAAAATAAATTTGGTACGGAGTCTTGGTGACCACAATTCAATGGTCTTTCTGACCTTATTGTTATACAGAAGAAAATACTCATATAATCTTGAATGGTAAAACTAACTTACATGGCCCATGTTCTATCATTGTTTTATGTTTGTGAACATTTATAACAAAGTAGGTTCCAGTGTTGTCTAGTACTTGAACGGCATTTTCAAGCTCTGATACTTTAATGTTTGCCAGTACTCCAGGACGGTATCCGTTTCTGAGAAGAGCCATCATCATAAGTGCATTACGGAGATCAGAGTGTTGGAATGATGAAAGTGATGGGGAATCTCCATCTTTAATTTCTTGTAAAAGATCCTCTACTTCTTTAAAAACTGTACTCTGTTCTATAGCTTTGACTTGTTGCTCAGAATTCTCTTCGTCTGTTGTGCTTTTCAGTTGCACTCCACGACCATAGCTCTTTTTCCACTTGTTTATTTTGTCAATAAAAACTTAGGTGTATTGTGGTCCACCTTTGTGTTTGCTTGCATGGCGTATTTCAAAAATATGATGTACACACTAAGATAAGTAACAACACTTGCAAGTTCATGTTCTTTTTCATAAAAATCAAGCCACTGATCCAGTAATAGCTCCGATGCTGGCTGAAGCACTTCATTTATGTCCTTCAGTTGCATTCCACTAATTATCTGTCTCAACTTTAAAGATTGCTGCCTAGCATTGCTTACAGAGCATCGATCACCATTTCTTGATGTGAGCCAATCAATTAAAATGTAAAACTTGCAAACAAAGTCAAACCAAAACTGGGACAAAGACAATATCAATGATCTCATATCTACCACTCATAATCCAATACATTCCTACGCAGATGACTCAACACTCCACAGTTCCTTCACATTTACCAATTCTTTCACCCAACCCGATCTTATAAATTCAAAAATAAACACTGCAATTTCTCTGAACCAGGACCTTTCTATAATTAATGAATGGGGACAAAAGAATCTAGTTTCCTTTAATGCACAGAAAACCAAGTGCATTCAATTTTCTAACCGACAGAATCTCACTGACTCCCATATATTTTTTAATGATGTAAATATTCCCACTTCCCCTAGTATTGACATTCTCGGTGTAACATTAACTACTAACTTGAGCTGGACAGATTATGTTAGAGGCATTGCTAAGAATTCCTCTAAATAACTGGGACTCCTGTACAGAGTTCGAGAATTCTTCACTGACGAGCAGTTGGCCGTAATATATAAAAGTCATGTGCGTTCTCAGATGGATTACTGTTCACCTCTGTGGGGTGGAAGTGGAGTGGTTGCATTGAGGCAGTTGGACAAAATTCAAAATAAAGCTATTAGATTAACCCTTAACTGGCAGCGCACAACATAAGTCGAGTGAAATAAATTTGGACTATGTGGCGGCGCGCGACATAGGTCGTGTGGCAATTTGAGCACGTAATGTTGCTGAGAGAGAGAGACAAGTGGTGGCAGGAGAGTAGCGAGCGTATGACTGCTCCAGACCACCGCGGTGAACCAACTGACATGAATCCCACCCTCCTCCACCCTCTCACACTCGCTACATAGTGAATTGTATGGGGAAAGTACCGAATTACATGGTTTTTGCACTCGTGTTGCGCGGTTGTTGCAAGAAAACTAGCGGTCATACAAGGATCGTTGTGGTGTCATTGGAAATCTCTGTTTATGCCCTTTCAGGGATAGATACTTGTTTTACGCTCTGGGTCTTATTTAGGCATGAAAATGATCACGTAAACAGCCCTATTTTGGGTAAAAACACCCCGCTGGTGGCTACATATTTTATACCGCCTTTAGGTGTTAATCAATAACCCTGCAATCACACAGGACCTACCTACATTATCCATACGAAGAAACGTTGCATCCCTTGCATTATTCTACAGATATTTTCACAGCAATTGTTCCGAGGAACTTGCTTCAATTGTGCCGCCTCTCCACATCTTTCCCCGTAGAACTAGGGCAGCTGAGACCGCCCATGAATTTACACTTTCTCCTCCACAATGCAGAACTTCTGCTTATCAGAATTCATTTATCCCCAGAGCTACTACTCTTTGGAATTCACTTCCCTCGAATTGCTTTCCACAAACTTACAATCTACAAATGTTTAAATCCAGTTGTTACAAACATTTTATGAATGGAGGATGCCTTTAGGCACGTGGACCTTTTTGTTTTATCTGTTTTTCCTTCCTCCGTTCATTGTCTCTTAAAAAAAAAATATATATATATATATATATATATAGTCAAAACAACATCAAAATCGCTATGTGGAAACAACGCTTACTAAAATAAAATTTATGAAATGAAAGAACACAATCCACCACATATGGTGTACATTACTACATGAGCAAGTTAATCTGGTTCCCAAGCAAACTAATTGCACACATAACAACGCACTATCGTCACGTTCAGGGAATTAGTCAATTTGGGAAGTCCGGGACGTTCTGGCAAATATTACTAAACTCTGCATGAATAAAAGAAACTACAATTAGTGTTAAAATGTTAATTTAAAATAAAATTTGCAACATGACAAGACATTAACAATAGTACAAAATACAAATATTGATAAGATATATAATATTACAAAAAAAATATATATAGCACTCACTAACGATAGTGCTATCGGGTAGGTACCTGTAAGCATAGCATGCCTCAAGTGACCCCTATCAATAACTACCCTACAAATAACCTACATTTATCGTACAAATAAACTACGGAAATCGCAAAAGCAAGCAATTGATACTATGGACAATGAATAGATATAATATAAAGACAAATAATTACAAAATATGAAAAAGTAACATGTTTAAACAAAGAGTACTCTTTTAACAAGAACAATTAATTTAAAAAATAATCAATATTAATAATAGAAAAATAAACAATAAATACAAACAGACACAAAGTAAGCAGAGGTTATACAAGAAACTTCACGTTAAAAATGCTTGATTAAAATTATTTATGTCAAATTTTTAGAATACAGTCACAGTAATTGACCCTACAAAGATTAAATTTATGTAACAATTTACTTGCCTCATAACCTCTGTCTACTAAGAGTCTGTATAGTAACCCAGCTCTAGCCCAAAAGTCATCTACTTTAGTGCAAATTTTACAAAATTGTATTAACTGGGAGTAAAAACAATTATAAGTTATCTTACTATCGATATTACTACTAGGGAAAGGAAAGTTTATTACGTTAAAATTAAAATCATCAACTTTGTGATATACTTTAAGTATGCACTGTTCATTAACAATCTATATTTATATCAAGAACATTTTCAACTTCATCATTTACGTTACCTTGTGTGAGGCGAATAGAATTAGGATAAATAAGTTTTGCAACTTGATTAAAATTTATCAAATTGCAAACGAGAATATCATCAATATATCTACTATTATTACTTAACAATTTAGCAAGTGCTCATTTTTCGGGGATTTTATTTTTCTTGCTACTGTCGACTAAGTCGTTTATATATTTAAATTCTAAAGCAAGCAAGAATAAATCTGCAATTAAAGGGCTAGCATTTCCACCCATAGGAATTCCTAATATTTGTTTGAAAATGTAAGGCCCGACTCTAACATAAGTATTGAAAAGGAGGAATTTAAGGGCATCTTTAAGTTTAGTTCTATCAAAATATACTGAACTAGTGGGAGTAGAGCTAAGTGATGCATTATTAAAATATGTATAAACATTTATGAAATAATTACCATTCCCAACGAATCTGTCAAAGTGCAAATCTATAATAAATAAAGCAAAGCTCGGAATATACTAAATCTAAAGGCAAATTGGTAAACAAAGTTGAAAAGTCGAAGCTATGTACCGAGGTAACTTTCGGCATGGTATTTATTTTATCAATAACTTCTAACGAATTGTCAACACTCCAATAATAGTTAATGCTAGTTCTTCTCATGATGGTATTACAATATCTTTTATGAGTACTTTTAATGTAATTTAAGCAATTTACGACTTGTTCTGACAGAGTTTTAGTGGTAGAAAATTTTGCTCCGGCAATAAAGCGATATTTATAAGGTCTTTTATGAAATTTAGGTAACATGTATAATTTTGCCTTACACTTGTTCTTATCGGAAAGTTTAATATCAAATGTTACATTTTTCTTGTTATTGTCTTGATTAAGTTATCAATATTCAAATTATTTTGAATTTCATAAACAGAATTACCACAAATATTTTTACGTAATATGTTACCTTTAATGCCTAATTCTTTCTTCATGTTTTCAATATAAAACTTCTTACATGTGAAGCTATAATTATTGCTGGCTTTATCTACTGTAGTGATAACAAAATGTTTATGTAAATTTATTAAATCAGCTTTAAGCTTATTGTAGTTATAGTCTTCAAGATCTGAAAGATTAAATTCATTTTTAAGCGAGAACATTTTAGTTTGAATTAACTTAATTAATAATTTAGACCATGCTTCTAGCTCTCTCGCATCGCAGCGCACAATTTTTAACAATTTCTCTGTTAATTTATTGAATGAAAAAACAATATCTTTTAAGATTTTGTCCCTTGTTACTTTATAATTCCCTATTCTAAATTCTAAATATTTGCTATCAACACTGCTTCTGGAGTATAGCTTACAATAGATTTACGATTAGTGTTCTTAGTGTGATTTGTGATTCAATTTTTGTTGGTTCTTACTAGTGCTTGGTACGTTGGGTGAGAACGATCCAGTTTATGCTTCCGTTGGAAATGTTTATCCAACCTAATAAACGTTTGTAAGCCCTTACATTCTAGAAATGGACAATACTTTCCGTTTTCTTGTTTGGTTGACCGTCGTTTCCTCTGCTTGTAACAAACCAGACGTGCTTCTGACTTAGCCAACCCATGACTATGAAGATGCCGGGATAGATTCTTCAGTGTTTTGCCACATTCTGGACAAACTTTACCTGCAAAGTTTTAGAAATATATTAATTTAAATATTGTCAGGTTGTACAAAATATTGAAAGTAGTGGCTGAAAATGGAAAAAAATAAATAAAGGAGAAATAAAAGGGAGAAGAATGGGAGAGAGGATAGGGAAAGAAGAGAAGGAGGAAAATAAGATCAACCATTAGTCTGTTACTTTGAATATGGAGAAGAAGAATAAAGCACAAAGGATAGAGGGAGTGCGTGATGAGAAGATGAAGTAGGAAAATGCAGTGGTGAATGGATGGATCTGGAGATTTTGTAGTCTATTATGGAAGTAAGGATCAGTGGCTGATGACTGGAAATCCCTTGTGTAAGGGAAAAAGGGGAGATAAACGTTTATAGTAATCACAGGGGAATATATGTCCTAAGCAAAGTACAGATGATAGGCTATGCTGTAAACAAACTGAGAGACAACAGAGTAATGAGTTGGTGAGTAGCAGGGTGGGTTTTAAAAGAGATGAGGCTGTAAACATAAGCATCTGCCTGAGGTACAATATATTGTAGTAAGGAACTATTGCCACAGGCCATGGCTCGGTTGGTAGAGCAGTGGGCTGCTGACCGAAGGGTCGCAAGTTCAATCCCATCCCGCGCCATAGGTAGGTGTAAAGAAGTTTGGATAACTGAGCCTAGCAACACGTGGCAACCACCAGTAGCCCTAGCCCAGTTTATCAAGGGAGTGCATGGCACAAAACTGCATCAAGTTATATGCTGCCTTCATGGACTTGGATAAAGCTTGTGACAGAATTAATATGACAATTCTGTGATAAGTACCAAAAGTGTCTAGAGTAGATGGCCAATAGTTGGAAGCCATGAAGAGTATGTATGAGTGTGCAATTGCATGTGGAGGTTGATGAAAGCAAGTTCTTTGATATAACTGCCACATTCTAGTAGGGGTGTGTTATGTCCCCAAAACTGTATTAGGTACATGGATGGAGTAATGAAATAAATACAGGTAGGTCAATGGATGTTGGAGTACCCCTGGTAAAGGATGGGTGTGAGTGGGAATTGTCTATGCTATATAATATTAATTAAATACATAAAATAATTATTAGTATAGGAGTGACAGTTCATTATTGTTTAGAGAAACTTTAAATATACCTTCTTCTAGTTTGCATTAAATCATTGCAGTGATTTAATTAAGATCTCTATCTTTTCCTAGTATACCTTATTACCGTAATTGTATGTTGTTGTGATCAGGCTGTATCAGAGATCATCAGCCTGTAGTAGTAGTGCATTTATACCGAGTTATAGGATACCCCGTTATCGCAGATTTAACTCTGGAGGGTATAGATGTTTTTGTGCGCCGGCATTATAAGTTTGAGGGTTGGATCTAGTGTTACCGTTGTGGCTGTGTGCCTTTCTAGTCCAATGATTAAGAGCCCTTGTTTTATACGAGTTCCGGTCGTAACACCCTGTCTTCACGATGGAGTTGAAGCATCAGGAAGGCCTTCTCAATATCGGCGACCCATGCAAACTTATGACATCTGAAGCGCAACATAATTTGTGCGAGATCAGAGACCAGGAACGGACCCGTGTACAGACAATCATTCAGGCTATAGGAGCGATCACTGGATTTAGCAGAGCAGTCATACACAATACGAACAGGAGTGGTGGAACTGTCCTTTTTAATCCCATGGTGAGCAAGGTAATGGATGTTTATCCCCATACTCACTGAGATCTACTCTCTCCACAAATCCATGTTGTACCTGCTCGGTTAAAACTTCCGCATAAGTCTCGCAATAATTTGGATCCTTGACAAACTGCTTCCGAAGGCCACGTAATCTACCAAGTGCTAGATGGAAATTAGTAGGTAATTTACTCTTATTATCATTCCAAGGGAGCCTTACCACATACTGACCCCTGCCAGAGTCATACGTTACAGTCTCTTCATACGAGCTTAACGCTAGCTTGGACTCACGATCAAGTTCATGTGGTTCAATTCCAATATTGTCCAAGTCCCATAGCTTATCTATATCAGTACATGTATTATCAGGCACATTTGGCCTAATATATTTATCTATGGGGCTTACTGCTACCTTGAGGACCGTAACCACCTCCACCTGTGTGTCTTGAGAGGAAGTGGCATAAGATCCAGAAATGGCATACCCTTGGATCGTGGGGAGCATTATTAGCTTATCTACCCGCCGATATCCAGGATGAACCAGGTCGTAGTAATAATCAGCTCCGACCAGTAGCATAATACCATTGTTAGCAGAGAGTTGATCATCAGCCAGTTTATAACCCTTGCTTCTGAGATATTTCAAATGTGGTTGAATCTCTGATGCTATATAGAAACTGGGTAGTGTGTCGACCACAACAACCTTGATGGGACATACCTTTCTTCTATAAACATAGGAAATCTCCACTATATCATAGTCACTGGAATCTACTTCACCAGTGAAACCATGGAGACGCAAATTCTCTTGACCCTTGCTGGTACACTTGAGCTGGGGTAATGATGACCGCAGAACGAATGACCTCTGTGAGCACTGGTCAAGTAAGGTGCGCGTCATTATAGGCTTATTATTACTCCCAACTACTGGCAGCATCATAGTAGGAAGCAATTGACATTCTCGAGAAGCAATGGACATGGCAGATACTTTATCACCCTCGCTCTTACCTTTCTCATGTGACTCTTTGGGGGTTCTCCCCTTTTCTTTGCCGTCGTGCCGATCAGACTGGGTGCAAAGGGAATACCAATGTTTCCCCTTGCAATACTTACAAGGTTTGATTTAGGAATTGGTGCAAGTACTGTTGAAGTGGTCTCTTGCCAGACAGCTGGGACATAACTTAAGTGATTTAGCCTTGCCAATGTTCTGTGTAGCCTTAGGATACTTAGGACACTGGTACCACAGATGACCGTGGACACTGCACAACTTTCAACCTAATGATATTGGCCTTTTCTGTTTAGAAGTCTGTACCGGGAAAGCTGCAGTGGATGGCGACATCTCCACTTGTCGGTAGTGTCCAGTACTCTCCATATTGAAAACTTCAGTCTGGTACACCTGCACCAACGCTTCCAAGTTTAGTGGAGAGTCGCTTAGTTGTCGTCTTACGATTTCCTTTAGGGGAGAGGGTATCTTGTTCAAGATATTTACACTAAATATTTCCTCCTTGGTGATGGCCATTGTCTCCATAGATCGGAGGAGGCTCTCAAAGGAGGCATAGTACTCGTTTAGGTCCGTCACATCATAGGATGGAGGATCTAGAGTGAAGAACTTAGTAATTAATGCGGTCTTGATGACTTCCTCTCTCCCGTAAGTTCTTTTCAGCAACTCCACTGCAGACTCGTAGCTTGTAGCTTCTAGCTTGTACCCATCGATCAACTTCAATGCCTCCCCTTTCAATTGGCCACGGAGATATGTGAACCTTTGGATGGATGTGAGTGTTTTATTCTGATGGACGGAACACTCAAAGATATCCCAAAATCCAGTCCAGGTAGCCGAATCCCCGGAAAAGGAAGGCAAAGTAAGATTCGGCAGGTTAAAACCAGTCGCCTTTGGTGTACCGGTATCCTTAACAGGGTGTGTTTCTTGTGTGGAAGATAGTCTGCCTAAGGCTGTATTAACGTCCTCAAAGTACCCAAGATCTGCTGACATTTCTTCTTCCACATCGTCAGTAATTGTCAATAAACCATATACCTGCCGAGCATAATTATCATAAGTGGCTAGCGATTTAGTTACAGTAGCAAATTTACCCTTAATTTGATCAGCCGTGGCACTTAATGAAAATTCATCAAGATCTCTTAAACACCTATTTAAACTTCCATTCATCCCTCCCTTCAGAATCCTAAGCTTCTTTATAGCTGTCATCGTTAAAGTCTGAATCTAGGCTATTAACTTTTGGAAACGGTCATTAGGCTACTAGCTGCAGTAGGATGAATTAATTGAATTAATAAGACAAATTGACAAGTGGCAGAAACAAACTAGGGCTAGAGAAAGAAGGGTAAATGAAAAGAACTGACTAGTAATAAGTATTAGGCCTAGCCCAGCTGCCCCTGCCACAATCATGAGGTCTGTTGGCTGTCAATCGCTTAGGAATCAACAGAGACCGAACCCCATGACCGTAATTAGGCAACTAGGCTATACAATTTAATTAAATGAGTCACATGAGAACCCTCCCCACCAGCAAAATCAATAATGAGTCTCAAAAAGACAAAACACAATGAACACCACAGGCCCACCACCAAAGCGAAAGAACAGCTACCACAGACACCTGCAGGCCTAGCCTAGCCTACGAGCGCGAAATGGTACCCGACGTAATTACCCCTACCCCAATCACCAGCCCAGCTAACCCACCAAAAAACGCCAAGGAACACACGCCCAAAAAAACCTGGAAACTAGCCCCAAAAAAGATAGGGACGGCGCCTAACTGGAATAAAAACATGAGGGAATAAGCCGGGTCTACACTAGGGAAAGGGCAAGTCGGCCCAACAATGCGCGAGGCGGCAGCCATTTGTAAGACCACAAGCGTCAATGAAGTAAACAAAACGCTTATGGTAAAATAATAAGCATAAGGGCACGAAGGACCATTATTTGTCGGGAATTTAGATAAAGAGGTTAAATTGCATATCACTGGTACATGAAATATCCTAACAAATAGTTGTAATATAATTACCAACGAAGTAGTCGATGGGTGTAATCCAGTCCCCCACACACGGCTAATTCAATTGCATGACATGTAGGAATGTTCACATAATACAATATCGATACAATGAACTTAGCTTAGAGGACTGGTAATGTAGGACTGTTGATATAGATTAGTATTTGTAGCACATGGTGAACTGTGGGTTGAGTCAGAGCCGGGGGGAAGATGTTGGCTGTATGGTGTTGATTGAGAGACTAAAGGGCCGGCGTCCGATCGCTTCGCGAAATTACATATGGCTGCCGGCTCATAATATTTATAACCCATAACTTGGTTTCATGATACATCTAGAGCTGATGTAGATATTTATACATTACAGTTAATATTTAACCTACACTTAATAATAAACTACAATGCACAAAGAACTAGCCGAAATCGTACATGCGATACGATACCGCCAAATTCAAATGTCCTATTGGACCTAAAACGGTCGGGATCATTACCCTATTCCCGACAATGCACGTAAAAACGTGAACAGCTGCTTACGTCATTGGCACGTGTAATGTATTTCAATTACGTCAATAGCAAGTAGAAAATACGTATTATTATAGTCTGTCCTGTTACGTATAATTTACGTCTTTAAGACGTCAACCTATTATGTATATTGCACGTTAATAAGGCTACAAAGAGACGTCCTGTGCAAGCCATTTACGACGTTGTACAAATAACGTAATATGCACGTAAGAACGTGACCAGCTACTTACGTCATTGGAACGTGTAATGTATTTCAACTACGTCAATAGCTAGTAGAAAATACGTGTTATTATAGTCTGTCCTGTTACGTATGATTTGCGTCTGTAAGACGTCAACCTATTATGTATATTGCACGTTAATAAGGCTACAAAGTGACGTCCAGTGCAAGCCATTTACGACGTTGTACAAATGACGTAATATGCACGTAAAAACGTGAACAGCTGCTTACGTCATTGGAACGTGTAATGTATTTCAACTACGTCAATAGCAAGGAGAAAATATGTATTATTATAGTCTGTCCTGTTACGTATAATATACGTCTTTAACACCTTACGAGCGGCCTATGCGGTTTATTTATATGTACCGCACAGCGGGGTGTTTTTAGCCAAAATAGGGCTGTTTACGTGATCATTTTCATGCCTAAATAAGACCCAGAACGTAAAACAAGTACCTATCCCTGAAAGGGCATAAACAGAGCTTTCGAATGACACCATAACGATCCTTGTATGATGGATAGTTTTCTTGCAATAACCGTGCAACGCGAGTGCAAAAAGCAGGTAATTCGGTACTTTCGGTACATAATTGAGTATGTAGCGAGTGAGAGAGGGAGGAGGGAGCTGAGATTTGTGTCAGTAGGTTCGCCGCGGTGGTCTGGAGCAGTCATACGCTCGCTAGTCTCCTGCCACCACTTGTCTCTCTCTCTCAGCCACATTACGTGCTGAAATTGCCACTCGACCTATGTCGAGCGCCGCCACATAGTCCAGCTTTTTTTAACTCGACTTATGTTGCTCGCCGCTAATTAAGGGTTAAGACGTAAACCTTTTATGTATATTGCACATTGATAAGGCTACAAAGAGACATCCTGTGCAAGCCATTTACGACGTTGTACAAATGACGTAATATGCACGTAAAAATTTGAATAGCTGCTTACGTCATTGGCACGTGTGATGTATTTCAATTACGTCAATAGCAAGTAGAAAATACGTGTTATTATACGTGTTATTATAGTCTGTCCTGTTACGTATGATTTACGTGTGTAAGACGTCAACCTATTATGTATATTGCACGTTAATAAGGCTACAAAGTGACGTCCAGTGCAAGCCATTTACGACGTTGTACAAATGACGTAATATGCACGTAAAAACGTGAACAGCTGCTTACGTCATTGGCACGTGTAATGTATTTCAATTACGTCAATAGCAAGTAGAAAATACGTATTATTATAGTCTGTCTTGTTACGTATAATTTACGTCTTTAAGACGTCAACCTACAGTATTATGTATATTGCACGTTAATAAGGCTACAGAGACGTCCTGTGCAAGACATTTACGACGTTGTACAAATAACGTAATATGCACGTAAGAACGTGACCAGCTACTTAAGTCATTGCAACGTGTAATGTATTTCACCTACGTCAATAGCAAGTAGAAAATATGTATTATTATAGTCTGTCCTGTATGTATATTTTACGTCTTTAAGACGTCAACCTATCATGTCTATTGCACGTTAATAAGGCTACAAAGAGACGTCTTGTGCAAGCCATTTACAACGTTGTTAAAATTACGTAATAGTCACTGTTACGACTGGGGTTCAAATATATCAGGGCTCTTATTCATTGGACTAGTAATGGCATAAATGCTACAACGGAAAGCGCTAGCTCCAACCTCTGATGTATATTCCCAGTGAACAAAGAACACAAATACTCTACAGAGTTCTATATGCAATAATAGGCTATCAAACTCTCAATAAATGTGCGTCTACTCTAGGCTTAATGTTATGTGAAAACAGCCTATTACTACCTATAACCGAAGGTGCTTGGTTATGGTATGCAAAGTAAGGTGGTAAGAGAAGTTACAGCTTACGTTACTTTAATCAATAAATGTCAGGCACTCCTGCATGAAAGAAAGTGCACTAAAGTCCTTCAACACTAACAAGGAATCTTCTTTAAATGTTAGATGCTATAAAGATGCTCGTATCGGAAATGGAACCCAAAAAGGCAGGCAGCGGAACAATGCTCGTGCAGGCTAAGCACACAAAAAGGCAGAATATATAATGCCGTCGGAGCCAAGAATATCCTAAACACTACAACAATAATAATAATCGCCACGACAATGCAGTATTCCTATCAACAAAAAGAGCCTAAGTCGTTTGTGTCTCCATACATCAAACTAGGCTGCGAAATGCTTGTGTAATCATAAATGGGTATGCATAAAAAGAGTAATTGGATTAATATACTTAATGTCTACTGTGACTGATAAAGTCTAGCTAGAGTCAATGATACGAGATACTGGTGCGCATGGCATGCCGCATAGCCTAGTGCAAATCTCAAGTCTGTGCGTCAAATATTACGTTATAATGAAGGGTAGCTCTCTTGAGAAACCTTAATACCGAAGTATTAAGCGTTCTCCTGGCGTAACTCAAAGACAAACAACGAGCTTAGAACAGTGCAGAATGGTATAGGCAAAAAGCCCTCATTCGTGCATGCTCTACTCTCAATGGCACACAGACTAGAATTTACTCAATCAACTCCAGTTCTCAGGTATGTCGTGCAGCTTTTAACTAAAGCCAGCACTCATAGGAAACAATACCTTATAATATCAGACTCCTAGTCTAGCATTACCTAATCCAGCAGAACACTAATAATTAAAGGAAGCGGCAATATGAAAGCCAACCAATGCTTCGTGATCCACTTATCTTAACAACTAACATACATGGGTTATATCAGACCTTAACGCACAATACAACTGGCCAGCATGAAGCTGATTTTGCAGAGTTAACCAGAGGGGGTATAATATTAATAAAAGGTGGTGAAAGATATGGAAAATGAGAGAGATAGGCAGAGGAAAAGATTCTCAGGTGCGAGCGGGGTACAGGTAGCAAGGGAAAAAGATGGGTGCGTTCTAGAAACCAGATCTGAGGGAGAGAGTGGCGAGGAACTGTATATATACTCGCACCAGCTCGAGCCGCGTGGGAAAAAAGCGGTTACAAGTCCTCTAGCCACTACCAAAGTAGCTAGCAAAACATTACGTCACCAAGCATGGTAAAGAACTCCCTCAACCAATCCCCACGAGGCCAGCCAGCTGTGACGTCATCGAGCGGGGCAAAAACACTATGCGCCCCCTCTCACTCTGTTCTACTCTCTCTCTCTCTCTGATCTTATCATTACTAGTTAAGGATAAAACATATACTTTACAATTAAATATATAAAGCCTTGACATGGGTGAAAACAAAAAGCCTTTCTGGACTGCCCATGACACAAGCTTGCATATGAAATAAAGCACACTCTAATACATAAACTGTAGCCCCATCCACTGCCCTGGCGATCCTAGCGGGTCACTGTAGGACAAGCCATGCGGTTCTAACGGAGTGGTTAACGTCACACCCCCCCCAAGATTGTTCTCAGAGGCCCCAAGGCTCACAAAAATCTGATGGTTAGAACCCATGCTATATCTCCACTTCCCATCACCCAGCGGCAGTAAAATATCTGGCACAGTTCTTCAACAAAACATTTTTCAAAATTATAACCCTCCCCAACACCATAGGTTAAATTATATGTAGTTATGCTCCTCAAGAGCGAGCTTTTCTAGCCCAGCATTCTGAGAGGAGTGCAACTCAGAATTACTGCTATAACATACTGAAAAAATTCAACTATCAAAGAAAGTGTTTTTTATTTGATTTTTATGTTTATAATTTGTTTATTTCGGCTGCACTATAGGGGCAAGCCTAGTTTTTCTTCTATACCAAACGCTCAACTCCTGCTTTACGACCCAATACGCTGGGCTACAACCGCGAGCCAACAAGCACCAAGCGCAAAATACTATTCAAACTAAAGCAGGAGGCTACCCGTGTGTCAATCTACCCAGGATCATATACCCTTGAACGACCATCTGCAACCACGTCGTCACAACCGGCAATATGGCGTATGTCCAGGTTATATACCAATAACCTTAGTGACCACCTGGTCAGCCTCATATTCCGATTGTGAAACTGGTCCAAGAACTTGAGAGGGTGATGATCTGGGTAAACTACAACGACCGGACCATAGGCTGGAACACAGACCTCGAAATGCCTCAGAGCAAGTACTACCGCCAGCAGCTCCTCCTTGACAACAGAGCAGCTCCCCTGGGCCGAATTGTACTTCTCCGAGCAGAAACTAACAGGATGCTCCAGCCCATCATCGTCCTTTTCCACAAGGACGGCACCAGCCCCCACACCACTAGCCTCCGTTGCTAGTTGGAAAGGTAGGCTAAAGTCAGGGGCCGTGAGGATCGGGTGAGTGCACAACAGGTGTTTTACTTCCCTAAACACCTTCTCACACTCAGGCGCCCATTTGAACTTCTTATCCTTCCAGTTATCTTCCACCTGAGCTTGACTGTCCCGTTCTCCTTCTCCACCTTGACTGCTAAACATCATCACAGGCACAGTGAGAGGCTCAGGGGGGTGCCTCCCATACTCCTTCACGGGATTATCATGACATAACTGATTGCGCTTCCGTCTGTCTGGAGTGGCTACCAAGTAAACCAGGTCCGATAGCTCCTCCACCACCCTATAAGGACCAGCGTACTTCGCGGATAAGGGGTGACCTACAAGGGGCAGTAGAATCAACACCTCCTGACCCACGTGAAACTCCCTGAGTTCAACCTTGAGGTCGTACCTGTCCTTCCTGAGGGCCTGAGAGCTAGTCAAATTACGGCCAGCCAACTCCAGACTGCGCAACATCCGTTCTCGACTGTTGAGGACACACTTGAGCATAGAACAAGGTTTTTCTGCGCCCTCCCATACTTCTTCAACCATATGGAGAGGCCCTCTGACACGGTGTCCAAAGATGAGCTCATTAGGGCTGAATCCCAAACTCTCCCCAGGTACCTCCCACACAGCAAACAAAACACATAGCAGGCCAAGATCCCAATCCCTTCCACTCTCAAAGCAACAACAACGAAGCACAGATTTCAAGGCTGAGTGCCATCGCTCTAACACACCCTGGCTCTCCGGATGATAGGCAGATGACACAACCCCAACAACCCCATGCTGCGGCATTGCTTGTACATAGAGGCTAGAAGTGAAGTTGGGTCCCCGGACTGACTGAATCCCCTGCGGGTAACCATACCGGGAAAAATACACTAGCAAGCTTCGGACCACCGTTTTCGCCGACCCATTTCTCATAGGGAACGCGTCAGGGTACCTTGTTGCTACATCTCCCGACTGTGCATCACTGTCCTCCTTGAACTCTTTCGTCTTTTTAAGCCCATCCTCTGCCCCTTCAGGAACAGTTACTGGGTCTTCTCCAGACTCGAAATGTGGTCCTAATAATGAGTCCCCGAGAAGGTCCGTTGACACTAAACTCTCAACCGCATCAACTTCCACCCCCTTCTCGGTACCCTTCCTCCGCTGATCTAAAGATTGTTGACCAGCATGTGACTCCCTGGATGCAGGATCTCCGGTGACAACACACTCCATAGGCTGCCCCGGACACTTCCCAACCCACTCCTGCTCCTCCCTACTCACGTCGGCCGGCTTCTCGACAACGACTAAGGGTGGAGCCTCAGAAGTAGGCCCCGCAAAGTCGTTGCCAAGAAGGAGGTCGACGCCCCCAACAGGTAACTTCTCCACAATTCCTACATCCAGGTCACGAGTCACACCATCAACTTCCACCTTCATTCTTACAAGCGGGTATAACCTTGTCGCATTAACTCCCTGAACCACAACCACCCGCGCCGTATTTACAGGTTTACCAGTGAAATTCCTCAACAGTGTTTGCGATGCCCCAGTGTCACGCAAAATTCTCACCTCATGTCTTCTACCCCCCCACTCCACACAACCGAGTCCCCTGTGGTCACTAAAGGCATCACGGACAGAGAATAAGCCTTCCGGATCCTTCTGCACTGGCAGTGTATTTACTTCGGAAGAAATGCCTCTAACAAACTCCGATGTCCTCTTGAACACTCCAATGCTGTGAGCAAAAGACACGGCTGCCGGAGGAGGTCGGCTAGGGCACTCATTTGCCTTATGACCCTCCTGGTGGCACCTAAAACACATAGATTTCGGTTTCGGCTTATACTGTGATGTAAAAGGCCCCTGACTTTTCACATACGGTGTGGTGGTAGGTTTGGCTTCAGTTTTAGTTTCATTGCTCTTTGGTTTAAATGTGTCATTGCTACAGGGAGGGGGAGGATAACGGTCCCTAGCACTTGCATCGTACTTCTGTGAGGACCCGCAACCCCGAATCAACGACAGCCGTAGATCAGCCATTTCTACTGCTTCTACTAGAGTTCTTGGGTTTTTCTCCTTTAAGTTCAAAGTTAGATCACCGCCCGTGCTCTTAAAGAACTGCTCCAACATCATTAACTGCTTAACTCCATCAAACGTTGTTACCTTCTCAGATCGGAGCCAGTTCCCCATAGCATCGGAAAAGTCCCGGGCGTGTTCCAAAAAGGTGCTATCTCTTCCCTTAGTTACACCCCGGAACTTCAAACGGTACGTTTCTGGTTGCAGTTCGTAAGCCCTCAGGACAGCCTCCTTGAGATCCTCATACACAATACATGACTCCAAAGGTAACGCATCGTAGGCTTTAAGACCCTTGCCTATTAATCTAGAGGATACAAGTGCTGCCCATTTATTCTCTGGCCACTGGTGTTCCTGGCACTTCTTCTCAAAGCGTGTGAAAAATTCTGTTACACCACTCTCATCAAACACCGGAACCAGTTTCAATAAGTGCGAGAGAGACTGCTCATGAACACGGTTACCAGCCCCAAGTCGCTGTCCCGTTGCCTCTACTCGCGACTTCTCTACGTCCATGTCGGCACAGTACCTAGTCGACTCAGCTTGGATTTTTGCTAGCTCTATGTGCTCATGACTGATAGTTTTTCTCTCTTCTATCTTGGCTAATTCTATTTGCTGCTGGACCTCACATGCCCTTTGTTGCTGCTGAAGCTTAGCTAATTCGAGCTGAAGCAATAATTCTGGAGTTAACCCTTGAGGAGGTGAAGGTGCTACAATGTTTGAAATTACCGGTGGTCCCCCCAGGGGCAACCCACCCTGCCAGTCACCACCCAACTGCGGAAGCGTACCCGGGGTCGGCAAACTACTGGGATAGCTGGGAGTCGAGTGTAGGGGAAGCATGGCCGAGGGGCTCTGAGCACTCAACCCATCTCGCTCACCAGTCACCCTGCCCAGTACACACGTTATCAAGTTATCCTTGGAAATGCTGCTAGTAACCGCATGACCGATAGCTGTGGCCAGGCATTGAAGACCGTACCGATCCATACCCTCCAACCGCTCGGCAGTAACAGGCCATTGCAAAAATATCCTAGCATCCTCCTCACAGTTCACCCGATTAACCCTTTCATCATGCTGCTGTTCCTCAGTTTCGACATTACGTACTGTGTCTCCATTCTCCTCTGACCCGGTATAAGACATCTATCTATCTATCTATTGCCTGACGCCGTGATCCCCGAAGGGGTGGCCACGAACGAACCGCCCCCATGCACCTCTGTCCCCAGTCAGTCGACGCCCCTCCCCCCAACCAGCACCGCCTTCGTTCATGTAGTTCCTCACTCCATCCTTCCACCTCATATTCGGTCTACCTCTCCCCCTCTGTCCCTCCACCTCGCTCTCGTACACCCTCTTAGTCATTCTCTCGCTTTCCATACGTTCCATATGGCCGAACCATCTCAAGTTGTTCCTTTTCACACTTTCCAGCACATCTACCTCCACACCACACCTTCTTACTTCCTCATTAGTCTGTCTATCCCTCCATGTAACTCCGCACGCACTCCTTAAGTAATTCATTTCCACTGCTCTCACTCTTGGTCTGAGTCTCTCAACCAACGTCCATGCTTCGCTTCCGTAAGTCAGTGTCGGGATTACCACACTGTCATGCAAGGACTTCTTCACTTCCATACTGACCACCCTATTTCTTGTTACTGTAAGAAATAAGACATGATGCTCACAAACATTTCTCACCACAATATTCAGAAAAGAAGTACCCCAAACTCTTATACCTCAATATACACACAAAAATTCTCGGAAATACTCAAGGGCTATACTATGTTGCGAAAAAAAATATTCTTGCTGATCCCCGCAAAATATTCTCCAAAACAACAAATGTTCCCTGCTAATAAATGTAGGTTCACCAAATCCTGGCAAGGTCGCCATTTGTTACGACTGGGGTTCAAATATATCAGGGCTCTTATTCATTGGACTAGTAATGGCATAAATGCTACAACGGAAAGCGCTAGCTCCAACCTCTGATGTATATTCCCAGTGAACAAAGAACACAAATACTCTACAGAGTTCTATATGCAATAATAGGCTATCAAACTCTCAATAAATGTGCGTCTACTCTAGGCTTAATGTTATGTGAAAACAGCCTATTACTACCTATAACCGAAGGTGCTTGGTTATGGTATGCAAAGTAAGGTGGTAAGAGAAGTTACAGCTTACGTTACTTTAATCAATAAATGTCAGGCACTCCTGCATGAAAGAAAGTGCACTAAAGTCCTTCAACACTAACAAGGAATCTTCTTTAAATGTTAGATGCTATAAAGATGCTCGTATCGGAAATGGAACCCAAAAAGGCAGGCAGCGGAACAATGCTCGTGCAGGCTATGCACACAAAAAGGCAGAATATATAATGCCGTCGGAGCCAAGAATATCCTAAACACTACAACAATAATTATAATCGCCACGACAATGCAGTATTCCTATCAACAAAAAGAGCCTAAGTCGTTTGTGTCTCCATACATCAAACTAGGCTGCGAAATGCTTGTGTAATCATAAATGGGTATGCATAAAAAGAGTAATTGGATTAATATACTTAATGTCTACTGTGACTGATAAAGTCTAGCTAGAGTCAATGATACGAGATACTGGTGCGCATGGCATGCAGCATAGCCTAGTGCAAATATCAAGTCTGTGCGTCAAATATTACGTTCTAATGAAGGGTAGCTCTCTTGAGAAACCTTAATACCGAAGTATTAAGCGTTCTCCTGGCGTACCTCAAAGACAAACAACGAGCTTAGAACAGTGCAGAATGGTATAGGCAAAAAGCCCTCATTCGTGCATGCTCTACTCTCAATGGCACACAGACTAGAATTTACTCAATCAACTCCAGTTCTCAGGTATGTCGTGCAGCTTTTAACTAAAGCCAGCACTCATAGGAAACAATACCTTATAATATCAGACTCCTAGTCTAGCATTATCTAATCCAGCAGAACACTAATAATTAAAGGAAGCGGCAATATGAAAGCCAACCAATGCTTCGTGATACACTTATCTTAACAACTAACATACATGGGTTATATCAGACCTTAACGCACAATACAACTGGCCAGCATGAAGCTGATTTTGCAGAGTTAACCAGAGGGGGTATAATATTAATAAAAGGTGGTGAAAGATATGGAAAATGAGAGAGATAGGCAGAGGAAAAGATTCTCAGGTGCGAGCGGGGTACAGGTAGCAAGGGAAAAGATGGGTGCGTTCTAGAAACCAGATCTGAGGGAGAGAGTGGCGAGGAACTGTATATATAATTTCGCACCAGCTCAAGCCGCGTGGGGAAAAAAGCGGTTACAAGTCCTCTAGCCACTACCAAAGTAGCTAGCAAAACATTACGTCACCAAGCATGGTAAAGAACTCCCTCAACCAATCCCCACGAGGCCAGCCAGCTGTGACGTCATCGAGCGGGGCAAAAACACTACGCGCCCCCTCTCACTCTGTTCTACTCTCTCTCTCTGATCTTATCATTACTAGTTAAGGATAAAACATATACTTTACAATTAAATATATAAAGCCTTGACATGGGTGAAAACAAAAAGCCTTTCTGGACTGCCCATGACACAAGCTTTCATATGAAATAAAGCACACTCTAATACATAAACTGTAGCCCCATCCACTGCCCTGGCGATCCTAGCGGGTCACTGTAGGACAAGCCATGTGGTTCTAACGGAGTGGTTAACGTCACATCACGTACGATCGTGAACAGCTGCCTACGTCATTGGCACGTGTAATGTATTACAATTACGTCAATAGCAAGTAGAAAATACGTCATACTTCAGGCTGTATATTTACGTATCTTTTACGTCTTTAAGACGTAAAAATAGGATGTTTAATACACGTTAATAAGGCTACAGAAAGACGTCTTCTGCAAGCCATTTGCAACGTTGTTAGATATACGTAATATTCACGCAAAAACGTGAACGGCTGCTTACGTCATTGGCACATGTTATGTTAATATATTACGTCAATAGCAAGTAGAAAATACGTCATGCTATAGGATGTACAGATACGTATTTTTGTTCGTTGCTAATACGTCAAGATATAAGGTCTATTAAACGTAAATATGGCTTTAGAATGATGTCTTGTGCAAGCCATTTATGACGTTGTATAAATGATGTAATTTTCACGTCAAAATGTGAACAGCTGCATACGTCATTGGCACGTTTCATTTGTTATTAAATTACTTCAATATCTCCCATATATGTCAAACTATAACGTGTTCATTACGTGCCAATCACAATTCCATAACATATATTATACGTCAATAAAACAGCATAAACACGTGTGAAAACACTGATGTAAAAATTATTTAGTATTCACATAGACGTGTGAACAGGTGCTGACATTATTGGCATGTACATTTCATACTAATATTACTTAAATAGTACGAATCTAATACGCAAAACTATAATGTAAAATTCGATATAGATTACCTATCAAATACGTCTAGCTACAACGTATAAATTCAACATAGTAGCAAGTGAAATGTACATTAAACTATTATGTTTGTTACATTGGAAACCCATAAAAGCAAGTTGTGAAAACCTAACATTGTTAAAGTTATACGTAGTATTAACATAAGAAATTGGAAAACAGATTACGTTACAGGAAGTTATATTTGAAAAAAAGGTAATATTTTATGTAAATATGATGTGCCCTTCACTTAACTTATAATGTTTATAAATGTTCTGATGACAAAAACATGGTATGTGAAAACCTTAACAATGTTGTAAACAACACGTAGTATTAACATTAACAAAATAAAAATGGCTTACGTCAAAGGCACATATGTTGATCTGAACTTAAGATTTCACGTAAATATTACTTTAAGAATCATGTCAAATCAAAATGTAGGCCCACATGTTAAATTGTTCTGATGTGAAAACCTTGATGACGTGAGAGGTTGTACAGAGTACGGAGTATATTAATGTACAAAAGTGAACAGTTGTTTATGTAATGGGCACGGAACAATTAGTTGATAATATCTATAGTATGCATAAGTGTATGGCTAATTTAGATAAGTGGACTGTATATTTGATAATGAATAAGTATTAACCATATAGAAATATAATTACCCTTTGATGAACTCAGCTGGTGATTGGAGGATGGCGGAAAATAGGCTAGATGACTGGAAGT
Organism: Paralithodes platypus; assembly: GCA_032716605.1. Lineage (NCBI taxonomy): Eukaryota > Metazoa > Arthropoda > Malacostraca > Decapoda > Lithodidae > Paralithodes > Paralithodes platypus. The sequence goes on along the minus strand of CM064548.1, from coordinate 31,110,635 downwards.
GGTTAGTATAGTAAACAAAGTATGAAAAGAGGCTACAATAGGCTAGGATAGGCTAGATATTTACGTTAAGTTTGTGCTAACTAACAAAGATGATGATGTAATGACTATATGGAATATGAGATGAAAGTGAAGCGAAAACACCTGATTATGAAACTATAGGAAGAAGGCTTAGCGTGTGTAGCTGGGACGGAGGTTGGTTGGAGAGTGGGCGAGCGCGTTATGTTCGTCTCTGTCGTGACATACCGCGCACGCGCATAACATATGGAAAATGTATCCCATCTTCTTTACAATGAGATACTTATAAACAATCTTAAATAATACAAATATATATATATATGGGAATTATAATCCTACAATACTTTCCCATATACTACTATAGAATAATATATTCTACCCAATCATGGAACGTTCGACCAAGGTTATGGAAGCGTTCAACTTAAGACTACGGAATGATACGTAACGCTACATCAACCCAGATTACGTAACATCGAGACTGTTCATACTAGTTTGAGTACACTAAGTATGGACATATTCCCACCAACAGAAAATATACAAAATTTACATGATTAGATTTGCCCGGAGGCAATCTTATCCCGCCAAGCTTGGGAGGATATCTGGGCTGCCTGTCGACGTGGGCGTTCGCCAGACGCGTCAACAGGCTGCGCCGAAGTAGAAGCCAGAGAGGGGACTTCAATGGATAACTGATCCGAGGGGGTGTCCTTGCGATCGAGGTCACCCTCAAGAGGATATAGTCGGACTGTTGGCCGTGTGATTACTCCAGTCCTAGTGCGAACCTTTGCTACCCGAACCTCACCATCACGACCTGGTAATAACTCCTCTATCCGACCCAATTTCCAAAATGCGCGCAGGCCCTCCTCATGGATGGTTACCACGTCCCCTACCCTAGGCCAAGGACCTTTTAATGGTGTTAGTTTATACTTTTGTGCTTCCCTTAAAGTCACCAGATATTCTGTTGACCAACGATGCCAAATATCTCGCGATAATTTACGAATGTATTTGTAGCGGGCCGATATCACTTCCTTACTTATGTAGTCTGGATCCTCCATAGTATCCTCGTCATGCTCTTCAGGAAGATCCCGCAGTCTGTATCCACGTACCAGTACTGAGGGTGTGATTGGGGTAAGGTCTTCCAAATCACCAGAAGCATAGTATAGAGGGCGATCATTTACGGTGGCTTCAATCTCCAAGAGTATGGTGTTGAGTTCCTCAATCGAGATGAGAGCTCTACCCAACACCTTCTTCAGACCCGCCTTCACGATGCCTATGGCTCTCTCCCATATGGCACCAAACCAAGGCGCTCTGGCGGGAATGAAACGCCATTCGCATTTTACATCCGCTAGGCAGGTCTGAATCTTAGGATTGTTGCTCACTTCTTTGATATATGTAGATGCCCCTATGAAAGTCTTTGCATTGTCACTCAGCATGATACGCGGATATCCCTGTCTACTGCAGAATCTTCGGAAGGCATGTAGGAAGCTATCACAAGTGAGGTTGGTGACCAGTTCCAGGTGAATTGCCCTGGTAACAGCACAAGTGAAAATTATCATATACACCTTAAGATTGGGTGAATCTTTCACAGGGATTGCTCCACTGTAGTCAACCCCGGTAACTTTGCAAGGGTCACCTGGGGTGGTTCGCAGGTTTGGTAAGGGAGGAATTCCGACGGGATCATAGTGTGTTCCCTGTACTCTTCTACACTTTAAGCATTTGTGAAGGACTTTCTTGACCACCTGCCTGATTCTAGGCACCCACCATCGTTGTCTTACATAGGTGACTATATGACCAACCCCATAATGACAACAGAGTCGGTGACACCTATCGATGATAAGATGGGTGAAGGGATGATTGGGGGGCAGTAGTATTGGATACTTACTTGCCTCAGAGAGGGCTGCCAATCGTAATCTGCCTCCGCAATGTATCAAGTCCCCCTTCAAGTGTAAGCCCAACTGGTTGATCAGGTTATTCCTAGACTTTGTTCCCTTAACCAATAATTTATATTCCTGCGTGTATATTTCTTGTTGACAGAGCTTATGTGATAATTGATCTGCAATTCTGATCTCCTTCACATTGAGGTAAGCACTATCTGTGGGCGGTGTGCCTTTAATTTTTGCATTTATATTTCCTACAAATCGTATCACCCATGCTGTAACACGTTGTAATTTCTCATAGCTGCTGAATCTATCCCAGTCCCATAACCGTGTGTCTTCGTCAGGCACCGAGTCAATTACCGGTGCCACAATAGCAGTGTGTTGCTCGCTCAAATCTATATTCTCTGGCCATTCGTTGGGATCATTAAGCCAGCATGGGCCATTCCACCACAACGCAGAAGAATTGAGAAATTTAGCAGAGACACCACGAGTAATGCAATCACTTGGATTCTCTTTGGTAGACACATACCAGAACTGTGCGGTTGGGAGCAGGGTACGAATTTCGTCGACACGGTTGGTGACGTACACTGGTAGCTTCTTACGGCTATGTAACCAGTAGAGCGTAATTTGGCTGTCACTCCATACAACTGTCTCCGAGATATTTAGCAAATTTTTAAAAGTTTCCTCTACAAAGTGAACGAGTCTAGCAGCCAACAGAACTGCAGTCAGCTCTAATTTTGGGATGGAAAGGGATTTGATCGGGGCGACTTTCGCCTTCGCCATGACTAGACGGCTGCCACTTGTGTCAACAAAGTATATGGCGGTGCCGTACGCGACCTTGCTAGCGTCTGAGAAGGCATGAATGGAAACAGGATGGTCCATGACAACTCTCTGAGGAAAATTAAAACCCTTACAGAGACGAAGATCCGAAATAATGTCATCCCACTCCTGAACCAGATCGCCAGTCAAAACCTCATCCCATCCTAATTTTATCCTCCATAATTGCTGAAGGAATAATCTCGATTTGATCGACACCGGTAGAACTATCCCCAAGGGGTCAAAAAGTTTAGCTGTCATACTCAAGCAAATTCGTTTTGTAATCTGCGAATATTGCGCGCACTGAACACCGAATGAGAGGGTATCGGTGTCCGTTTTCCAAAACAACCCTAGCACTCTAACATGTTCCTGCTGTACAGCCGCCACACCATCCCGTTGCAGTACAGTCCGCAAAACAGAATTATTAGTCGCCCATTCACGCAAATGTAGATGGGCGTCATTCATAATCTCTCGGACTACAGCGTAGGTATCAACCAGGAAATCTTCTTCATTTCCTGTACCCAGTAAATTGTCTATATACAACCCTGACCGAATCTGATGAATAATCTGCGGATCTGCACTGACATAAGACAAATGTTTCAAAATGGTGGCATTTAAAAGGAATTGGGAACAAGTCGCTCCAAATAAAACTGCCCGGAACCGGTAACAAATTAGGGGGGAATCCAGTTGCCTCGGATACTTGGGCCACATAAATCGCGTATAGTCCTGGTCGTCTTCATGGAGTCTTAACATTAGAAATGCCTTCTCAATATCAGACACCCAGGCATACTTACCGAGTCGAAACCGAAGCAAAACCTGTGCTAAATCTGGCACCAGTGACGGTCCAGTGTACAGGCAGTCATTAAGACTAGGATGACGTTCACTCATCTTGGCGGAACAGTCGAAGACAATACGCACTGGCGTAGTTTTGCTCTCCTTGATTACACCATGATGAGCCAAGTAATGCCCGGTATCTGATGTATCAAAAGGCACCTCTTCTATAAAACCCCGGGACACCTGTTCCTTTATGACTTTTGAGTATTCCTCGCAAAAGTCAGGCTCCTTGAGGAATCTTTTCTGAAGTCCCCGAAGACGGCCTATGGCCAAACCCTTGTTAGATGGCAGCTGATCCTTGGAATTGTTCCAGGGCAGTCTCACTTTATACTGTTGGCTGTCGGGATCGTAGGTAACGGTATCCTCGTACGACGATAGTGCTTGACACTCAACCAGTGAGTATTCTTTAGGGGTTATCCCGATATGATCTAATTCCCACAAAACATTTAAGTAATTTTTGCATGGTGGAATATTACCAGTGGACATGTTACTGCTACTTTCAATACAGTAATTACTTCTGTGCTGGAGCTGGTAGGCTGTGTCACATATGAACCACTGATGGCGTACCCGTACTTGGTAGGAAGCAGAATTAGGCTACCTGACCTTTTATACCCAGGTCGCACTATATCGTAGTAGTGATCCGCACCGATGAGCAGCTCCAGCTGATCTGTGTCCGTTGCGTGAAGATCGGCTAATTTTATGCCTTTACTTTGTAAACTAACCAGTTTAGACTTTAGGTTAAGTTCACTTTATGTTCTGGCAATTCATCAACCACTATTGCGTCTAGATGATGAAATTTACCTCTGTGTTTGTATTGCAGTGCCACAACATTATATTCCCTAGAGGCTTGTTTCCCGGTAAATCCGTGAAGACATAACTCCTCAGTTCCTTTAGAAATGTAGGAAAGGGAGGATAGAACAGAAGACTTCACAAAGGTCCTCTGAGAACATTGGTCAAGTAGCGATCTGATTTTAACACAATTATTATCCTTACCCTTTACCGGCAGCTGTACGGTGGGCATGATTACTGTATTTTTACCTGTGGCAACGGACATTCTAGTTGAAGTAGCAGCAGTATGCTCTCTGTTGGTGTTATCCTCCGCTGGTCTACGTTCCTTCCCTTGTTTTTGTGTACACAGGGAATGAAAGTGTTTGCCCTTACAAAACTTGCAGCTTCTTATGTTAGGATTAGTACAACCCGAATGGCCATGGTCTTTTGACAAGCACCCAGTGCAGAGACGTAGTTGACCGGCTCTTTTAACTTTAAGAGGCCCTGTCTTATACTTCATACACTTATACCATAAATGATTGGTGCCACTATTGGGTAGAATATATTATTCTATAGTAGTATATGGGAAAGTATTGTAGGATTATAATCCCATATATATATATATATTGTATTATTTAAGATTGTTTATAAGTATCTCATTGTAAAGAAGATGGGATACATTTTCCATATGTTATGCGCGTGCGCGGTATGTCACGACAGAGACGAACATAACGCGCTCGCCCACTCTCCAACCAACCTCCGTCCCAGCTACACACGCTAAGCCTTCTTCCTATAGTTTCATAATCAGGTGTTTTCGCTTCACTTTCATCTCATATTCCATATAGTCATTACATCATCATCTATGTTAGTTAGCACAAACTTAACGTAAATATCTAGCCTATCCTAGCCTATTGTAGCCTCTTTTCATACTTTGTTTACTATACTAACCACTTCCAGTCATCTAGCCTATTTTCCGCCATCCTCCAATCACCAGCTGAGTTCATCAAAGGGTAATTATATTTCTATATGGTTAATACTTATTCATTATCAAATATACAGTCCACTTATCTAAATTAGCCATATAATTGGTCCTTCGAACCGGATCTAGTTTGCCCCCCCCCCTTTTTTTTGTGGTTGGTGGTGGCGTGGCCTACGTGGTTATTTTTTTTTGTGCCATATTTCGTCTATCCCTCATGGCCCAGGGCTTTTGGCGTCATGGTGCCGCGGGTGGTGGGGTAGGGGAAGATTATCCTGCGGTGGTTGATAGGCCTGCGTACCCAGGCCCGATTAGGAAGGTGGCAATTTTGGGCCACTCCTACGTCAGGGATTTGTACGTGGACCAAGCCGTCCGCAGGCCTTTCTTTTCCGTGACTCCTCTGGCCGCCCCAGGTGCCCGCGTCAGCACCTTGAGATCAACAGAAGCCTGGGGTCAGTTTTTAGAGCTGAAGCCCGACTTGACCTTCTTGGTGATAGGAGGAAATGAGATAAGGAGCGGGGTCAGTCCGAGAGGGATTGCGGAGGGGATCGAGGTCCTAGCTGAGGAGGTAGTGCGGCTCTCGGGGGGAGAAGTCCGGGTGATTGGGGTAGAGAAGCGGCAGGCTCCATGAGGGGTCTCTACGGACGAGTTTAACCGCATTAGAAATGCTGTTAACCGATGGCTAAAGCGCCATATCCCATTCACCCGGGAGCGCTATCAGTCAATGAATACCTCTGAGGCTGACTTCAGTCCCGACGGGGTACACCTCACGCACGAGGCATCAAAGCGTCTCTATTCGGAGATCCTGGCCACCTGTCATCGTGCTTTATGCAAGACGAATATGCCATGGTCGCCAGGTCATACGACGAGATGTTTGCCCACCATGACGTTAGAGTTGATCAACACAATCAGTATAGCTTAGATTAATAATCCTTCATATCGGTACAGTATATTAATAAAATTTTGATTGTAAACCCTTTAGGCCCAAATTATATAACAATTGATTGGCACTAAGATTCAAATCATCCATACTGTACTGTATAATAATTTCAAAGGTTAAGGTTATTCATTCTATATCAAATTTATACTGTCCAATAACTTCTTTATTTGATTCACATGTCATTCTAAATTCTACTCTCGTCGTCGTGTGCCCTGGAGGCGGGGTAATATGATAGCTGATAGGCTGAGTGTGTGTTAATCCAACTCAAATCTTTTTTCCTTGTGGCTTCTTGAGATGAACTTTTCTTGTGTACAATTTTCACATTTATTAAATTTAATAATATAAAATTAGCGGTACCCATTGAGTTTAGCCTGTTTCAATTACCCTATAGGCTCTCTCTCTCTTAAAAATTCTTGAATTTATTATAACTTTAAACGGTACCTCTCTTTTTGACATCTGGAGACTTTTGGCCTATACTGTATTATACTAAATTTCCCTCCCGGCTTTTCTTAACTTATGGTGTAATGATTCTATAAATTCATAACTATTATGTAAGGAGTTAAATTGAAAAGCTCCAGATTGCTAGTCTGCATTGCGCACAATTCTTATTCCGCATTTCGTGAGGGTGTTTTATTTTCGTCTCGCGATTTATTTGATTTCTCGGAGTACTGTATTGTTGGCCGCAACTTATTCAGTCTGGCATTTATAGTTTGATTTAACGTCAATAGATTTCCTTCCCGTATAATCATGGCTAAAAGTGTACAAAAGCGTCGGGCTGGACTTAAGGGCTCTTTGACGGTCTTAACCTCTGCTATTGACGGATTCCTTGATTCGGCATCTAGAGTGGAGGTGGAGGCCAGGTTGCTCAGTATTCAAAAGCAACTTGACAAGTATGAGGCCACACAGGAGGACCTGGCCGACACTTACGAGGACGCCGAGTATATCGAGGTGATCAGAGAGGATACCCTATATATGGAGGGCATACAAGTAATCGTTGCCACACTGAAGGGGATCCTGATTACAGAGGTCAAGAAGGAGGTCAGAAAAGAGCCAAAGAAATCCGCAGTCAAATTACCACATCTTACTCTCTCAAAATTTGAAGGTGATGCCACCATGTGGTCGGGATTTTGGGAGATGTTCAAGTGTACCATCCATGACAATCCCGACCTCACAGATATACAACGCTTCACCTATCTAAAGGGTCAGCTTCAGGGTGATGCACATAAGCTAGTCGAAGGATTCATAATCGAAAGTGCAAGCTATGCCCCAGCAATTGAGCTCCTGCAAGAGACATATGGGCATCCAGATCGAATAAAGGCAGCTTATGTTACCAAATTCAATCAATTAGTGTCACCCAAACACCAATCAGCTGACCTGAAGGACTTCTATGCCAATACAGAGAGTGTGATGAGGTCAATCATTAGCCATGGTGTTTGTCTGGAGGAATTTTGTGTGGTGACTCTTGTCAATAAGTTACCATCACCACTAAAAGAAACCATAAAACGGGAAATGGGAGACTCGAGCCTGGATTATAAGAAATTCACTCATTGCCTCCAGGCTGAAGTGTACAATATGGCGGGTCAAGACAGAGTAGGGGGTACACCCATGGCTACGGCAACATTTACCGCCCAAAGTGAGTACAGGAAATTCAACTGTGTTCTGTGCACATGACAATACGGTAATTACTTACTTAACCCAAAAAGTGCGTAGGCCTCACGGAAAACATGGTATTTAAACGTAAAAATAACCCTTCATATACTGTCCCGCTGCAAAGGAAATATCTCCCTTAACTATTATTGTGTCCATATATTAGCAGTTCATGGGTTGACTAATGTAAATACAATGTAATCTTTATGTTAAGCTACAAGATCACACGTAAGGAATACAAGAACCTCAATATTGTTATTAAAACTGTCGGCTGTTAATGTTGTAGGATGATGAATGTCACAATGTACATAAATAACATTTATCTGTCGAACTCTACCGTTAACTCGCCATCTGTTAGCTGGTTTGATCTTTTCTGGTAACCCAGTGCTAGCAGGTTTACAATTTGTTGTGGAAGTACTACATGGAATCATAAAATATTGGAAACATCCCTTTATGTACTCACCAAAGCTGCAATGTTGGTTTCTAAGGACCCTAAAGTATTTGAACAGGCCAGTGATATTTTATAGGAACACTGTAGGACTTTATTCAATACGAGGCGACAGGTGCATGGTTATTTACGATAATTTGCGTTTTCTTCATGGAGACAAGCCCAAATGGCTCTGAAACAATTACTGTACACAGTGTGTGTGAGCATTTTTCTTGGGTGTCATGTGGGAGCTACATTGTCTCTCAAAGTGACCATTCTCAAGTGCTCTGAACACTCGCAGAGTGTAACCTGGCCTGGGCCATGCGAGCATAAATATACCGCCCAGTGGCCAGGGCTGGATCAGCTCAGATCAGAAATTGTTGCACATAATGTGTAGTCTGGTAAAATCTGTTATCTGCAGCCAAAGTACATTGTATGAAAGTTTCTTCTATGAACTTCCTGGCTCAGTCAGTCCCTCCGAGTCATTGGGGACAGACTGCTTATTACCACAGGACCAATGGCAGTGTCTGTTTTCTTCTATTGGCTATGAAGAGAAGCTATAGCTAGCTTCAATATGAAAAGTACTAAAGCTTCTGTACAGATCAACTATGTACGGATTACCCTCTATTTACCCAATATATTTGTACAGAAATTATGATATGGCATGATTTTATAATAAGTTGGAAGTCAAGCCATGCATTTTTCAAGAAAAGTTGCTTTGTTGTCTTGAGGGACTAGCACACTCGGGCTGCAGAACTTTCCTGCTGGGAAATTGTGCACCAAATAATGGTCAATTCATACACAATTACTGATTTACCAGGTCAATAATAGCACTTACCTTGCTAACATTAGGAAAAAATAATCGGTTCAGAAAAGATTAAGCAAATTAAATAACAAATATTCTTAAACACCTGGCATAAGAGCATAAAAAATGGGAGTCTGCAGAAAGTTGATTGGCCCACACAAGGCAGATCCCTCTAATCATCAAGTGACTTCGGCCATATGGCACTGAATCCTAGCTGGATCGGGTCAGAAAAAAATGGAAGCTAAATATCATTGAGGAGATAGTTACGAAGGAGAGACATTACTCCATCATTTGAAAAATAGGAAAACTTGAGAGAATATCAGCAAGACTAATAGGAAAAGGGAGAGGACGAAAATGGAAACTAACGTGAATGGGCTAGCGAATAGAGGGGAAAGTCTAGGAAATCTTGGTAAACAAAGTTAACCCTTTCAAGCTCCAAAACGCGTTTAATTTCTGTTTTCTGGTAATTATTAAACGATTTTATTCAGATTAGGAAGGGTATATGGAAGTAATAGGGTTGAGCTGCATAAAATTGTCTAATGGTAGCCAAAATATACTTCTAAAATGCGTCAGAGCTTCAAGGGGTTAACCAAAATAGTGGGTAGAGGAGTGGGTCATTGACAAAATGTTAACATTGTATGGCCTAGCCATAAAAGGGCCAATGCAGCTTCCCAATGGCGAATAGAGAAATGGAGTAAACCACATGGAAATGTAAGCCTAACAGTATGAACATTTAATATAAACTTCATATATAAATAAAGTCGCTAGTCGTAGATAGTTGGAATAGGCTACTAAGTGCTATAGCGGGATCAAGAAAGATAGAGAGCTTTAATTAAGATCAAATTAGGGATATGGACGAGATGGGTTGGGTGTGGGGGGATCTGCCGGGTAGGGGTCAGCGCTCTGAAGACTCGCATGATATTGTGTTGACCTCTGACAGTTTTGGTGAGGTCAGTCCTCATGGTGTTGGTGAGCTGAGCCTAATATTAGGCATTATAATTGGGGTTGGGTGTGAGAGGGATCTGCCTTGCGTGGGCCAATCGGTTTTCTGCAGACTCCTGGCCTAGATGAGTAAGGAAAGACATTATTTGGTCAATAGAAAACGAAGGCCACTCGGAGAGAATAACAGCAAAAGACGGTGAACGACATACAACAGATAAAAAGTGAAAAGTAATCTAAACAGGCCAGAGAATAGGACATTCAATAAAAATGTGGGAAACAAAGTTAAACATGGCAATGGGAGCAGAGAGGTCGAGGTGAGTGGGACATTAAGAAGGGATGGGTAAGCCTGGTAAAGCCTATCCGTAGTCGGGCCAACGCAGTCTCCCAGTGGTGAAGGGAACGGAAACGGAAACCTTAACCGAGATCATTCGAGGAAATAGTTGGCCAAGTGGTTTAGACAAGAAATCAAGAGAAAGTAGGAAGAGAATCAGAGGCCGGAATAAATATGGCACTTTAGTGCACGTGGTTTCGAAAGGTGTCTGTAACCAGTGTAGTTGTTCCCTATAGCTACCTGGCCGAACAGCCCCAGCATAATTAGCACTGGTCTATCACACTGTCTGCCATGGTCGGAGGGGTTTGAGAGACAAGCAAATTACCATAATTTTTTAAATCCTGATGCTTTACATCAATATGTAGAGGTTGTGCACAAATTTAATTGCAATTATTTCATAACTAAAGGAATTCATTAACAAGCCAAATTGTAAGCATTTATACAATTAGCTGCCCAAGATAATCTTTGTACTGATATAGATACATTCCATATATATAGAATACTTACCAGTAGCGTCAACTATTTTCATAGTAATACTCCCACCTTCTTGACGATGGTCTCCATTTGAAGTAAATCATAGAATACAATATACATAAGAACATAAGAACATATAGTTCATAGGAAATACGTTTGAAGGGCACTTTAGTACTGTAATATCATATATCCTGACCACACCATTGCATGTACGTACATATAAATGTATGTCCTTTGATATAAAAAGGAAAATAATTAACTAGTTATTGATTTTTTTTTTTTTAATTAATAATTATATATATATTTTTTTTTTACATATAAACAATTATAAAAATATACTGTACTTTGAATACTTTCACTCACACATAATATAATTAATAATATTTCTAATAATGTATCAATAACAACTTATATTCATAATTGTACTATAACATGTGATTTATTATTTGCATGGGCTACACATTTATCACACTCTTAAAAATAAATATAGTGGGGCAACTTAACATAACAATTGTGCATTTTGTGAGGAAAGCACCAAATTTGGCACACTAGTAGACTATCCTATTATGAACATATTTGGATATTGGGCCATCTCAAATTCAGTCCCTGATACCTGTCGCAGCCCCCTTTCAATTGCTTTCCATAAGAGTTCTTAAGCAGTAATTTTTGCCCCAAACTGTATACCATGATAGAGATGTCAAACTAGTCTCAAATGACTCGTATGGACATGGGTAACAACATATATTCAGACAAAGTTTGGCTAATGTTGACCGTTTGAATTGTACTGGTCCCTGTAGTTCAACAAATTAGTGGCAAATGGCAACATCACTTACCAATTTGTTTGATAGACTACAGGAGACTGTACTAATCAAACAGTCAACATTAGCTAAACAATGTCTGAATATATGTTGTTACCCATGTCCAGATGAGTAATTTGAAACTAGTTTGACATCTCTATCATGGTATACAGTTTGGGGCAAATATCAGTGCTTAAGAACTCTTATGGAAATTAGTTGAAAGGGGGCTGCCAAAGCCAATGTAGAGTAAACCTATGATGGCCCAATATCTAATTTTGATTATATTGACTATTTGATTAATTGCGTGTACCAATTTTGATGCTTTTATCACGAAATGCACAATTCCCACAAATTCTGCCACTAAGCTGCCCCACTAATAGTAGATCTGCTACTTCATTATGTACAACATTTGATAATATAAAACCTGGATTACTACACAATGGCTAATAGTGGATGAAAGTGTTTTACATACAGTGTTACATACAGAACAGATATTAATTTTAACATATATATAATATGTGAGTGGACCACTATTATTATCTTACATTTTAGTAATTTTTAAAGAAGTATTATATATATATATATTTAATAATAAAAGAAATATAATAATTCGTAATTAGATTTACAATCTAACGCTTAAACCTCAGCCATTTTATCTTTTGTAAACTACCTTTTAGAATAAGGTTAATGTTAACTATGTTATTAACCCTTAATTAGTGGCTCACCACATAAGTCGAGTTAAATAAAGCTGGGCTATGTGGCGGCGCTCGACATAGGTCGAGTGGCAATTTCAGCACGTAATGTTGCTGAGAGAGAGAGACAAGTGGTGGCAGGAGACTAGCGAGCGTATGACTGCTCCAGACCACCGCGGCGAACCTACTGACACGAATCTCAGCTCCCTCCTCCCTCTCTCACTCGCTACATACTGAATTATATGGGGAAAGTACCGAATTACATGCTTTTTGCACTTGCGTTGCACGGTTATTGCAAGAAAACTAGCCATCATAAAAGGATCGTTAAGGTGTCATTCGAAAGCTCTGTTTATGCCCTTTCAGGGATAGGTACTTGTTTTACGTTCTGGGTCTTATTTAGGCATGAAAATGATCACGTAAACAGCCCTATTTTGGCTAAAAACACCCCGCTGGGCGGTACATATAAATAAACCGCATAGGCCGCTCGTAAGGTGTTAATATTAAATTGTAGTTTTAATTATTAAGTATTATTAACTTATTTAATGTTTTCAAAACACTTGTTTTATATTAACCGTCGTGACCCAGGCTACCTTTCCAAAGGACGGAGGTCGTATCCGGGCGATCTGGCCGAAAAACGTCTAGGCCTAGGCTACCGTATCTTTGTTATTTTAATTGCTAGAAATTTCTCACGCATCTATAAACGTAGTGCAGTTTCCAATCTGTAGACTGGCGTTGAGTACAGCTCTGTAAGTCAACTGGTTCAGTTGTGATGAAGATTTCTGTGGAGCGAATTTTTCCGCGATGTTGACAATATCGGAGCTTTTCAGACACTAATTTCGTCTGACGTCACAACAATAACATTGATCCGACGTCTCCTTATTGTTTTCGGAGGTGCAGTGACGCAACGATCGGCTTTGTTTACATGCGTCGGACGCACGACGTTCAGACCAAGCTGAATATACTTTCAAGCTTACGGATTTTAACAGGACACCCAGGTTCCTGCCCATCTGCCGCGGTGTCATTTTAACTTGCTGCCCGGGCCAGGAGGGTTAAACTAAATAATTATGCTCAATATAATTTAATTTTGTATTATAATAAAATTAACAATATTTATACATTGCTGCTAATTATTTATAAAATATCTAAACTATTTTTCTATCTCACCACCGAAGAATTAGTGGATTTAAAATATAATATGAACAAATATAAAAAAGTTAAAATTTGCCCTGTTAGAATATAAGGCTCTTCTACGGGTCTAGCACCAATTCATGTTAGCTGAATAACTATCTAATACATATTATATATGTGTTAAAATTAATATCTGTTCTGTATGTAACTGAGTTAGAAAAATTAAAAATGAAACAAGATAAGCAACTACCGACTGTCCTGAAAATGTTATCTCTAGAGAAATAAGTGAGTTAATTGAACCAAACTTATAATGTTTGTAATTTATTATTTGAGTAATTCTCGTGAATAGAATTGGAGAACAGTTATAACGATTAATAAGTCTATAAAAAGTAATAAATGCTTATACATAATTGATGTATTATGAGAGTTTTAATAACATTGCATTATGAATATGTCTAAGCTGTCTGGCTCTTATAGGAAAAGAAGTCATATGAGTATATATATATATATATATATATAGGTTTATATTATGTAAGGAGATACCCCTACTTTATTTGATAGTAAATGTTAATTACTTATCGATATTTTAGAAAAAAATCAGGTAATAAGCAGAGCTAAATGAATATTCCCACCCTCCCAGAATATAACATTACACCATGCTTATTACTTATTTATATGTTTTTTTTCAAAAATCTCCTAAAATATCGATAAGTAATTAACATTTACTATCAAATAAAGTAGGGGTATCTCCTTACATAATTTAAACCTATATATATATATACCTACATACACTTATTACAAAAAAAATATTCAAGTATATAAGGTGTAATCAGAGCGACTGTATAATCCAAATGGAAAGGATCTAATCTTGTGACAACTAGAGCGACCGTATAATCCAAGAGGAAAGAATCTACTCTCGTGACAACTAGAGCGACCGTACAATCCACAATTAAGAATATGAATTACCGAGTAACAAGTTCAAATAATAAATTAAATATTAAAACAAAATTACCAGTTGACCAAATTATACAAAAAATACCGCATCACCAAGTAGAAAAGGAGGAATTTCAATCTATTCATACGCATGGACGCATGGACGAGGTTAGAATACAAAATAATTATATTGTTATAGAAGAAATACAGGTAACCCCTCGCCATTTCGGACCTCTAATTGTCGGAAACCCGCACTTCTCGGTAGGCCTCTCGGAGATGTCCCTGTATATCTCGGCAATTTCCGAGTTGGACGGGATTTGTGTCCGGTTTACACTGTTCTCTCACTCGGTTTTAAGTGATTTTAGGATGAATTGAAGCCTGTGCCTTTTAATTATTGTGCTAATATTAATTACTATGTGCTGTACTATCCCTGAAAACATAATAAGGATGGTATTTGTCATTAATATGATAAATTTCACATATAAAAAAAAAAAAAAATCCCCGCTGCTGTAGGCCTACTCCCTCCCCTCCCCTCCCCTCCCCGTCCCGGCCTCCGACCCCGTTACTATGATGATGTTGATAAGCCTTGTGCTACACCCTATTGATAATGCAAACTATTGAACACACTTAAAAGTGTATGTTATTTGGTCTCTATATAGGCTAATCTGTGAATAATTTCCGATATGATGGAATTAAAGATTTTTTTCTCCAACTCATAATCAGCAAAAACGACACAAATGTCAATTACAAACATGTTACATGTCATTTTGTGTATACCGTGGGGGAAAACAAATCTATCAAACGTAAATCTTCGGTCCCTGAACCTCGGCGCCTCGCACAGCAAGAGGGGTTGAAATATTATGTATTGTTTATCTATGTGCTGGAAGGATATTATATTTTTCAATTCCATTGCATTAGAATTGATTCAAAGAATACAAAAAGTCCAAATAAGACATAGTTATGTTAATGTATAAGGGAGTTACGTAGATGCATTAGAGAGATAGATAGATAGAAAGAGAGAGTTGCAGAGGGGGAGTGAGCGATAAACACAACGAACTATTATGAAACGGACTTAATTGGTTCTGAAAAAACAAAGGAGACTTATATATTGACTCTTTTTCATGTTATTATTTGTGGGCTAGAAGGATAATATTGTTTTCAATTCCATCGCATTAGAAATGATTTATAGATTACAAAAAGTCCAAATAAGACATAGTTATGTTAATGTATAAAGGAGTTAGTTAGATGCATTAGAGAGATAAATATATAGAGAGAGAGTGGCTAGGGGCGAGCGAACGATAAAATACTAACATATATGAGACGGACTTATGTTTCTTGAAAGACAAAGGAGATATTTTTATTTACTCTCGATTTAATTTTATTATTTGTGTGTTCGAAGGGTAATATTGTTTTCAATTCCATCTATTAGAATTGATTCATAGATTTAAAAAAGACCAAATAAGACATAGTTATATATATGTATAAGGGAGATAGATGCATTAAATAGATATATGAAAAAAAAAAAAAAATCAATTTCTCTGGTGATGCGGACTTTCCTCTTCTAATTCGGAATTTTCCCTCTCTTAAGTCGGACATAACTCGGACTTCGGACATCTCGGAAAATCGGACATCTCGGAAGTGGTCTCCCCCCAATTAGTCGAGATAGCGAGGGTTTACTGTAGACAATAATAATAAAAATAACATTCTGCTTAAACTAATTGATATTTTTCAAATGATGAATTAATATAAACATAATTATATTTTCGGTACCAGAAACCAATGTTTTCCGTTAAACTATTTAAATAAAATACCAATATTTTTTTCAAAAAACTCCTAAAATATCGTTAAGTAATTAACATTTACTATGAATTAAAATAAACATAATTATATTTTCGGTACCACAAACCAGTGTTTAAACATCGTCATCCGATTCAACTTCCAACGACGACATTGAAATGTTGAAACCTGGTCATTCATGCAATAAAAACTTAAAATCTGCTTACACTAATGGCAGTACAGTATTGTCCTTTAATTGTTAATTAAAATAAATGTCAGCCTTTGTGAGACTCATGCACTACATGGGCATAACTTTATTGTTCTATATAATTATATCTACTTTTTACCCACAGGCATAACCTTTGAGCCTAAACAGTCAACCACACAACAATGTGAAGCCCTGAAGTCTTACTCCAGACTGAGAAGTGAGACACCGGCAACGTTTGAGATACAACCCGCCAACGTAGTCTTGCATTCGTAGACCTATGACGCCGAGCTAGCTCTCTCTCCTGACACTGCTAAGCCAATGCTCCAATGTCTCACCTTCCATGCTCATCCTTTTCACATTCCCTAATCTATACCTGTTGACCTCTTAACTTACTATGTATTGTCCCATTATAACATATTTTGAATATGGAAATATCCACAAACAGAACAAGGATTTTTTTTTTTTATTTTTTTTTTTTTTGCTGAGTCGGCAATCTTTATGGTAATGCACTGATACTCTGTACAGCAAAAATTTGATCACAAACATATCTTCTTATCGACATCTCTCGGGACTTGAACCAGGGACCATTGGATTACCAGTACATTGGCATTACCACTTCACCACACCTCCCCTGATACCCCACAGCTGCTGGTACCCTACCCAAAAATATTATACACTAGGCCTATAGTATTAAGTCTCATTTCCCTGTATTGCATTACATAATAGTGAGGACGAATTGAGCCATGGTATAAAGACAATTAGAAAGGTATGGGCAGTACAGTAGTTGATTACATGACCACGACACGCCCGAGTGACGTCATTGGAGTCACAACGCTACTATTCTCCCCAGGTCACCTTCATTTGACTTGCCTAAATATGGCCTTCAAACAGGATCGGTTTATTGTGCTTTCCACCAAAAATGTAGTGACAGGGATAGACATAGACATATATAGTGTGACAGAACCCTATCCTACTGTATATGGTAACATTTTCATTTTTTGCATACCGCAATGAGGTTGTTTACAGCTGGCGTCTCTTTCAAATTTTACTGCGGAAATTTGACAATCGCTATGTTTTGTAAATTCACCTAATATGTAAAGTAACGTCGACTGAAGACACTTTTATTGTACAGTAAACCCCCATTATCTCCGACTCTTTTTACTCGGAAACCCGCACTTCTCGGAATGGCATCGGCCTCTCGGAAAGTTCGCCATAGATCTCGACAAATTACGAGATGTAAGGGGAAAACTCCGAGGGCCCACGTGGTCTGTCGAACAGGTGTCCATATATCTCGGGAATTTCCGAATTCTATGGACAAATTACGAGATCTAAGTCTACAGTGAGGTGGAGAAGGACAGTAAGATGGAGAAGGAAAGTGAGGTGGAGAACAACAGTAAGATGGAGAAGGGGATTGAGGTGGAGAAGGAGAGTGAGGGGGAGAAGGGGCAGTGAAGTGTGGAGAGGGGGGAAAAGACTATTATCAAGGAAAAACAATCAAGAGCTACAGCAACACTACATACAAACCTACACAACACAAAGTTGTGAAGTAGGAACTTGTTTCCAGTCTTTCTAATGGGAGGGTTTCCAGTCTTTCTTATGGGACGGGGAGTGTTCCTGCTCAGTACATTACAGCAAAGTACACAGTACTAAAATGTACTGTTCAATAAAAATATTGTATTGTACTTTTTTCCCTTTATACTATACTGTATATTCATATGTATGCTGTATACTGTACAGTTTGACAAGAACGAAGAATAAATTTCTGATTGGGGATATGAATGGTAAGGTGGGTGATAGGCAAGTTGATGGAGTGGTGGGAGGGTGGGTGTACCGTCAGAGGTGAATGGGAATGGTAGTGCATTTGTGGACGTATGTGTGGGGAGGAGGTTGTGGATAGCCAACACATTCTTCCGACACAGAATGATACACAGGTACACATGGAAAAAGGTGTGGACAATGAAGGATAAGACAATGGTGGAACGTAAGTCACTGATTGATTATACCTGTATATGTGTGGATGAAAGAATGAAGAAATCTGTGATGGATGGTAGCGTGTATAGGGGTATTGGAGGGGGACTGTCTGATCATTATGTAGTAGTAGCTAAGGTTAGGATACAAAAGAAGTGAGTGAGGAGAGCTGGAGGGAGGCGAGAGAAAGGTGGAATGGTGAAGAGGCTACAGGAGGAGGAAATCAGGGAAGAGTACAGGAGAGCAGTAGAAAAACGACTAGGTGGGCTCGACCTGGAAGATATAGAGGAAGTGGAGGAGATAAGCAAGGTGTTTAAGGAAGAGATCTGTGCAGCATGTGAGGTGGTGTGTGGAGTGAGGAGAAAAGGGAGGGGAGTGAAAGGTACAGCATGGTGGACAGAAGAGGTAAAAATACCTGTGGAAGACAAGAAGAAAGCGTATAGAGTGGGGTTGGGTAGTAGAGGGAATGAAGATTTGGAGAGGCGGATACGAGCAAGGTACGTGGAGAGAAAGAGAGTAGTGAAGGAAAGTAAGAAGAGTAGATGAGGAATTTAGAAGGAATCTGAGTGTAAACTGGAGGGAGTGTAAGAAACTGTTCTGGAAAGAAGTTAAGAAAGTTAGGGAAAGTAGCCAGGAAAACAGTAAGGGTGTGAAAGATAAGAATGGGAGAATGATAGCCGAGAAGCAAGAGAGAGTCGAAAGATGGAGGGAGTACTTCAACGAGTTGCTAAATGTAAGGAATGAAAAGCCAGAAAACATAGTTGGATATGGTATGGGAGGGAGAAGAAGAGAAGTGGTGGAGGAGGAGGTGGGGATCAGGTCAGAAGTGTGTGAATCCTTGAAAAGAGTGAAGTTGGGGAAAGCACCAGGAACAGGTGGAGTGTGTGGGGAAATGTTGAGGTATGGTGGTGAGATAGTGATCGAATGGGTATGGAAAATGTGCAAACTAGCATGGGAGAAGGGGAGGGCACCCGATGACTGGAAGACTGGCATAATAGTCCCCCTATATAAGGGCAAAGGGGAAAGAGGAGTGTGTGGTAACCACAGAAGAATATGTATTCTAAGCATAGTAGGGAAGGTGTACAGTAGGGTAGTGATTGAGAGAGTGAGAACGGAGAAATTGATAGGCGACGAGCAGGGAGGTTTTAGGAAGGGAAGAGGATGTGTAGATCATATTTTTACCCTGAATTGTGTTGTGGAGAAGTATCTGGAGAAGAAACAAAAGGTGCATGTTGCCTTTATGGACTTGGAGAAGGCCTATGGCAGAGTGGATAGAGAAGGTATGTGGAAAGTACTTAGAATATACGGAGTAGATGGCAAGTTGCTGAAAGCAGTGAAGAGCATGTATGAGGTTGCAAAGGCGGCAGTACGTGTGGAGAATGAGCAGATCGAGTTCTTTGACCTGAATGTTGGGTTGAAACAGGGGTGTGTGATGTCCCCATGGTTGTTTAGTGTATATATGGATGAAGTCATGACAGAAATACTAGGAAGAGCAGTGGATGTTGGTGTATCGCTGAAAAGGGAGGGAAATGAGTGGAAGCTGCTTATACTGCTGTTTGCGGATGATACAATTCTGATGAGCGATAATGAATGGGAGTTGCTGGGTCTGGTAAATAAGTTTGGAACACTGTGCAAACGGAATTTGAAGGTAAATGCGGGGAAGAGCAAGGTTATGGTCTTCGGGGGAAGAGCAAGGTTATGGTCTTCGAAAGGGGTGAAGTCACAGAGTGTGAGGTGAAGTTGAATGGTCAGGCTATGGAGATCGTCAGCTCATTTAAGTATCTGGGCAGTGTGTTGAGTAAAGATGGGACTATGGATGAAGAAGTGCGGGAGAGGGTGCAACAGGGGAAGAGGGTTGTATGAACGTTGAAAGCAGTAACAAGAAATAGGGTGGTCAGTATGGAAGTGAAGAAGTCCTTGCATGACAGTGTGGTAATCCCGACGCTAACTTACGGAAGCGAAGCATGGACATTCGAGAAGAGACTCAGACTAAGAGTGAGAGCGGTGGAAATGAGTTACTTGAGAAGTGTGTGCAGAGTTACATGGAGGGATAGACAGAGGAATGAGGAAGTAAGGAGGTGTGGTGTGGAGGTAGATGTCCTGGAAAGTGTGAAAAGGAACAACTTGAGATAGTTCGGCCATATAGAACGTATGGAAAGCGAGAGAATTACTAAGAGGGTGTACGAGAGCGAGGTGGAAGGACAGAGAGGGAGAGGTGCACCGAAGGAGTGGTGGAAGGATGGAGTGAGGAAGTATATGAATGAAGGCGGTGCTGGTTGGAAGGAGGGGCGTCGACTGACTGAGGACAGGTGCATGGGGGCGGTTTGTTCGTGGCCACCCCTTCGGAGATCACGGAGTCAGGCAATAGATAGAGATGGATAGATACTGTACCGGTACTGTAATTCACCTTGGATCTACATTGTTAGTGATAGGGAAGTCTCCGTTTCCTCTGGGGAATTGAACTCCATCTTCTATTTCGGATTTTCCCTCTCTTGAGTCGGACTTCGGACATCTCGGAAAATCAGACTTCTCGGAAGTGGTCTCCCCCCCAATTATATCTACGTGTTAGCTTTGGTATTCTTTATATTTGTAGCTTATATGAGGGGATATTTCGAAGGCGTTGGCGATATCATTACCCAAACATCCTTCTTACACACCTCACAATTTTTTGTTATGGCATTAATTCTGTTATGCCACCACACAAAACAGTTCTTGTTACAATTGACATTCATAAAGCTTTTGATGCCATCCCCCTCCACAACATTTAAAAGTATTTTTTTAATACAAACATGCACAATAACAAAAAAATGGCTGGTCAACTAGTTAGCAGGCAGATGTGCCCATGTAAAATTTGCTTGCCAGTCATCGAACATCTCAAATTTCACAAACAAAGTCCATCGGGGATCCGTCTTGTGACCAACACTTTTCAATCTATACATGCACAAGCTACCCATACGCCATACATCACAGATACAAACAGCCTCTTACGCAGATGACATAACACCCACCTGTACACATTGAGACACAAACACAGCCGCACAACTCCTCCAATGGTCCAACCGTACCTCAACACATTACAGGAGTGGTTTACTGAAAACAGACTCAAATTAGCCACAAACAAATCTACAGCGACCCCTCTCACAAACTGGACCGTAGAACATAGTCACATCCCTCACCTCACCTTAAACCACACACACACATTATGGAAGACTGCATAACACAACCACTTACACAAACAAAACAACACACACTACTTGAGAACTTTGTGGGAAAACCCAGTCTCGGCCGTAGCCTTCCTTAGAAAGGGGCTGTTCGGCTATGCAGCCTAGGGAACGATTACATACTACACCTCTATCAAGATAAAAAGAAAAGCCTTAATATCATACAGTACCTTATATCTTGCTCTACCGCGCTGTGCTGGGGCGTGTTTCAGGAATTCGGCAATCTGCTCCTCAATCTGTTTGTGCGTGACCGTGGGGAACCGCTTTGCACATGAACCTTGGGTGGTTGGAAGAATTAATAGTACAGGTAATCCCAATGAGATGATCATCTATTGATGAAGAAAGCTATCAAGTAAATGTTAATGTTCCGGAACTCACACGGATATAATAGTATATTATCTAATCTCACTGAATCCTTGGCTCAGGCTAAGGCCAGCCCTATGTGTCTCATGATGTGGTCTCGTTAAACTACTGTATCTATATCTATATCTATCTATCTATCTATCTATCTATCTATCTATCTATATATATATTTTATGGTATATAGATATATATTTTAAAGGTAATATATTACATAAAAATATTTGCGGTAATTCTGTTTATGAAATTCAAGAAAATTTAATTGTTGATAACTTAATTAATGAACATAGTAATACAAATATAACATTTGATATTAAACTATCTGATAAGAATACATTCATTGCTAAATTATACATGTTACCAAAATTTCATAAAAGACCTTATAAATATCGCTTTATTGCCGGAGCAAAATTTGCGACCACTAAAACTTTGTCAAAACAAGTCGTACATTTCTTAAAATACATTAAAAGTACTCATAAACGATATTGTGATACCATCAAGAATAGAACTGGCATTAACTATTATTGGAGTGTTGACAATTCAGTAGAAGTTATTGATAAACTTAATACCATGCGGAAAGTTACCTCAGTACATAGCTTCGACTTTTCACCTTTGTATACCAATTTGCCTTTAGATTTAGTATTTTCAGAACTTTGCTTTATTATAGATTTGCATTTTGACAGATTTGAAAGTAGTCGTAATCGTTACATAAATGTTAATTCATATTTTAATAATGCGGCACTTAGCTTTGATCACAGTAGTTCAATATATTTTGATAGAACTAAACTTAAAGATGCCCTTAAATTCCTCCTTTTCAATACTTATGTTAGATTCGGGCCCTACATTTTCAAACAAATATTAGGAATTCCTATGGGTGGAAATGCTAGCCCTTTAATTGCACTTATTCTTGCTTGCTTTAGAATTTAAATTTATAAAACAACTTGTTGACAGTAGCAAGAAAAATAACATCCCAGAAAAATTAGCACTTCCTAAATTGTTAAGTAATAATAGTAGATATATTGATGATATTCTTGTTTGTAATATGTTAAATTGTAATCAAGTCGCTAAACAAATGTTTCCAAATTCCATCCCCCTCACACAAGGTAACGTAAATGATGAAGTTGTACATTTTCTTTATATAAATATAGATTGTTAATGAACAGTGCACACTTAAAATATACCACAAAGTTGATGATTTTAATTTTAACGTAATACAATTTCCTTTCCCTAATAGTAGTATTGATAGCAAAATAACTTATAATTGTTTTTATTCCCAGCTAATAAGATTTTGTAAAATTTGTACCAGAGTAGAAGACTTTTGGGATAGAGCTAGGTTACTATACAGACTCTTAGTAGACAGAGGTTTTGTTGCAAGTAAATTGTTGCATAAATTTAATCTTTTTAAGGTCAATTATTGTTACTGTATTTTAAAATTTGATATCAATAATTTTAATCAAGCATTAACTTGAAGTTTCGCTTAAAACCTCTGCTTACTTTGTGTCTGTATATATTAATTGTTTATCATTTTCTATTGTTATTATTATTTTTTATAATTGATTGTAATTGTTAAAAAGAGTACTCTTTTGTTTAAATCTATTGTGCCTTCTTCAAATTTTAAAATATTTATATTTATTATATTATATATAATCATTGTCGATAGGATCAATTGCTTGCTTTTGCGATTTCCTTGGTTTATTTGTACAATAAATGTAGGTTATTTGTAGGGTAGTACTGTAATTGTTAGGGGTCACTTGAAGCATGCTATGCTTACAGGTAGCACCAGTAAGTCTGGTAGTTACCAGATATCATTAGTGAGTTATATTTTTATTTTGCACTATTGTTATTATCTTGTCAAGTTCCAAATTTGATTTTAATAGAACATTTTGACACATAATGTAGTTTCTTTATTCATGCAGAGTATAGTAAAAATTTACCAGAACATCCCCGACTTCCCAAATTGACTAATTCCTTGAACGTGACTACAGTGCGTTGTTATGTGTGCGATTAGTTTGCTTGGAAAACAGATTAACTTGCTCATGTAGTAATGTACACCCTATGTGATGGATTGTGTTCTTTAATTTATAAATAATTATTGTACTTAAACGTTGTTTCCACATAGCGATTTTGATTAGTTATTTTGTATTTTTACTGTGTTCGTATACGTTTTGGTTTGTTTATTTTGAAAGTTTTACATTATAATATATATATTTATACATACTGTATTTATATATCATATAAAACAAAATTGTATACCCTTATCGGTGACCCATTCCTTGGAATTTTCTTGCATGAAACTTAAAACTGAAGAATTAAGTAAGTGTTGTGGTGTGGATGTGCATGGATATTGAAGGAGAACACAAAAGGTGGTTTGATCACATGGAACATATGGAAAACAAGACAATGACTAAGAGTGTACGCTAGTGAGATTGAAGGTCAAAGAGGATTACTGTTGAAGGCTGGGCACTGTTATACATACAATACATACAATGGTTTAACGTCATGTTCCTCTTACATGCATTGTAACGGCTCAGACGGGGTTGCTTTCCAGTAGTTGGAGTGTAGTGTAGTACAATAAAGTCCTGCCACAGGACTGCCCCACCAAGTCATCACTGTGGCTGATGTAAGTGTAATGCTAACCATGCCTCAGCAAGACTCAACAGAGTCTCCCTGCAGCACTTGCACCTGCAGTATCTGCAACCACACCAGCCTTAAAAGTGTTACAAAAAGACAGCACCATAACAAGACTCTACTGTATATTAGGCAATTGGATTATAGAACAATAAAGTTCTGCCCCAACACTGTTCCAACATGCAAACACTGTTGCTGACATAGGTGTGGTGCCAAACAGCGGCCAGGTAAGAATCCGTCCACTGTGGCACCTATCCGCAGCCCACCAGCCTCAGCAGTGCCATACCAAGACAGTGGTAAGATAAATACTTTATTGCATAATAATGGCTGTTGGTTCACAAGTCTATCGCCATCCCCCCTTACTCACCTTGTACGACGACACGCAGTAGGATGCGCGAGGCATGTGTAGTGTAAGCATTTGAAGATAGAGAAATTACTATAACAAGCAGAGAAGTATTAATAAATAGGAATGAATGGAGAATGCTTGTGAATAATGATTGATAACAAGGTTGTTGGGAGAGGGCGTCGGGTGCCAGTTGGAATAGAAAGTAGTCTGTGAAGCGCTTGGTCCATGAAAGTATGAAGGGTTATGCCTGGATATCAGGTGGGCGGGCATTGCAGGTAAAGCTTCGCTGTGTGTCTGCCTGCTGAGACTGGATCCTCTCCAGGAGGTCTGGGAACTGGGAATCTTTTGCTAGGCCTGGATCTGTGTACTGTATTTTCTTAGGCAACCTAGTTATGTTTGATTTTTTTGATTTTTTTAAACAAATATTTAGTCCCTGGTCGGGATCTGTCTCAATTCGGCCACCCACAGGATTGGGGTATGTGGCCGAGTATATACATACTACTACATTGGACTACTAAGTCATTAGCCAGCTATTATTCCCACAATAGGTAGGGCTGATCAGAAAAAACATATAACACTTCGTCTGAAAAAAGCAAGCACCCATGATCAGCCTGTATGGCGACTCAATCCCATGTCATTTTAGGTTTGCCTCTAAATTTATTGAAAATTATAATTGTTAAAAAAAAAATAATAATGTCCACATAGCATTACCTCACTATAATTGAGAAAGTAAGGTTTCCCACGGCACCCTTGTCACCAATATATTGACATACAATGGCAAACGAGATCGATTCGCAATAACAAAAAAATGTCACACATTCAAGACTTAGACCACGATTATCAAGATATGACGCGAGAAGCAGTTCTCGTTGAAGTCTGCATGCGTTTTGTTAGATTTTCTTCATGTGTCACAAGGTCTCTCGTTATCTCGTGGAAGGCTAAAGAGTGTTAATGGGTCCACTAATTATGTGTAGTTAATTGTCTGTTATTAAGTAAGCAAAATATAGCATGAAGATATAATATATTTTGTCTTTGTACTATTAATTTTCTCAATGCATGTCCTGCATCCATGGTCAAATTGTCCACGAGTGTTTAAAGTACCGGTACATTAGAGCATAAGAAAACTAGAGTCTGCAGAGTCCACTGGCCCAGACGGCAGCATCCAACTCGTCCACATGACTATCTAATGTTATCTTAAAGTTCTTTATCCCAGTACAGCATTTGGTAGCCTATTCAACCTATCTAAAAGTCTGTTAAAAATGGAATTATATTACAAATATGGCATTTGTCCACATGTTTTGAAAGAAATGGATATATTTCTCCAAAAATGTCATGAATTTAGTCCCAGTACTATTAATGTCTTGCCCATTTCCTGCATACATGATGAAATATTCCATGTGTTCTTGAAGTAATTGTTATATTTTTCAAAAATTACATGAATTTAGTCCCATTACACTTCAAAAGAGGGAAGAGTCAGTGAAAGATGCAAATGGAGAACTACTAGTGGAACCAGTTGAAGTGAGGAAAAGATATGCAGAGTATTTTGAATCTTTGTTAAATGCAAGAGATGGAAGAGAAGCAGTGGTTGATGGAGATAGGTTACCCAAGCCACCTAGGTGGCAGGGAATTAATGAAATGATTGAGGAAACTGAGGTGAAAAAAAGCAGTGAAACAAATGAGAGCGGGAAAAGCAGAAGGTTTGGATGGTATTGCTGTGGAGTGTATAAAGAAGGGTGGAGATGTGATAATTCATTGGTTGGTAAACATTTTCAATGTGTGCTTTGATGTGTCAATGGTACCAATAGACTGGATGAGTGCATGTATTGTGCCGTTGTACAAGGGGAAGGGAGATCGAAAGGAGTGTTCAAGTTATAGAGGTATTAGTTTATTATCAGTGGTTGGAAAGCTGTATGGCAGGGTGTTGATAGGGAGGATAGTAAAGTGTACGGAAGTGGCAATAAGAGAAGAACAGTGCGGTTTTAGGAGGGGAAGAGGGTGCGTGGATCAGATGCTTGCAGTAAGAAAGGTATGCGAGAAGTATTGTGAGAAGCATAAGGAGATATTTAGGGCTTTTATGGATTTGGAAAAAGCGTATGATCGTGTGGAACGTGAAGCAATGTGGAAGGTGTTAAGGATATATTAAATTGGAGGAAAATTGTTAGAAGCAGTTAAGAGTTTTTATGAAGGGAGCAGAGCATGTGTTAGAGTAGGAAATGGTGAGTTGAGTGAATGATTTAAGGTAAAGGTAGGTTTGCAACAGGGTTGTGTAATGTCACCATGGCTGTTTAATCTGTGACTTAAATTACTTGAAACTCCGTGTATCCAGGCATTTTGGCTTGAATGTCCCTTGATTTTGGCCCTGTCACTTTTTCAACTCTTGCGCAGTGTGACACCTGCAGCTCAGCAGAACGCCCCGTGGGCTCAGCCACTCGCTTGGCCACTCGCTAGCACTCGCCGGGGCAAGGTATTTGGCTACAGTCTGTCTACAATGTTGTTCTTTCTTTCATAGTGTTCGTGTTGTTACAGACAGTCCCGTGGAGGTCTTTGTTTTCGTCTGTGACAACGGGAAGCATTTTATATCATGAGTTGAACATAGGATGCATTGTATATAGTTAAGGAGAGAGAATAATATAGGCAGTGGGGTGGTAGTGTGTGCGTGCATATACATGTGCTGCCTCCCCCCTCGCTTTGTAGGCTCGCGCACGTGCCGTCTCGAGCCTCTTGATTGGCTGGTGGTTTCTGGCGCCTTCTGCAGCCCTGCTGCCTGGTGACGTAGCAGCCTGTGATTGGCTGACCACCATGCCTTTGTGTGTGATCCTGGAGGGGTCCCGAGGAGTACCATCCTCAGAGCTTTCCTGACTAGCATACCCTTCACATGTCCCTTGCCCCCCTGTCTCCCGACTTCTACCTATAGAGCACTTTCTCTCTCTCTCAACTTCTTACCTCTCATTCTTCTACTCTATTTAATATCATAACTTCCCTTTGGTTCTGCACAATTTCATATATCGGCCATCGTATTATATGCTGAAGCTCTCAGATAACACATGTTTAGTTAGGCATTTTGGAAGGGTTACCATTTTTGTATGTAGAGGTTTGACACACTCACGGTGTCTCCCTTCCTGTATCTTGGTGGTCTGCTGGGGGATTTAATGCTAGACTGGGATAAGGCTACTGGTGTTGTGATTTCCGATGTGTACTAGGTTTTGTTGAACCTGTACAATCGCAACGGAGATGTGGGAAGCCTAGGTGGTCTTTCTGACTGTGTACCTTGTGAGTTTAGCACTGTGTTGCGAGTGAGGGCTTTTGCCTCTGCCACCCAACACTGTGCTAACTCGTTTGCTTTGACTTTGAGAGGGTCGCCAGGAGAAAACCAGATACTAGGGATCTGGATCTCTCAAGAGAGCACCCCTTCAATTAACGTAATTTGGCCGCACAGCCTTAAGGACTTCGCTAGGCTACGAGCCGCTTGCTCAGCCATTGTTTCCTAGCCTACTACATCCCAGCTAGACTTTATTCGCCTAGCAGACACCAGATTTAGATTATAAACTCTTTCTGTTATGTATGCATTATTATTCACGGCATTTATTAGTCTAGGTTGTTGTTGAGTTGTACAACCCTAGTAGGCTGTTTCGTTGATGAGGAAGTACTTCTTTTTCTGTTTGAGTTCCTACTATTGCGCAATTATTATTTCCGTGCCAGTTAACCCTATATGTCCTTACAATTGTCATATCCTGTTCCTGCTTTATACTACAGTTCAAAATCCGATACGATCATCTTACCCCAGCATCAGACTTTCTTCAAAAGATTCCTGCTCGATGCTTTGGGACTTTCGTTCACTTTCTTTAGTATAGGAGTGACAGTTCATTATTGTTTAGAGTAACTTTAAATATACCTTCTTCTAGTTTGCATTAAATCATTGCAGTGATTTAATTAAGATCTCTATCTTGTCCTAGTATACCTTATTACCGTAATTGTATGTTGTTGTGATCAGGACATAGACTCCTCTACATAAGGACTGGCGTCGGCCATACTCGGGTCCCGGAACTTGGGTCCATTGTCAGGCCCACAAACTGAGGTCTTATTTTAGTTTTACTGGATATGGGACTTTGTGTTTTTACTCTACAACATCTTATTAAATAGAGCAACCAAGTAAAGGAAAATAAAACATTTGTTTCTGGTTGATTGACTCATAAGTCTCTTTCGTGATTGAACATAATAGGAAAATATACAGTTATAATGAGATAGTTTATAAGAACATGTATTATACAAGCAAAGCATCATACCATGACTTACATTAATTAAATATTAGAAGAAATTAAAGTAAAACCTTTGCAAAATATTACTTTACACATCATTTTACATATATCAAAAGTCACATAACACAATAATTAACTTAAACATTAGAAAGTTTCTCTTGTCGCCTTAACCCTTAATTAGCGGCGAGCAACATAAGTCGAGTTAAAAAAAGCTGGACTATGTGGCGGCGCTCGACATAGGTCGAGTGGCAATTTCAGCACGTAATGTGGCTGAGAGAGAGAGACAAGTGGTGGCAGGAGACTAGCGAGCGTATGACTGCTCCAGACCACCGCGGCGAACCTACTGACACAAATCTCAGCTCCCTCCTCCCTCTCTCACTCGCTACATACTCAATTATGTACCGAAAGTACCGAATTACCTGCTTTTTGCACTCGCGTTGCACGGTTATTGCAAGAAAACTATCCATCATACAAGGATCGTTATGGTGTCATTCGAAAGCTCTGTTTATGCCCTTTCAGGGATAGGTACTTGTTTTACGTTCTGGGTCTTATTTAGGCATGAAAATGATCACGTAAACAGCCCTATTTTGGCTAAAAACACCCCGCTGTGCGGTACATATAATAAACCGCATAGGCCGCTCGTAAGGTGTTAAGAAGCCTAGTGTACACTCCCGATCGCTTGTATTAAATACAAAGGCCTTAAACAACACATTACACAATGTCTGGCATGCTCCTGAATGGCTAGCTAAAGGAGCATCTACATAAGACAAGCATTGTTTCAAGTAATTGCGACAACACTTTTTCGAGTCTTGAAGAGACATTTGAAGGGTGATGCCACTATGTACAAAGAAGACAGTAGCCAGTGTAGGCATACTCAGCCCACCTCGATTGAGCGCAGTCAAAAACTCTGATGACAAGCATTCCCTAGAATCTACTTCCTGTTGTCCATGTTTATGAGCTAAAAATCCTCCAATGTAGACAATTTTATGTTTTAAAGTATCATCTGAATCTAGAAGTAGTTGAGTGTCTTGTAATGTCAGCTCTTCCAGAAGTTGTAAATCACCATCATCTATTGCTGCTGTACAAAATTCACAGCTTATATCTTTGGCTCGGTCAGGAACGATGTCACGTTTCAACAGCTGATGCAACTGCTGTACTTTGGATGCTGCTTGAACATCCCCAATGTCAATGTAAAAATTTCCTCCACTACGTTGTCTTGCTTGACCAAAAAACTGTTCTAGGGGATCTTGTGAAAAAACAGCAGGTAGGATGTAAGCAAAATCATGGGTTTCAAAAAGATATTGTGCTGCTTCTATGTTATACCTTGTTGTGATGACAAAGGCATCTGCTGTTAACTGTGTTAGTTTCTTCTCTCTGCCATGCCCACCAGTCCACCGACAGCTGGATACAACTGTACACATTTCCTGCAGAGCTTTGAAGTTTGTACCGTTTAATGTCCAAGGTTCACGATATTGGTCTCGTAAATGAACTGCGCTGTACTTGCTTTTAACATTCATAATTTTAAACCAATTGGTTACCAGTGTTATGTCTATCACTGTTCCATCCTGAAATTTAACAGTTCCTTTAAGACCTTCAAATGCAGAAATCGTTTTCTCATAGAACACTTGGCAAACTAAGGGCACACTCTGACGTTGCAATGGTTTAGGAAATACTGATGAGCGTGTGAGTTTTGTCAGACGAAGTGGTGTCTTCTGATCTTCATTGTAAAGAGCTTTAACATCACTCCAACACGCCAAATATTCTGTACCGTCCTTGCTAAAATGTAATTCTTGACATTTCTCTGTGATCCAGTTGTTTCTCATATTCTTGAGGATGTGAACATAATCATAGACAAGGAAAACATTTATACCATCTGGTGCTAGTGTTACTTTTCCAGGACCCCCAAGCATTCTGTAAACAGCTTGATTCAGTGGACAGTTGTCACAGACGAACGATACTGGATGGCCACCACTAGCTTTAACAACATATACAGCCTCAAGTAATATTTCCTTCAGTTGAATAGCATTCAGTTTTGATACAGGATGAATTCGTATGATGTACCGTGGTCCTCCATAGTGACAAACAACTTCAATAGCAAGAGCAGATGTTGCTAGATTTTCTGGTCCGTTTGTTGCATAGCCTACTAAGCCTACTATATGCTCTCCTGTAAATCTAAGGGCCTGCTTAAGCTTGACTTCATCAAACAAAATGTTAACTAACCGCTGTTGTGGCTTCAACTGATCAAAAAGGATTGGGAGACACTTGTCAGCATAAGTGCGAGATAATAATTGGCGAATCTGTTTCTCACAAGGAAGACTAATTGCTTTGGAGTTTCTAAGCATTCTATATGCTGCGGGTGATATACAAAACAGTTCTGCTGCAAGAATTCACATATACTTTGTATATCAGCGTTTTTTAGGAGGAATAAGAAGGAGTTGTAACTGTGCTTGAATGAACTGAAAACCTTCAATTTCATGAAATTCTGTGATAGAATCAAGTTCTGAAATTATTCTTTTTAAGTGGTCAGTAGCCTATTAGTCGCTTCATGAGTGTTCATAATTTTCACTATTTCTTCAATTTGAGACCACTTACTTACCAAGCTATTTTTTTGAAGATTCAGTTTACTTTTTGGTATCTCCAAGCCACTTTTCTGTGCTACTACCAGCTGCAGAAAACCAAAAGGAGACTGTGCCTCTTTAAAATGAAGAAACTTATCAACTGCTCTACCATTACCAATCTGTCTTAAACATTGTCAGTTCTCTACCATTTTGCATTATATAAAACTCAGGGAAGTGTTTTCCAATCTCTCCTGCAAATTTGTCATAACTATGCATTTTGTCTTGTTCATTTTCAAATTCAGTTTGTTTTATAAGTCTTGCTTCACTTGTCACTGTTTTAGTTAACCTAGGAGCTGACGTAAGTTGTTTGAGGCAAGACTTGGGTACACCTTTAAAAACTGTAAGAGGCCCAGCTGGTCGTTTTCCTCCCCGAACTGTGACCCAATCGCAGTCGAAGTGTGATGCACAAATCCATAGTTTCGACCTGTCTCTCAAACTTTCTAGGCTATTTGGCATAGCACTAATCCATGCATGTCGTTCTTGTTCTTCATTCGGGAAACACACCATAGGACTGTATGGCTCTCCCCTGTAGTTTCCACGACAATTGAATGCAGCACATCTTTTCGGCATTGTTCCTGTAAAGCAAAACAACAAGAATAGTTGTAAAATGGTTATCAGTACATATCAAAGCAACCTGTTGACATCTGCTCAATTCTAATATTTATCAGCTAAATAAGTTGTTAACACAGATCCTTTTGTGACTGGTAAGTATTTATAAGAAAATTACTTACAATAAGCTGAGAGATAACGAACAACAGAACAAAAATGTGTTGCCTCTAGCGTGTCTCGTGGGTGACTGGCGTCTGGCATCGTCCTGGGCTGTTCGTTTTCTGGCGAGACATTATGTCGCCAATATGGCGGGGATATGGAGGATTGCGTGTGAAATTACATGCATTTATATGTAAAGTTGTGTTTGTGTACATATTTTTGTGTTTAAGAAAGTCGGAGAGACCACTGCTTTCATGATACTGCTTTTAAGCAATGGACCCAAGTTTCAAACTCCGAGAGTGCTCGTTTCCAGTCCTTATGTAAAGGGGTCTATGGATCAGGCTGTATCAGAGATCATCAGCCTGTAGTAGTAGTGCACTTATACTGAGTTATAGGATACCCCGTTATCGCAGATTTAACTCTGGAGGGTATAGGTGTTTTTGTGTGCCGGCATTATAAGTTCAGGGGTTGGACCTAGTGTTTCCGTTGTGGCTGTGTGCTTTCCTAGTCCAATGATTAAGAGCCCTTGTTTTATACGAGCCCCGGACGTAACAAATGGCGACCTTGCTTAGGATTTTGTGAACTTAGAGAAATATTGCAGGAGTGTTGTGGTCATTTGTTTTTGTTTAAAGGAATATAGTGGACACGTGGATTTTTTTTTTGCCAAGTAGTATAACACTTAAGAGTCTTCGAGCATCTTGTATTTTTGAGTGAATAGTGCTGCATAAGAGTTTAGGTACTTATTTTTTTTATATAAACGTTGAGAATTTTCGGTGGACACTATGTCGGACGACGGATCAGTGTACAGTGAGGACACAGTACGGGAAACAGAAACTGAGGTGCAGCAGCGGGCTTTGTTAGATGACATTAGAGTTATAGCTAGTGAGGAGGATGCAAGGAAGTTTCTGGAGATACCTATTACTGCTGGCCGGGTGTCGGGGATTGATCGGTATGGTCTCCAGTGTTTGGCCACGGTCTTTGGGGCATGTGGGCACAAGCAGCATGTCGAGAGGTGACCTGGTGGCCTGTGTGCTCGGCGGGGTGCGTGGGGTTTCGGGTGGAGTGGGAGCTGGGGCACTTTTGGCCCAGCCCCCACTCCACTCGACTCCTACCATGGCGCCCCCTCGGGCTCCGGAGCCGGGTAAGGTCCCGCAGGCCGATAGTCACTGGCAGCGTGGATATTACTTGGGTGAGTCTCCGATTGTTGCATCTCCTCCTCAAGGTTTAACTGCAGATATGCTCTTCCAGCTTGAGATGGCTAAGATGCAGCTGCAGCAGAAGCGGGAATCTGAGCAGCAGCAGCGGGAGTTTGAGATGGCTAAGATTCAGGCTGAGGAGAGAATGGCCAGATATGAGAGTGAGCTTAAGCAGAGAGAGCTTGAACAACGAAAACATGAATCTGAGATTGAGATGTCCAGGATTCAGTCTGAGGAGAGAAAGGCCATGTACTGTGCAGACAAAGATCTTGAGAGGTCTCGGGTGGAGACGACAGGGCAGCGTCTCGGTTCTGGAAATCGAGGTCTTGATCAGTCTTTGTCGCACCTGCTCAAGTTGGTCCCTGTATTTGATGAGTCGGGTGTCACTGAATTTTGTATGCGTTTCGAGAAGAAGTGCCGGGAGCATCAATGGCCCGAGGTTAAGTGGGCAGCCCTTGTTTCCTCTAGATTGGTTGGCAAAGGACTCAAGGCATATGATGCGTTGCCCTTGGAGTCATGCATCGATTACGAGGTATTGAAGGAGGCTGTCCTGCGGGCATATGAGTTACAACCAGAGACGTACAGATTGAAGTTCCGGGGTGTAACGAAGGGTCGTGAGTGCACCTTTCTTGAGCATGCCCGGGATCTGTCCGATGCATTTAGAAACTGGCTGCGTTCTGAGAAGGCATCGACGTTTGAGGAGTTGAAACAGCTGATGCTTCTAGAACAATTTTTTAAGTGTATGGGCAGCGATCTGACGTTGAATCTTAAAGAGAAAAACCCAAGAACTCTTCAGGAGGCAGCTGAGATGGCTGACCTTTGGATGTCACTGATTCGTGGGTGCGGGTCTTCACAACGGAACGATGTAGGTAACAAGGGGCACAACACTCCACCCCCCCCCCCTCCACCCCCCACCCCGAGTCAGTGATACACCATATAACCATTACAACAAGAGCAACGATACTAAGTCTGACCATAAACCTAATACA
Source organism: Paralithodes platypus (assembly GCA_032716605.1). Taxonomy (NCBI): domain Eukaryota; kingdom Metazoa; phylum Arthropoda; class Malacostraca; order Decapoda; family Lithodidae; genus Paralithodes; species Paralithodes platypus. The sequence continues at coordinate 31,075,962 of CM064548.1, read as the reverse complement.
GTCCCGTTTAAGAAGGGTCAGGGCCCTTCCCCACCTCAAGGGAAGCCCAAGGGGGAGTTAGAGTGTTTTCATTGTCATGAGAGGGGCCATTTTGCAAGAGCCTGTCCAAGCAAGCTACCTAATGCAGTCGTGTCTTTGGCTCGCAACATTGGGGTGTCTCCGAAGTCGTCTGAGTTTGCCCGGGGTATAACGTCAGAGGCTGGGACACAGCCAGTGGAGAAGAATCCGGAAGGCTCGAACCCTGTCCGCGATGTCTTTTGTGACCATCGAGGGCATGGCTGCGTGAAGTTGGCTGGTAAGAAGCATGGAGTTGAGCTGTTGCGAGACACGGGTGCCTCTCAGACTTTAATGAAGAACTTTACTGGTAGACCAATAAACGCGGCACGGGTAGTTGTGGTGCAGGGTATCAATGCTATCAAGTCATACCCGTTGGTCAGGATGGAACTGGAGGTGGATGGTGTGACACGAGAGTTGGATGTGGGTGTTGTGGAGAACTTGCCTGTTGGGGGCGTCGACCTCCTCGGCAACGACTTTGCGTTTCACCCTTAGTCGTTGCCGAGAAGCCGGCCGACATGAGTAGGGAGGAACAGGAGTGGGTAGAGAAATGTCAAGTACAACCTATGGTGTGCGTTGTTACAAGACCTCTTGCATCCAAAGTGTCACAGCCTATTCCTCAGTCTTCTGATCAACGGAGGAACGGTTGGAAGAAGATGGCTCATGTTGGTAACAGTTTGAAGAGTTTAGTACCAGCGGCTCTTCTTGGCAACTCAGCATTGGCACCATTGTTGGAGTCTGGAGAATCCCCAGGACCTGTCACAGCTAGTGAGGAGGTAGGGCAGGAAGAGACTCCGAGGCAGCAACGTTACACACGGAGAGAAAAAAGGGTTGCTCAGTTTGATATTGGGGAAGGACTTGGGTTGCTTCGGAAGCATCTAGACAGGTTGGTTCCCTCAGATATTTGTAAACTGCAGTTGGAGGATCCGGAAGTTCAGAAGTGTGGTAATGGTGCTGTCGAGATCAAACACGAGGACGGGAAAACATGTCATGTGAACCTGTTGGAGGAGTTTGTGAGGCAACCACCTGAGCAGCCTACTGTCCCTGCGTTGGTCTGCAGCGGCCAAGGTGGAGAAGAAGAGGGGGGCAGTAAGGCACAGGTGGAGGAGAGTAGGGATTATCATGTCTCGGCGGAGCAGTGGGCGGGGGACACGAGTCTGGTGGCTGTGGAAGCGCTAGAGCACCTGCCTGAGCAGCAGTGTGCAGCGCTCCAGCACCAGCTCGGTTCATACCCCACTAGTCGTGCCGAGCCCCTGAACCTCACAACTCAGGCGGTGCAAGATGTTCAGCGGGCAGGTCACGTGAATGTTGGGAGACCGTTAGCCTCGTTGTTTCGGTGGTTCAAGGTGGGCGACGAGGCTTTGGCATGGTTGCCAGGTCAGGGTCGACCCATGGCTGCCAAGGGTGGTGGTCAAAAGGAGGACTTTGAGCAGATTGGTGAGGTTGGCTGTGGCATAGAAGTGCCCAGTCGTCGCATAGCCTCCCAATGCTGCTCTAGTCGATTGCAACAGCCCTACCATAGACCGACTGTATCTGGCCATGTCTCTAAAAGCGGTGATGCTGCGCAGGCAGATGTAGTCGTAAGGAATGCGGGGGTGTGCATGTACGGTATCGGCGGGGAAGCCTTAGCAATAATGAACTATGGGAGTGACAGCACAGGTGGTACTGATTGTCCCGCTCATGACCTGGCTGTTCTAGGGACGAAGGTGGAGAAGGAGGGAGACTACAGGTTAGAAGCTGCAGTCTCGGCTGGGTTGTGGGAGGGCACTAGGATTGTTGTTCTGCGAGATAAGTTGTTTACTAGGCTGTGGCAGTGCATCCGCATGTTTGTTGCTTCTCCAGGCCTGATGTACGGGGTAGAATCCTACATGGAGGCTGGAGATAGTGCGAGGCTCAGTTTAATTCCCTACCGTATAAATCCTGCTAAAAAGCCTGTCGTGAAAACAGAGCTAGACGACATGTGGAAAATGGGTCTGAGGGATAAAGGATATTGTGAGTGGTCGTTACCAGTGAGTTTGCAACCTGAGTTGAGTGGCAAGATCAGTGTGTGTGCATTATCCCTGACAGACACCTATCCACTGCCCAAGGGTCTGAGGGATAAGGAATGTCGTGAGTGGTCGTTGCCTGTAACTTTACAACCTGTGTTAAGTAGCAAGATCAGTGTGTGTTGATTGCGAGTGTGTGTGTGCATTATCCCTGACAGACGCTTATCCCTTACCTAGAGTTGAAGATACCATAGACCGCATCGGGGCTGCATTGCTAATCACGAAGGTAGAACTAGTGAAAGGTTATTGGCAGGCCCCGTTGCCGGAAAGAGCGAAGAGAAATGCCAGTCTTGTGTTGAACTGGGCAGTTTATCAGTGCCAGGTGTTGTTGTGCTGCCGGAACACAAGTTGGATGTGTGGCATGCTAAGGGCACTGATAATGTTTTGGCAGATTGTTTGTCACGGGAGGGTTTGTTTGCAGGAGAACCCTCGATGTTCAGTCAGTGTGTGTTGAGAGTGAAGAAAAATCAGGTTGCCCCTGTAAGTGCAGCTGCCATAATAAAAAAATGAAAATTCTATAAAAACTCTTTCTTTAATAGTTAAATTTTGTTTAAGTATGTTATAGCTAAAGTTCTGAGTCGAACCTGTGCTCTCAGAAGGCTGGGCTAGTAGAAGCTCGCTCTAGGAGCATAGCAGCATGAATTAATTGAGCTATTGTGTTGGGAGGGGTTGTAATTTTTGTTTGATGAGAACTGAGCTTTGCCTTCTTTGTTGCGAAGTGGTTAGGGGTGGCGAGTCTTATCGGGGTTCTGCTTGTCAGATATAGAGCTCATGGTTGAGCGTCTAATATCTTGGGTGGGGTGTGACGCCTGCAGCTCAGCAGAACGCCCCGTGGGCTCAGCCGCTCGCTTGGCCACTCGCTAGCACTCGCCGGGGCAAGGTATTTGGCTACAGTCTGTCTACAATGTTGTTCTTTCTTTCATAGTGTTCGTGTTGTTACAGACAGTCCCGTGGAGGTCTTTGTTTTCGTCTGTGACAACGGGAAGCATTTTATATCATGAATTGAACATAGGATGCATTGTATATAGTTAAGGAGAGAGAATAATATAGGCAGTGGGGTGGTAGTGTGTGCGTGCGTATACATGTGCTGCCTCCCCCCTCGCTTTGTAGGCTCGCGCGCGTGCCGTCTCGCGCCACTTGATTGGCTGGTGGTTTCTGGCGCCTTCTGCAGCCCTGCTGCCTGGTGACCTAGCAGCCTGTGATTGGCTGACCACCATGCCTTTGTGTGTGATCCTGGAGGGGTCCCGAGGAGTTCCATCCTCAGAGCTTTCCTTACTAGCATACCCTTCACATGTCCCTTGCCCCCCTGTCTCCCGACTTCTACCTATAGAGCACTTTCTCTCTCTCTCAACTTCTTACCTCTCATTCTTCTACTCTATTTAATATCATAACTTCCCTTTGGTTCTGCACGATTTCATATATCGGCCATCGTATTATATGCTGAAGCTCTCAGATAACACATGTTTAGTTAGGCATTTTGGAAGGGTTACCATTTTTGTCTGTAGAGGTTTGACACACTCACGGTGTCTCCCTTCCTGTATCTTGGTGGTCTGCTGGGGGATTTAATGCTAGACTGGGATAAGGCTACTGGTGTTGTGATTTCCGATGTGTACTAGGTTTTGTTGTACCTGTACAATCGCAACGGAGACGTGGGAAGCCTAGGTGGTCTTTCTGACTGTGTACCTTGTGAGTTTAGCACTGTGTTGTGAGTGAGGGCTTTTGCCTCTGTCACCCAACACTGTGCTAACTCGTTTGCTTTGACTTTGAGAGGGTCGCCAGGAGAGAACCAGATACTAGGGATCTGGATCTTTCAAGAGAGCACCTCGTCAATTAACGTAATTTGGCCGCACAGCCTTAAGGACTTCGCTAGGCTACGAGCCGCTTGCTCAGTCATTGTTTCCTAGCCTACTACATCCCAGCTAGACTTTATTTGCCTAGCAGACACCAGATTTAGATTATAAACTCTTTCTGTTATGTATGCATTATTATTCACGGCATTTATTAGTCTAGGTTGTTGTTGAGTTGCACAACCCTAGTTGGCTGTTTCGTTGATGACGAAGTACTTCTTTTGCTGTTTGAGTTCCTACTATTGCGCAGTTATTATTTCCGTGCCAGTTAACCCTATATGTCCTTACAATTGTCATATCCTGTTCCTGCTTTATACTACAGTTCAAAATCCGATACGATCATCTTACCCCAGCATCAGACTTTCTTCAGAAGATTCCTGCTTGATGCTTTGGGACTTTCGTTCACTTTCTTTAGTATAGGAGTGACAGTTCATTATTGTTTAGAGTAACTTTAAATATACCTTCTTCTAGTTTGCATTAAATCATTGCAGTGATTTAATTAAGATCTCTATCTTTTCCTAGTATACCTTATTACCGTAATTGTATGTTGTTGTGATCAGGCTGTATCAAAGATCATCAGCCTGTAGTAGTAGTGCACTTATACTGAGTTATAGGATACCCCGTTATCGCAGATTTAACTCTGGAGGGTATAGGTGTTTTTGTGCGCCGGCATTATAAGTTCAGGGGTTGGATCTAGTGTTACCGTTGTGGCTGTGTGCTTTCCTAGTCCAATGATTAAGAGCCCTTGTTTAATATGAGCCCCGGTCGTAACAGCAGGCACTCACCACAGGCAGTTCTACCTTTTGTCTAAGAAAAAAAAATATGGATGGTGTGGTGAGGGAGGTTACAATGAGAACTATGGGAAGAGGATTTGGTTTAGTAGGAAAGAATGGTAGAGATTGGGAGTTGAATCAGTTGCTGTTCGCTGATGACTCATCGTTGGTGGCGTATTCTGAGGAGAAACTGCAGCGTGTAGCCAAAGAGTTTGGTGTGGTTTGTGGGAGGAGGAAACTGAAGGTGAACGTCAATAAAAGTAAAGTAACAATGTGCAATAGGGGTTACGGTAGGGTTAATTTAGATGTGAGGTGGGATGGAGGAATATTGGAACAAGTAGAGTGTCTTAAATATCTAGGAGGAACAATAAGCAGGAAAGGAGGTAAAACAGTGTGTGTGAAGGAAGGTAGGTTTTCGGAGCAATGGGAAGTATGTGAAAGACTAGAAATTTCTGAATGAAAGTAAAAAGTGTAATGTATCAAGGAATTGTTGTGCCAACAGTGATGTATGGGGCTGAGACATGGGCTCTGAAGGAAAATGAGAGAAGAAAGCTGTATGTGATTGAGATGAGCTGCTTGAGAAGTATATGTGGAGTTACTCGTAGAGATAGATTGAGGAATGAAGAGATACGTATGAGAGTGGGGCGGCAGGAACATTTGTCAGCCAGAATGGACAGAAGGGTGATGAGCTGGTATGGTCATCGAAGATAAAAGGCTTACAAAGAGAATATGTGAGTCAGATACAGGAGATAAGGGCAGGAAGACCCCCATCGAGATGGAGAGACTGTAAGGCAAGCTTTGGATGATAGAGGAATGACTATAGACCAGGCAAGGGAGGTAGTAGTAAACAGGAATGAATGGAAAATGCTTGTGAATAGACGAGTGAACACGCGGTCATTTGGGAGAGGGGTCAGGCGCAATGGACTAGATAATAGTCCATCAGGCGCCTGGCCCGGGGAGACTAATAAAATGAAGGGTGCGCCTGGAAGTGTGGTGGGCGAGCTTCGCTGCATGTCTGCCTGCCGAGATCGGAATCTCTCCGGGTGGTCGGGGGAGTGCTGGAGGGACCTTGGTGACCCTGATCTCTGGGTCTTCTGGTAATATGGTCTTTCCAAGTGAGAGCAGTACGAGAAGGCCTTGTGACAGGGCTTTCTTGTAATGGAATTCACTGACATTACAAGAACATTCAATTTGTGTCATGTCGTGGTCCAAAACGTGAATGTGTGACAATGCCTTAAGTAATCAAAATTCACACTTTTCAATAATCAAGAGTAGAGCAATGGTATGATAAAACCCAATTTATAGACTGTCCATGGTTTAAGATTCTTATCAACTACTTTAATGAAGCGTAAATGTTTGCGACTTAAGTGTTCCTTGGAAAACATACTTTATCACATAGATACTTAATGCCATGTCAATCTTTTGTTCTTTAATTACATTTTTAATGCATTTTCCAAAGAATATTTCTTATTCAGTTGTAAATATGGTTTAAGTCTCATATTTACAAGTTATGCATTATCATAGCATTGTAGGAGTTTAAAATTATGTGTTTATAAATATTAATATTAAAATTAAAATGTAAATCTTGCAAAGTCAACAAACCAAAACTGGGACGATACAAGATAAAAGGTAAACAACATCGCTATGTGGAAATAACGAATTTTAGTTTTAAACCGTACTTACGTATAGTATTTTATACAGGAGAAACTGCCTGAATGCCTGTTTGCCCTTCTTGCCCAATATGCTGAAGAGGGACCAGACTGAGTTGTCTGCCAACCTACGTATCATGCGTCTCACATGGTCACCATGGTTATGGCCACCAATGTCATACAGTGACTTAGTCTGAATAGAAGAAAATGAGAAATATAAGTCAAATTGTTTAACAGACAACTAAGAGTAAAAGCCAGCAAAACTGTTTCATATAATTATGCATCACAAATAATAGCTAATATGTACAGTTGGCCACATAACTTGTTCCTCTCCAGGATCTTATGCATGGAAATACATTGCGCATGATATAATTGCGAGCGTACTTTTTCATGCAGTAGGTAACTTATCTGATTAGTTAACTATTAATTATTATGTTCTCTCCACCAACCAACCTTACTCCTAAACTCGATTAATGAAATTAACTAACACATGTGGCAGTCCGGGGACTCGAACCTAGGATGCTCACACCGAAAATCAACACACTTATGCATTGCACCACGAAGACAGTTAAAGAAAGGTGGACAAGCCTACGATTTATTATGCAGTTTCGAATCCTGCATATCAATCTAAGCATGTACACACTTTCCAACTGCGCTATCATAGGCTATGCATAGGTGAAAGGAAATAGTAATTAATGGGGCACTTAACCCTAGGGAAGGCCTCTCGATAAACTACTACTGAACCTGAATGAATTATTATGTTCTCTCCACCAACCAACCTTACTCCTAAACTCGATTAATGAAATTAACTAACACATGTGGCAGTCCGGGGACTCGAACCTAGGATGCTCACACCGAAAATCAACACACTTATGCATTGCACCACGAAGACAGTTAAAGAAAGGTGGACAAGCCTACGATTTATTATGCAGTTTCGAATCCTGCATATCAATCTAAGCATGTACACACTTTCCAACTGCGCTATCATAGGCTATGCATAGGTGAAAGGAAATAGTAATTAATGGGGCACTTAACCCTAGGGAAGGCCTCTCGATAAACTACTACTGAACCTGAATGAATTATTATGTTCTCTCCACCAACCAACCTTACTCCTAAACTCGATTAATGAAATTAACTAACACATGTGGCAGTCCGGGGACTCGAACCTAGGATGCTCACACCGAAAATCAACACACTTATGCATTGCACCACGAAGACAGTTAAAGAAAGGTGGACAAGCCTACGATTTATTATGCAGTTTCGAATCCTGCATATCAATCTATCATGTACACACTTTCCAACTGCGCTATCATAGGCTATGCATAGGTGAAAGGAAATAGTAATTAATGGGGCACTTAACCCTAGGGAAGGCCTCTCGATAAACTACTACTGAACCTGAATGAATTATTATGTTCTCTCCACCAACCAACCTTACTCCTAAACTCGATTAATGAAATTAACTAACACATGTGGCAGTCCGGGGACTCGAACCTAGGATGCTCACACTCGCAATTAATTAATACTGTACTATAGAGAAATGACAATAGATCAGGCAATAGGATTGGTAATAAATAAGAATGAATGGAGAATGCCAGTGAATAGATGAGTGTAAACGCAGTCATTTGGGAGAGAGGGTCATGTGCCAGTTTGACTATAGAATAGTCCTTCAGGCTCCTGGCCCGTGGAGCCAGTAGTAGAAATCGGAGACTCTCCAGGAGATCTGGGACCGGGGAATCTGGCTGAGGACCACAAATGGGCCTGGGTCACTGGTTATTTCTCCTGGATGACCTAGATGTGTGATTTTATGTGTTGTTTCTCTGTTGTGTTGTGATGTCCCCGTTGGTGCTCTGTTTAAGAGTCTCCCCCACCCCACACACACCTACCAGCACCAAAGGGGTCACAAAAACTGGGGTCAGTGCCAGAGTATATACAGTACATACGTAAATAAATTGTTACTGTCATAGCCCTACATAAGAGATACTGAGAAACAAAACTTATGTGGACAACTGTACCTCATGGTTGTATGTGAATTGCAATTTCACCTTCCATTGTAAACCTGAGTTTCTTATGGCATAGTTATTAGTACTGTCCTCGGGCTAGGTCAGTGGACCAGTAATTATCGGTTTTCACTTCATATGCCAGCGCCAAAAGCACACCGTGTAACCTCTGATACCCATTAATTATGAAATATAACTTATGACTGGTATTAATGTAAATGAAACAATTATGTGCAATGAGATAAGTCAATGAAGCCAACTTCAAAAAAAATGCAAACATTGGTTTCGAAGACAACTTATTTGCCTTTCTATTTTGTTCTAGGAATGCCACCAATGTCATTGGCTATAAATAAGAAAAGGAGAAAACTTACTTAATTTTTCTAATAATGAGTTATGAATTGTTACTCATTAGTCGACAATACTTACCAACCGACGGCGATCGATTGTTGACTCTTCGACCTTGGTGTTCAACTCCTTCAGCTGGGCCTCACTTAATGCTGGGTCCTGCAGGACTTCCAAGTCCTCTTCATCTGCTTCTGGGTTTGTAACACCGTCTCTTATCTGGAGAAAATCTTCTTTATCTCCTCTACTTCCTGCATCAGTGATTTATAGTCTGAAATGAAGATAAATAATAATTAATAACAATGAAAATGGTAGGTGGTTGACTCCCATCATCCTCCCTCAACTACCGGTATACAGTTTTAGATTTAAATTTTGTATATGGTGAATAACCCACACATTTATTGATATCTTCGGGATCGAAAATAGCTTGGTGGTGGGCGGGTTCTATCAGCAAGAAATTGTGTCCTCTACTCTGTATAATGTAAATTCTGACTTGACCTTGTTCATCATTCATATTTCTCACTTTATGTCAGTGGTGAAGGTAGTGGAGCCATAATGGTGTTTCCCATAGTGCCCGACTGCCTTACTCTCACAGCCTACTTAAAAAAATCTGCCATTATTTGTCCTGTGGTCGTTACACTCCAGCCAGGGAAATATAAAATAAGAACAGTGGCGGAGGGACTGCTCTAGGTATACTCTTTCACTGATAGTGAGCATAATCCACATGGTGGAATGGGGACTGTCGAATTGGATGGTGGGAACATATGTCTGGGAGCCTGGAGGCAGTTTCTGACATGGCTATCGTTTAATGGGCTGCTTCCTCTGGAAGCTAAGCGTCAGACTTATGAATGTGTACACTCGGTCAAAAAAGTATCTGCACCCCTACCCTGATTATCTGGTGTGTACAACTTGGTAGTATAGGTTGTAGGTCGTAGGTCTTTGGTAGCATAGGTAGATAGTAGTATAGATGGATATATCTGCAGGTAGATATGCAAACCCTTCCAAGCTGTACATACCAGATTATCAGGGTAGGGGTGCAGATACTTTTTGGATAGTGTACTGTATATACATACTGTATATGCATACAAGTTTAACACCTAACTGTCGGTGCCCATCATATGACGGGCGAGAGATAAATGGACTATCCCGCATTACCCGTCATATAACGGCCGGCATTCTGAGCACATTAGGGGCTCTGAGAGAGAGTACTTGCGTTGGGAGGTTGATAGGCGGGCTCTGACCGTTCGGCACAACCACAGTGCCTCGACTGAGACCGCCACTGCAACATTCCCCACACTCGGCCTCGCGAGCCTAGGAACAAACTTGGGAAATTACCTTATTTTAGGGTTTTTCACCTCCGGTTGCTCGATCGCCACAGGATAACCCGTGGTCGTACAAGGATGATTCAGGGGTCATTGGAAAGCTCTAATATCGCCCTTTCACGGATACATAATTGTATTACACTCTGGCTCTTCTTTATGCATGAAAAAGAGCATGGCATGAAGCTCATTTAGGGTGAATATGCCCGCTGGGCAGGTAGTTGATGTTATAAACGGCCCAGTTTTGTAGGGGTTAATCCGAGAAGTGCGATAAGCCTCTCAGAAGTAGGTGTATAGCGAATGAGAGAGGCCTCATGGAAGCAAGATCATGAAAATGCCCCAGGGGCTCTCAAAACAAAGGAATTTGTTATTATGCGAGATAATTCCCCTGTAGTAATTCCTACCACTCATACATTTGTTTCTCAACCACCCACCTTTTTCAACCCTACTCAATCATCACCTATTATTTTCATAATTTATCAAGTATTTTCCACGCAAAATACTGTCAGGCGAGTTGCGAAGAAGTGTTAAGTCACATAGAAAGACCCTTTAGAACAGTGAGATCACCCTCGGGCCTCTCAGTGTGGTGCAAGGGGAGAATGTGTGTCTCATATTGCCGGCCAATCACACGACTGGGCGGCAAAAATATATTTTTTTTAACACCCAACTGCATTTTCCCCTTATTTAATCGCTCTTCAAGGAGCATATGTGCTTCATATAAGTAAATTAAACACATATGGAAAAGAAATGAGGCTTTCTATGGCAGATATGACAAATAATATCAGAATTTATGGTAATATAACTAAGTTTGTCACAGGACATTCTTGTGCTCCTCATCATGTTAACTCTCAAAGAGCGGGGCCGTTTATAACATCTACTACCTGTCAAGCAGGCATATTTACCCTAAACGAGCTTCATTCCATGCTGTTTTTCATGCATAAAAAATAGCCAGAGCATAATACAATTATGTATCCGTGAAAGGGCGATAATACAGCTTTCCAATAACCTGTGATCGCGCAACGAGGTGAAAAACCCTAAAATATGGTTATTTCTCCAGTTTTGTCCTGGTCTTGCGAGGCCGTGGGTGTGGAATGTTGCAGTGGGGAGCTCAGTCGCATCTCTGTGGTCGGGCCGAACGGTCAGAGCCCGCCTATTGTCCTCCCAACGCGTGGACTCTTAGAGCCGATAAAGTCCTCAAAATACCGCCCGTCATATGACGGGTACTGCCAGTTAGGTGTTAAAGACCGTTTTGTCCACTGACAACGTACATTAGTTACAGTCTCGCATCCTAAACGGCGGCTTGCCAGGCGTACCTGTCAAGTTCTGTATTTTGAGATCGGACCAGAGTACCTGATCCCACGTCATTCTATGTCTACTCCTTGTTACGCTGGCCAGCTTGCCAGAATGCGCTCGTGACTTGCTAGCGCTCGCCAGGGCAGTGATATGGGCTACAATAATCGTAGAACGATGTTCTTTCTTTCATAGAGTACATGTTGTCACAGACAGATCAGTGGTGATCTTTATTCTTGTCTGTGACACTTGGAAGTATTTTATATCATTGCTAGAATATAGGATGCATTGTAGTGAAGGAGAGAGAGAGAGCGAGCGAGCGAGCAGGGTGGGGGAGGTGAGTGTTGCTCTTCCTCCTCCCTCCTCCCTCCCGGAGGTTCCCGCCCGCGTGGGCCTTTCTCTCGGTTTTGATTGGCTGGTGGTTCCTGGCGCCTTCTGCAGCCCTGCTGCCTGGTGATGTAGCGGCCTGTGATTGGCTAACCACCATGCCTTTGTGTGTGATCCTAGGGGTCCTGAGGAGCTACCTTCCTCAGAGATAGGCGGAGTGTGCTAGGTCCTACACATGTCCCTTGCAACCTGTCTCCCATATAACCCTCTATACTACTATCTCTCTCTCTGAACTTCTTCGGTTTCATACTTCTCTCTTTATTCAATTACTTATCCCTTCTGGTTCTGCATACGACTTCCATAGTCGGCCAGTCGTATTACCAGCACCAGCTCTCCATATATGTTTGCACTAGTTTTAGGGATTATTAGAGTCATAGTCAAATGGTACCATAGTGTTGGGGTGCTTCTAATTATTGAGCTGTTAGGTATCTTTGGTCGTTGTCTGAGTTATGTATGTGGCAAGTCAGAGCCTGTACAACATTGACGAAGCTAGCTAGCCTGTAACCCTTGTGCATATTTTCCTTTGCGAGTGTAGCAGTATACAAGTGAAGGGCTCTTGCCTAATCTCACCTGCATACTTGCTACCTCATTTTGTTGACCTTTGTGGAGCACCAGGGTAAGACCAGATACTCGAGATCTGGACTTACCAAGAGAGCCTCCAAGTCACTTAACGTAACATAAGGGAAATCTGTTCAAGGGGAGACAGTAGGCTACGAGCATGCTTGCGCTCTACCTAGTTTCTTAGTACCTTTTATGCCACTGCTAGACTTTATTAGTGAGAAAGACAGCAGTGTGTTTATTAACTTTAATTGCGTATGCTTTAGGAATTATTCACGCCTTATTTTAGCCTAGGTTGATGCATAGTGCATAACCCCGTTTGGCTGTTACGTTGGCTACGGAAGTACTGTTTTGAGTGGCGATTATTAGTGCTGTCACAGAGTTGTTGCACTCCCTTGTTATATATATATGTATCCTACTTAATGGTGTATTTAAGATACACGCTTTGGTGTCCTGCCCCTGCATTATTTCTGTTCTATATTAACGAGCATCTTAGAGCATCAGACGTTTTCAGAAGATTCTTTATCCGATTGCTGTAGGGCTAGACTTCCAGTGTTTTCATAGAGCATTGTAGAGTTTAGTGTTGAGTACAGACTCACACTAAAGTTAACGTAAGCATATACTCCTTTATTAAATCTTATCATAGTTTATTCAAGGATTGTTATTACTTAAGAGCATTTTATTAACGTAAAGTACTCCTGTTGTGAGTAGGCTTTGCCGTCATCGGTAAGCCTTTGTAGAAGTGCACTAAAACCCAGTTACTTGATACCCCGTTATCCAGGAGATTAACTCTGGAGGGTTTTAAGTGTTTTGTTCACCGGCGTAATAGTTCGAGGGTTTGGAATTAGCGTACCGTTGTTGCAGATATAGCCTATCATCTAGTCCAATATTGAGTGCCCTTGTTTATTTCGTAGTGCCGGTCGTAACATCCTACTCGCAGTTCTTCCTATGTTCAAAGTCCGGCATTTCTTCACCCAGTTCTGATCATTCATTCTTACATCGAATCCACGTTCGAATCCAGTTCGAATCCACGAATCCACAAAGTCGGCTCGCGCCGACCAATCAAAATGTACAACAAAATAAAGGATCAAAATTAAAGGCATACAGGACACAATTAACAATGATTTAAATCTGATTAAATAGTTATATAGATATTTAACACATACATACAAACAAACATACATACATAAATTTAATTATAATTTGAAAAGAATAGCCAACAAAATTATACCAACTCTAAGCCAGCAACAATACAAGGAAATCTCTCGGAAGCTTAACCCGTACAATCACAGTGACGGATATAGCCGTCAGTAGATAAGTAACTCGACAGTTATAGCCGTCAGCAATGTACTAGGCTATTTTTTGTTTTAAGTCTTCTTCTTTAAAAAAAAAAAAAAATAATAATTATAGTTCCATTCTTGCATCATCTCTTGAGGTGAAAAGGTGGTCTCTCCTATCATTTTGGCCTCATTGCCTGGGACTGGTGGTGACTTTTATAACTGTATCCTACGGTACAGTACGGGTTAAGCTCCCTAGCTTCAACATGAGAAGTGAGATACGACACATGATAGCTAGGTATAAGTGTGTCATATGTATAGAAAGAATAAACAAGCAAATGTTATTGAGAGATCATTACAGAATCAGAGGGCACACACTTATACTAAGGAACACTGTTTGAGGTTAATGTGAACACATTTAGCTTCATAGACTCCAGGAACAGTGTAGATCTAAAGGTGGTGAGAGCAGAGAATATCCATACTTATTAAGCATGATTGTATAGGGGCACAACTGGAGAATGAATGGAATAATGATACAAATTTGAGAATATAAATCTGCAGCACAAAGACAGGGATACCTTGTTGATGGGAGCTGAAAGCGTTAATTAAATAAAACATCAGGACAAGAGCAATTAATAAACATGAAGAATAGAAACATACAAAAACAAGGTATCTTACATATTAGTAAACAGGCACTTGCCTTCATCAATGCCATGGAGATATTTACCTTTGGAAGTGATGTGACCTGGTAGATCACTCTCCAACTCCACACTATCTTTCAATTGCGTTGGACCACCGGATGCTTGTATTTCATCTGTGATGGGGAAGTTTAGTTGTTGCAATCAGCCGAGCAACCCTTCCAATATCTAACATACTAATAGCCATAATAAAACAATTATTGTGCTGGTATAAGTGTAGGAATGCTGAAAGCAGTAACAAGAAATAGTGTGGTAAGTATGGAAGTGAAGAAGTCCTTGCATGACAGTGTGGTAATCCCGACAATGACTTAAGATGTGTGGTGTGGAGGTAGATGTGCTGGAAAGTGTGAAAAAGAACAACTTGACATGATCCCCGAAGGGGTGGCCACGAACGAACCGCCCCCATGAACCTCTGTCCCCAGTCAGTGGACGCCCCTCCTCCCACCACCTCCACCACCGCCTTCATTCATAAACTTCCTGACTCCATCCTTCCACCTCTCTGTCCCGCCACCTCGTTCTCATACACCCTCTTAGTCATGCTCTCGCTTCCCATACGTTGGGATCAGTTTGTAAAATCACACCACTTCTTTTTGCCTCTTGGTGCAGTTTCCTCCACATACAAGGACTTGCATCTCCTCACCAACCTTAGTTCATCCATTCTCTCCACATGCTCAAACCATTGAAGCCAGCGCATTTTAGTTGCACCCCCACTTCAAATCCAGCTACCATGGCAGGTGGATCAGGTACACCCCTACACAAATAACATTCAAAGTTTGTGGTCTGTGACAATGGGCTCCTCAGGCCACTGCACCTCCTATGCACCGAGCCATGGCGTGCTCTGATGTTAAAGGCATATTTGACAAAAGATGCAAGCTGAGAGGAGTGGTCAACCTTCTCATGACAAATGGGAAAGTTCCAACTGCAAGAATGTTTAGGTCATGGTGGTTTGTTGTTTTACTTATTACCTCCTGCCAAGGAGCGGAGGGTGTTATGTTTTGGATTGTGTATGTTTGTGTGTGTTAGCACGATAACTAAAAAATTACTAAATGGATGTTAATGATTTTTGGGGAACAGGTAGATTATTAGCCAAGCGAGTTGATTAACTTTTGGAAATGATTGGTAGAGCGCATTTCCCTGTTGTGCCCGCAAACTCTAAAAATAAGTTTTAGGTTAATGATTGGGGGTTGGGGGAGGATACAATATTAGCCAGAATAGTTTAATTAATTTAGAATGGTATTTATAGAGATCATACATCCGCATCACACTGAAATATTA
The DNA here is from genome assembly GCA_032716605.1 of Paralithodes platypus. Taxonomy (NCBI): domain Eukaryota; kingdom Metazoa; phylum Arthropoda; class Malacostraca; order Decapoda; family Lithodidae; genus Paralithodes; species Paralithodes platypus. The sequence goes on along the minus strand of CM064548.1, from coordinate 31,060,451 downwards.
TTATGTTCTCTCCACTAACAAACTCTACACCTAAACTCGATTAATGAAATTAACAAACACATATGGCAGTCCGGGGATTCGAACCTTGGATGCTCACACCGAAAATCAACACACTATGTACTGCACCACGAAGACAGTTAAAGAATACTGCACAAGCCTACGATTTATTATGCAGTTTCGAATCCTTCATAGCAATCTTAGCATGTACAATATCCCATTATATGCATAGGTGAATAGGTGATATCAGAATGTATGCATGATCTGGGTATTAAATACAGTAGACTTTTGTGGCTTTGTGGAATGATTCTGTGAACAATTATTATATTTTGGAAATCCGGAACAATGTGGCGGAGGTATGTGATATACAGTATAGTTCATCGATTGTTTGTGAAAGAGATAAATGCAAGGGATATAGAAAGAAGTCTACAAAAAGAAAACTAACTCAATTTCAAGGAAGTGGCAAATTATTACTATACCCGAGTTTTCACAGGATTTGGGAGAGTCAGACTCTTGTGTCTCAGTACAATGTGCCGGTAACTTTTTACTTCCAGCTTCCTTCCGAACCTTCTTCCTTTGAGACTCCTCATCGCTGCTATCCACATTCGAGCTGAACTGGGCTCTTTTAGCCTTTTTTAGGGAATCCTCGTACGAATCTGGCAAACAATAAAAAAAGGTATTAATATGACGGCTGTATTACTGAACTCTGAGAAATCTGAGTATGGATTAATCCAATCAAGTATATTCATATAACTAGCCATTACATCTATCATAATATTTATTTGTAAAACTTGCAAAATAAACCTACCAAAACTGGGACGACATCAGATAAATGAAAAAGAACTAATCAAAATCCCAATTTAGAAATAATTCTTAATAATATACAATTTTGAAATAAAATAACACAATCCAACACATATGGTGTATATCACTACATGAGCAAGTTAATCTGGTTCCTAAGCAAAGTAATCGCACTTAATTATAACAACGCAACAAGGAATTAGTCAATATGGGAAGTCCGTGATGTTTCGGTAAATTTTACTAAATTTTGTATGAATAAAGGCACTAGAATTTATATCAAATTTGATATAAAACTAAATTTGCAATTTGACAAGATATAAACAATAGTACAAAAAACAAAGCACTCACTAAAGATAGTGCTATCGGGTAGATACCGGTCAGCATAGCATGCCTCAAGTGACCCATACCAATTACTACCCTACAAATAACCTACATTGTTCGTACAAACAAATTAAGAATATCGCAAAAACAAGCAATTGAGTTTGGTGGGTGCCCAACAACGAAAGGGGTTGAAATAGGGGGGCTATTCCCACGCCAAGTTGCCAACTCCCGAGGTTGGCAGACTGGGAGCCAAAGCGTCACATTTTTCCTTTGCCCCTCAGCATTCCCTTCATAATTGCTCAGGAGCACAGTGCCTTAGGTGGGGCTTCGGTATACCGGGCGTTTCAGCGCCCTTATCGGCTCCTCGCCTGTGACCAGCTTTGGTCACCCAGGATTTTTTGTGGTAGGCAGGGAGGGTTCTGTGGGGGTGCTCAGTTATGACCTTGGCCTTGCTCGAGTCTGTTCGGCCAGGCAGCCTGGGGAACAGCAACAACAATGAAAATATACAATACAGTATAATAAAGACAAATATATACAAAATAATTATGAAGCAATAACAAATTTAAACAAAGGGTACTCTTTTAACAAGAACAATACAAATCATAGAAACATTAAATAATAGAAAAAATAAACAATTAGTAAATAGAAAACAAATAAGCAGAGGTTATACAAGAAACTTAAAAGTTAAAAATGCTTGACTAAAATTATTGATATAAAGTTTTAGAATAGTCACAATAATTGACCTTAAACATAGTAAATGTATGTTACAATTAACTTGCCTCAAACCCTCTGTCTACTAAGAGTCCATATAATAAATTAGCTCTACCCCAAAAGTCATCAACTTTTTACAAAATCTGATACGATACATCCCCCAAGAGGGTGTTGGATCCCACAGATTACCAACATTTACTATAATTTCCAAAAATGATATTTGAGGGCTACAACAACAAACCATGGTATACATTATGTTTCTAATACCAACATTTAATATATTTTATGATGATGGAAGAGACTTATTCGTGGTCACCCCTTAAGGGGATTGTGGCATCTGGCAATAGAGATAGGTAGGAAGATAGATAGGAGAAAGCTTGTGAATAGCTGAGTGAAAACACGGACATTTGGGAGAAGTGGTCTGGCGCCAGTTGGAGTAGAGAATAGTCCATCGCTGCATGTTTGCTTGATGAGGTCGGAACTTCTCCAGGAGGTTGGGGGTGGGGGGAGTGACCTCGGTGATCCCTGGTATCTGGGTTGCAGTTTTTACCACCATATACTCCCTTCTGAATAGCAAGGCTAGGGTGGGTGCCGTGATGAATCAGGGACTTAGTGAATAGTTGCCACAGATTGCTAGACCGGACCGTTCACCAACAGCACTGACGTCTGCCAATAACATACTGGCTGGCCCGAGGCTCGAACCGCCAACCTCACGGTTAGCAGGGGAACACTCTACCAATCGAGCTACGGCCTGTGGTCTTCTTCTGGGTGACCTAGATGTGTATGAATTTGTGTTTTTGTGTTCATTGCTTTTGTTGTTGTGTTGTCCCTATTCGGAAGAAGAAAAATAAATACTGTAGAAGAAATGGGCATGGACAAATAAATAGGAAAAAGGTTGATTTGAAGCCAAGGTCATTGCATGAGTGTGTTGTGTTAAGAATCTTAACATAAGAAGGTGAATCTATACCATTGCTAAAGGGACATAGTAGAGAGGATGCTGACAAAGTAAGTTAGTGTAGAGGAGAAACAAATTATTCTGAATTGTTCGTGGAAACAAGCATGGAATTGTTTTTTGCAGTGTACTTTAAAAATTAATTTTCTTTTGGCTTACCTGCTTCAGCTATAACCCTAATAGGGTGCGTAGTCCACACTGGAAATGGGGATTCGCCTTGTTTGATCCACTTAGTTATATTATTTGGTGGCCAGTAACACGCCATGCTCTGCAATATACATATATTTTTTAAATTGAGTACCTTCACTATTACAAAATTAATATTAAAACATTTATGTTACCATATAGTGATAGATTATGATGGATAAATGAATCTACAAGGTATACGATTGAAAGTGTTTGTTAGGAGAGGCTTGAGTGACCTGTACAGTACCTGTGCAACTGACATCACAACTATTTTTTTCTATTTTTTCCAATGTGAGTGAGGGAGACAAAAGGCAGAACTGTGTGACGCCTGCAGCTCAGCAGAACGCCACGTGTGCTCAGCCACTCGCTTGGCCACTCGCTAACACTCGCCAGGGCAATGTATTTGGCTACAGTCTATCTACAATGTTGTACTTTCTTTCTTGTGAATCGTCATGTCACAGGCAGTATAGAAGTGGGCTTTGTTTTCGCCTGTGACAAGGGATTATATTTTATATCATGAGTTGAACATAAGATGCATTGTAGTGAAGGAAAGAGAGAGAGAGCGAGCGTGCAGTGAGAAGGTAGTTTTTCCTCCTCCCTCCTCCCTCGAGGAGTTTCTCGCTCGCGTGATCCTTCTCTCGGTTTTGATTGGCTGGTGGTTCCTGGCGCCTTCTGCAGGCCTGCTGCCGGGTGACGTAGCGGCCTGTGATTGGCTGACCACCATGCCTTTGTGTGGGATCCTGGAGGGGTCATGAGGAGCTATTCTCCTCAGAGCTTTCCTGACTAGCATACCCTTCACAGGTCCCTTTCCCCCCTGTTTCCCGACTTCTACCTATAGAGCACTTTCTCTCTCTCTCTCAACTTCTTACCTCACATTCTTTCACTCTATTTAATATCATAACTTCCCTTTGGTTCTGCATGATTTCATATATCGGCCATCGTATTATATGCTGAAGCTCTCAGATAACCCATGTTTAGTTAGGCATTTTGGAGGGGTTGCCATTTTTGTCTGTAGAGGTTTGACACACTCACGGTGTCTCCCTTCCTGTATCGTGGTGGTCTGCTGGGGGATTTAATGCTAGACTGGGATAAGGCTACTGGTGTTGTGATTTCCGATGTGTACTAGATTTTGTTGAACCTGTACAATCGCAACGGAGACGTGGGAAGCCTAGGTGGTCTTTCTGACTGTGTACCTTGTGAGTTTAGCGCTGTGTTGCGAGTGAGGGCTTTTGCCTCTGCCACCCAACACTGTGTATAACTCGTTTGCTTTGACTTTGAGAGGGTCGCCAAGAGAGAACCAGATACTAGCGATCTGGATCTCTCAAGAGAGCACCCCGTCAATTAACGTAATTTGGCCGCACAGCCTTGAGTCGCTTGCTCAGCCATTGTTTCCTAGCCTACTACATCCCAGCTAGACTTTATTCGCCTAGCAGACACCAGATTTAGATTATAAACTCTTTCTGTTATGTATGCATTATTATTCACGGCATTCATTAGTCTAGGTTGTTGTTGAGTTGCACAACCCTAGTAGGCTGTTTCGTTGATGAGGAAGTACTTCTTTTGCTGTTTGAGTTCCTACTATTGCGCAGTTATTATTCCCGTGCCAGTTAACCCTATATGTCCTTACAATTGTCATATCCTGTTCCTGCTTTATACTACAGTTCAAAATCCGATACGATCATCTTACCCCAGCATCAGACTTTCTTCAGAAAATTCCTGCTCGATGCTTTGGGACTTTCGTTCACTTTCTTTAGTATAGGAGTGACAGTTCATTATTGTTTAGAGAAACTTTAAATATATCTTCTTCTAGTTTGCATTAAATCATTGCAGAGATTTAATTAAGATCTATATCTTTTCCTAGTATACCTTATTACCGTAATTGTATGTTGTTGTGATCAGGCTGTATCAGAGATCATCAGCCTGTAGTAGTAGTGCACTTATACTGATTTATAGGATACCCCGTTATCGCAGATTTAACTCTGGAGGGTATAGGTGTTTTTGTGCGCTGGCATTATAAGTTCAGGGGTTGGATCTAGTGTTACCGTTGTGGCTGTGTGCTTTCCTAGTCCAATGATTAAGAGCCCTTGTTTTATACGAGCCCCGGTCGTAACAACTGCCAGTAGCGAGTGCCTCCCCCAGAGTTGAAAGAGTGACAGGGCCAAATATCAAGGGACGTTTGAGCCAAAATGACTGACACACCAAGTAAGTCATAGGAGGAGGGAAAGACTGATTCTGGGAGAGTTCCAGAGCTCAGCTGTTGAATAGAAGAAAGACAGTAACGTTTCACTCTTGTGTTGGAGAGTTGCACAGAGTATGGGTGGGATTGTGTTGCAAGACGGGTACTATGTACCCTAAGTAGAGGTGGTGGTATACACTGGGAGAGCTCTGAGGAACACTGATTATTGTAGTAACGATAGAATAGCGAGACATGCAACATTGCAGCAAAGAGAGTTTGCAGAGAGTTGGTGAGGGGGCGGGAGTTAATGATACGAAAGGCTTCTCTTTCTACTTTGTCTAGGAGTGTGGTGTGAGAGGATCCTCCCCACACATATGAACAAAACTCAATACAAGGACGTACTGTGCCCCTGTACAGAGCAAGAAGCTGCGCAGAGGTAAAGAACCTCTTGAGGCGGTTGATCACACCCAGCTTCTGGGAGGCTGCCTTAGCAAGACTGATAATATGGTCCTTCCAAGTGAGAGCAGAAGAAAAAGGGATAGTCTACTGAGAGTTCCTGACAGGTAGATAGAGAAATAGGGGTTTGGAAGCATTAAAGGTAACAAGGTTTTCTTTGCTCCTATTGGAAATAGTAATTAGATCAAGAGATAAGTGTTCTATGGCTTCATTACGTTTGTTTTTGAGGGATTGCTCACTTGGGCGTTCTGGATAACTAATTGAGTTGGGTAAGGTAGAGTCGTCTGCGCATGAATTGATGGGGCTGGAGATACAGTTGAGAAGCATTTATGAAAATTAGAAAGAATAGGAGATAGGACAGAGCCCTGAGGAACACCGGAGCTGATCGGATGAGGAAGTGAGCGATGGCCGTCCACAACCACAGCTATGGAACAGCCGAAAAATACAATAGAGACAAAGGCACAGATGGAGGGATAGAAATCAAAGGATGCTAGTTTAGAAATTAAAGATTTGTACTTTCACTGGTCACAAGTTCCTGCAATTTTTGCTGCCATCTGGATGTGGCCTCTTCTGTGTATTCCGCCTCTGCACATAATCAAAGCTGCTGTGCTTCAGAAACCATCCCTCGTGAACAGATACAGTACAATCTAGATAATTTGGCAAGTAGCCTAAACATATGAGGGTGATTTATAATCTATATAGCCAAACCTCAGTGATTACAGTCTGGATATATATAGTTAACTTGTACAGGTACAGTATGGTACTATGGGAAATATATATTATGGATACTATACTTTTACTAAATAGTATTCATCTCGTCTTACTCAAATTTAATCAGGTTGATATACATACGTTTCCCTCCTGCACAAGCCATGAAGACGGTACGGCTTGTACAGCATTGTCATCTCTGGGAAATGAGACGACTGTGTACCGGGAAGTAGTACCAGAAGCCATCTGAAAAAACATGCAAGATGTTATTGGTTGGTTTTCAAGTGTGGTGCTAAAAAGTTAACTGTCATAAAGACAGAGGTGATGGGTACCGATAACTAAGTAATTAACACTCAGTTTTCCAATTTCCTGATGAAGTATAGTAATATTCTTCATGTTCATTCTTCTGGAAGATACTCAAATTAAATGTAAACCTTTTGGTTTCATGCAAACATTTAAGAAATTTATCATATTCAACATTTCAATATATTCCAGTCTACATCAAATAGTGAAATTAAGTTTGTTTACTAATATGTTGTGGTAACCCATATACAGGTAAAGACGATGCATTATTTAAAAATCACAGAACTACACTAAACCATACTAAGGAATGCTCACTTGTAAATATTTTAAATTTTTTACCCAAATCAGCATAAAATCAGACCAAATTTGGTCTATTTCTTGGTGCAATAACCTCCAAGTTGATCGACTTTGTTCATTTCACATGGCTTTAATGTTTATCTCTGTTTTTCTATGTGAGTGAGAGAGACAAAAGTTAGAACTGCCTGTAGCGAGTGCCTCCCCATAGTTGAAACAGTGACAGGGCCAAAATCAAGAGAGGTTCGCCCCAAATTGCCTGGACACATATAGTGTGTACTGTGAGCTACTTAGTTAACAAAATGAGTCGGTGTAAACTGCTCAACCATTCAAAGCCCAGAGGAACAGAATAATTCAGATATATACTGTAATTATATAAATTGTAATTATATAAATTGCATATAGAGTAGTGGGGTTTCTGAAAAATGTGAATGTTAGGAGCATTTTTAGGTAAAAGTTGGGAACCAGACTTTTTAGCATATTTCAGGTATGCTGAATTCGATAAACCCGGTTCCCAAGCGAAATTTTGAGTTTTTGACCATCTAATTTGCATAAACAAAATGGCCGCCAAATTGGAAATTTTTGACACCATTTTCTCCAATATATCTCTAACTAGGCAAGCAAAAATGACAAATAAAGTGTCTATACTTATGTGTTGAGGGTCAGAGAATGTGATTAAGGCATCTTTAAAGTGATTAGTGATAAGCCTTCACGTAAATGTGCAAATTAGTGGCTGCAATTATAGAAAAATCAATTTCTCCAATATCTAATACTAATTGTTTCTTTTATTTGCAGACTACAATGGATCCAGTAGTTACTTTGAAGAGGCCTTCACCTGTAGATTACAGCTTGTGCATCTTCTGCCAAACTCACACAGCCAGTGTTATTCCTAGTAATGCAAGTGACCATGGACTCGCAAAAGTCAGGGATGCTGCCAGTACCAGAAGAAAGCTTAGAGACACTAAGAATATCGATGTGATTGACCGTCTTGAGAATGTCTTGGATTCTGCTGAAGCCGAAACTCTTGTGTGGCACAAAATGTGCTATGCCCACTTCACGGACAAAAGTAAACTTGAACGTTTGCGGAAGATGCAGGCAGTGGATTCAAAACAAGAAGCAAGTTGCAGCAGCAGTGGTAACAGATGTTCATTGCGAAGGCACGTGGAACCAGTAAACTGGAACTTATGCATTTTCTGTCAAACTGTTGTTTTGAAGGCACGGTTGATCTCAGTAATGACAAAACAAATGAGTGATCAGATAATTGAAGCTTCCCCTCTCGACTACAAAATTGGCCTTCGATTGGCTGGAGTGATTGACTTAATTGCAGCTGAAGCCAAATACCACTTGAAGTGTCTAAGAGCATTCACCAGATCTACCAATAAAACAAAGCTGGACTCGGACAATACAGACCTTGCGATGGTATGGCTATGCAAAGAGTTGCAACAATCTGCAGACAGAGGGCACGTTATCCTGCTGAATGATGTCTGGGAACGGTATAAGGAGCTTGCTGAAGAATCGTCAACCATAATTCAACCGTCTTACTACAGTAGAAGGACAACCTTCAAGGAAAAGTTGCAGTCACAGCTGGGAGACATTTTCAACTTCTTCCAACCTCTTAACAGGAGCACATCCGAGAGAAAAACCATGCTGATTCCCACAAAGTATCAGCATACTGCAGTTTTGGAAATGACAGAAATTAAGGAGACTGAGAAAATGTTGCCTGAATATGTGCCTCAGGATGACATTTTCCTATCACTTGTACATGTAGCACTGAGAATTCGTGGAGACATGATGGAATTTCTGGGTTCTGAAAGGTTTCATAGCAAGTAAATCTGATGATGTGAACTTTGTCTTCTGGTGGAACTATATGGACATGGTCTCAATACTGTTGCAGTTCACTCGAGCTCAGTGTGATCGAATCTGGGACCTTCATCTCCACTCCTTCAGTCTGATGTTGCCATACTTCATGCGGTATGACCACCTGAACTATGCAAGATGGGGTACAGTGTATATAGCCGAGATGAACCAACTACCAGAATCCGTGTTATCAGAGTTTCAAAGGGGCAACTTTGTTGTAAAACGTTCTGTTCAAAATTTCAACCAAGTAGATCCAGACCAAGCCATGGAGTGGATAAATGGTACAGGAAAGAAAGCAGTAGGAATCATTGGCATCACAAAGACAACATCAGCGCTTTGTAGATGGACCCTTTCGTATAATATAAGGTCTCACATTGCAGCTGAAACGCATGCAATGTACAACAACTGTCCTGGTAGTGCACGTGTTCACAATGAAGCTACCAAATCACGGCAAAAGCGGCACAACGATGACGAGATGGCATTGCTCTCGGCCTTCCAGGGATTCAAGGTTTTTGCATTGGTTTCACCAGCGTCATTGCAGAATCTGGCCACAAAAGACCTAGCAACAGAGGCAATCCAAAACTCATTACTTTGTACCAAAGAACTCGGACAAGAAAAAGTGAATACATTCGTTGAGGAGAGGATGATTGTACCTGAGCAAGGTGACAAGCCAGATGTCAGAATCCATGCACCCCTACACAGGAGTAATGCCAAAACGTTTGCATCTCTGTATGAAGTGGTCAAAGACAATAAAGAGAAAGACAAGAGAACTATCCTGAAGACAGATAGAAACGTGCTTCAACGCCTTCTTACTGCCTATGAGGCAGGTCGTCCAGTTGACTTGCCAGCTGTCCTAAAGCACGAGCTTCTGCCAGTTCCTGTATCACTCGCTGAAATGAATGGTACTTCTCCGCACTGGAAATAAGTCCATACTGGCAGATAAGTTAACGGAAGACATAATCTGCCCTGAAGCTATTGAACTTCACGACTCATCATCCTGCCTAATCATTGATGGACAAGCACTGGTGGTTGCTCTGGGAAAGCCTGACAATGCAATGACCTTTGGGGATTTGGCCGACACATACGTAAGAGCAGTATTAAAGGCAGGTTCTAACTATCAACGGGTAGACATTGTGTTCGACAGATATAGAGAAGAGACAATCAAGGGTGGTACGAGGACACGACGCACGAAAGCAGATCGACTAATCAGACGAATTGTTGAGGGACGTGATGTGCCTCTTCCAAAAAAATGGACTAACTTTGTGTCGCTCCCTGCTAATAAAGCTGATCTTGCAAATTTCCTGTCTCAGGAACTGTGTTCTCAGTCACCTGATGATAAGGAGATTGTAGTTGCCAGGGGATTCAGAGAAGAAATTGAGGTTAGGTCATCAAAGACAATCACTGATTTGACTCAACTGAGAGCCACACATGAAGAAGCTGACACTAGGTTGGTGTTACATGCTGTGCACAGCCAGTTCAATACAGTTGTTGTGTCATCAAGGGACACTGATGTTCTCGTGCTTTTGGTTTCTCACTTCTCATGTGTACAATGTGAACACCTCTGGATGATGTCTGGTACCACCAAGAAAAGGCGATATATACCCATTGATGCAGTTTTCAACAACAACTCTTTTACCATTTCATGCATTAACCGGGTGCGACACCACCTCCTACATCGCAAATCACACCAAAAGGTCATCATGGAAAGTCTTCAAACAACACCATCAATTGCTCATAAACTTGGGAATCGGTGAACTCACAGAGGAGACCATTCGATCTTCAGAAACGTTTGTCTGCAGAATATATGATGTGCACAAAACAGACTCTGTTGATGCAGCAAGGCATATACTGTTCTCAAAGACTGCCAAACCAGAAGCAATGCCACCAACACGTGATGCTCTCCGCTTCCATTTGATGCGAGTACACTATCAAGCAATGATTTGGAGAAATGCTCACTGTGCTGTACCTGAGCTTCCTGCACCCACAGACATGGGATGGAAACATGGCGATTCAGGACTACAACCCATTCTGATGTCATTGAGTCCGATCCCACAAAGTTGCCTGGAAATTATTTCATGTGCCTGCCAGAAACAATGCAGGACGCGTCGGTGCAAATGCCGTAAATCCGGGTTACGATGCACAGCAATGTGTGCATGTCAGCAACAGAGTGATGATCAAACTCCTTGTATTGCATGAATATGGTCTACTCCAATAAATAGTTCATGTGAGTGACAGATATTGCCCTGTTTTGCCTGCATAAGCATCAAGGAGTATCTTGGGGTAAAGTTGGGAACCATTGATTTTTCTCTAATGGCAGCCGCTAATATGTATATTAAAGTCTAGGCTTATTACTGATTCCTTTAAAATTGCCTCAGTGACATTCCCTGACCCTCAAAACATAGGTATAGATGCTTCACTTGTGATATTTGCTTGCCTAGTTAGAGAGATATTGGAGAAAATGGTTCAAGAAGTGTCAAAAATTTCCAATTTGGCAGCCATTTTGTTTATGCAAATTAGACGGTCAAAACTCAAAATTTCGCTTGGGAACCGGGTTTATCGAATTCGGCATGCCTGAATTATGCTAAAAAGTCTGGTTCCCAACTTTTACCCAAAAATGCTCCTTGATTCTTATAGAGGGCCTTTTTTAGGAAATCCCACTATACTAATATAAGCTTTAAGGTATTTGATGTCCTTTGCAATCATCCATCTTCGCCAGTTCCTGGAGGCCATTAATCTGTACAATGAAATAAAATCTATTTCGACACTAACTACTTTCATCATGGTTCAAGTCAAATGAAAGTGTAACAAATAACTATAAACTAGTGACTTTCTCCTGGAGATTTAGAAACCCTATGCATGTGCAAAATTTCACAGGAAAATCATGTCTTACGGAATTGGTTTTCCTTACATGTGTATAAAAAGTCAACTAGCTTTAAATGATACAAGTATGGCAACATGTCGCACTCGACCACTACGCCGACGTGGCAGCATGTTGTTACGACCGTGGCTCGTATAAAACAAGGGCTCTTAATCATTGGACTAGGAAAGCACACAGCCACAACGGTAACACTAGATCCAACCCCTGAACTTATAATGCCGGCGCACAAAAACACCTATACCCTCCAGAGTTAAATCTGCGATAACGGGGTATCCTATAACTCAGTATAAGTGCACTGCTACTACAGGCTGATGATCTCTGATACAGCCTGATCACAACAACATACAATTACATTAATAAGGTATACTAGGAAAAGATAGACATCTTAATTAAATCACTGCAATGATTTAATGCAAACTAGAAGAAGGTATATTGAAAGTTACTCTAAACAATAATGAACTGTCACTCCTATACTAAAGAAAGTGAACGAAAGTCCCAAAGCATCGAGCAGGAATCTTCTGAAGAAAGTCTGATGCTGGGGTAAGATGATCGTATCGGATTTTGAACTGTTATATAAAGCAGGGTCAATATAGGACAAGTGTAGAGACAGACAGTGTCAACTGACACGGGAATAACGATAAATGCACACTAGTATTATCTCCAACAACAAAAGAAGTCCTTCGTCAGGCAACTCAAAAAACCTGCTCAGGTTGTGCAACTCAACAACAACCAAGGCTTACAGTCAACGTGAATAAGAATGCTGCATACATGACATAAGAGCTTATAATTCTAAACGGGTGTTTGCTAGGCTAATAAAGTCTAGCTGGGATGTCGTAGGCTAGGAAACAATGGCTGAGCAAGCGGCTCGTAGCCTAGCGAAGTCCTTAAGACTGTGCGGCCAAATTACGTTAATTGACGGGGTGCTCTCTTGAGAGATCCAGATCGCTAGTATCTGGTTCTCTCCTGGCGACCCTCTCAAAGTCAAAACAAAACGAGTTAGCACAGTGCTGGGTGGCAGAGGCAAAATCCCTCACTCGCAGCACAGTGCTAAACTCACAAGGTACACAGTCAGAAAGACCACCTAGGCTTCCCACGTCTCTGTTGCGATTGTACAGGTTCAACAAAACCTAGTACACATCGGAAATCACAACACAAGTAGCCCTACCCCAGTCTAGCATTAAATAGCCCAGCAGACAGCAAGGAATAGGCAGGGAGACACCGTGAGTGTGTCGAACCTCTACAGACAAAATGGTAACCCCTCCAAAATGCCTAACTAAACATATAATATCTGAGAGCTTCAGCATATAATACGATGGCCGATGTATGAAATCGTGGAGAACCAAAGGGGAGTTATGATATTAAATAGATTGAAAGAATGAGAGGTAAGAAGTTGAGAGAGAGAGAAAGTGTTCTATAGGTAGAAGTCGGGAGACAGGTAGCAAGGGAACATGTGAAGGGTATGCTGTCAGGCAAGCTCTCAAGCTCTGAGGAAGGTAGCTCCTCGGGACCCCTAGGATCACACACAAAGGCATGGTGGTCAGCCAATCACAGGCCGCTGCGTCACCAGGCAGCAGGGCTGCAGAAGGCGCCAGGAACCACCAGCCAATCAAGAGGCGTGGGAAAGCGCGCGAGTGGGAAAACTCCTCAAGTGAGGGAGGCAACACATACATACGCACGCACACATTACTACCACGCTCTCTCTATTCTCTCTCTCCCTCCACAATGCATCTTATATTCTACTCATGATATAAAATGCTAACTGAAAGAACAACATTGTAGATAGACTGTAGCCAAATACCTTGCCCCGGCGAGTGCTAGCGAGTGGCCAAGCGAGCGGCTGAGACCACATGGCGTTCTGCCACGCTGCAGGCGACACCCCCCCCCCCCCTCCAAGATATTAGACACTCAACCATGAGCTCTATATCTGACAAGCAGAACGCCGATAAGACTCGCCACCCCTAATCACTTCGCAACAAAGAAGGCAAAGCTCAGTTCTCATCGACCCAAAAAAAATTTACAACCCCTCCCAACACAATAGCTTAATTAATTCATACTGCTATGCTCCTAGAGCGAGCTTCTACTAGCCCAGCCTTCTGAGAGAAGCATAGGTTCGACACAGAACTTTAGCTATAACATACTTAAACAAAAATTAACTATTAAAGAAGAGTTTTTATAGAATTTTCGTTTTTAATATGTTTATGGCGGCTGCACTTACAGGGGCAGCCTGATTTTTCTCCACTCTCAACACACACTGACTGAACGGCGAGGGTTCTCCTGCAAACAAACCCTCCCGTGACCAACAATCAGCCAAAACATTATCAGTGCCCTTAGGATGCCACACATCAAAACTTGTGTTCCGGCAGCACAACAACACCTGACACTGATAAACTGCCCAGTTCAACACAAGACTGGCATTTCTCTTCGCTCTTTCCGGCAACGGGGCCTGCCAAAAGCCTTTCACTAGTTCTACCTTCGTGATAGGCGATGCAGCTCCGAGGCAGGATAATGCACACACACTCGCAATCAACACACTCACTGATCTTGCCACTTAACACAGGTTGCAAAGTTACAGGCAACGACCACTCACGACATTCCTGATCCCTCAGACCCTTCGTCAACACGTAATCCAGCTCTGCTTGCACCACAGGCTGTCGAGCAGGATTTATACGGTAGGGAATTAAACTGAGCCTTGCACTATCTCCAGCCTGCATGTCGGATTCTACCCCGTACATCAGGCCTGGAGAAGCAACAAACATGCGGATGCACTGCCACAGCCTAGTAAACAACTTATCTCGCAGAACAACAATCCTAGTGCCATCCCACAACCCAGCCGAGACAGCAGCTTCTAACCTGTAGTCTCCCTCCTTCTCCACCTTCGTCCCTAGAACAGCCAGGTCATGAGAGGGACAATCAGTACCACCTGTGCAGTCATTCCCATAGTTCATTATTGCTAAGGCTTCCCCGCCGATACCGTACATGCGCACCCCCACATTCCTTACGACTACATCTGCCTGCGCAGCATCACCGCTTTTAGCGACATGGCCAGATACAGTCGGTCTATGGTAGGGCTGTTGCATTCGACTAGAGCAGCATTGGGAGGCTATGCGACGACCGGGCACTTCTATGCCACAGCCAACCTTACCAATCTGTTCAAAGTCCTCCTTTTGACCACCACCCTTGGCAGCCATGGGTCGACCTTGACCTGACAACCATGTCCAAGCCTCGTCGCCCACCTTGAACCACCGAAACAACAAGGCTAACTGTCTCCCAACATTCACGTGACCTGCCCACGGAACATCTTGCACCGCCTGAGTTGTGAGGCTCGGGTGCTCGGCACGACCAGTGGGGTATGAACCGATCTGGTGCTGGAGCGCTGCACACTGCTGCTCAGGCAGGTGCTCTAGCGCTTCCACAGCCACCAGACTCATGTCCCCCGCCCACTGCTCCGCCGAGACATGACAATCCCTACTCTCCTCCACCTGTGCCCTACTGCCCCCCTCTCCTTCTCCACCTTGGCCGCTGCAGACCAACGCAGGGACAGTAGGCTGCTCAGGTGGTTGCCTCACAAACTCCTCCAACAGGTTCACATGACATGTTTCCCCGTCCTCGTGTTTGATCTCGACAGCACCATTACCACACTTCTGAACTTCCGGATTCTCCAACTGCAGTTTACCAATATCTGAGGGAACCAACCTGTCTTGATGCTTCCGAAGCAACCCAAGTCCTCCCTCAATATCAAACTGAGCAACCCTTTTTTCTCTCGGTGTGTAACATTGCTGCCTCAGAGTCTCTTCCTGCCCTACCTCCTCACTAGCTGTGACAGGTCCTGGGGCTTCTCCAGACTCCAACAATGGTGCCAATACTGAGTTGCCAAGAAGAGCTGCTGGTATTAAACTCTCCAAACTTTTACCAACATCAGCCGTCTTCTTCCAACCGTTCCTCCGCTGATCAGAAGACTGAGGAATAGGCTGTGACACTTTGGATGCAAGAGGTCTTGTAACAACGCACGCCATAGGTTGTACTTGACATTTTTCTACCCACTCCTGTTCCTCCCTACTCACGTCGGCCGGCTTCTCGGCAACGACTAAGGGGGAAACCTCAGAAGTAGGCACCGCAAAGTCGTTGCCGAGAAGGAGGTCGATGCCCCCAACAGGCAAGTTCTCCACAACACCCACATCCAACTCTCGTGTCACACCATCCACCTCCAGTTCCATCCTGACCAACGGGTATGACTTGACAGCATTGATACCCTGCACCACAACCATCCGTGCCGCGTTTATTGGTCTACCAGTAAAGTTCTTCATTAAAGTCTGAGAGGCACCCGTGTCTCGCAACAGCTCAACTCCATGCTTCTTACCAGCCCACCTCACGCAGCCATGCCCTCGATGGTCACAAAAGACATCGCGGACAGGGTTCGAGCCTTCCGGATTCTTCTCCACTGGCTGTGTCCCAGCCTCTGACGTTATACTCCGGGCAAACTCAGACGACTTCGGGGACACCCCAATGTTGCGAGCAAAGACACAACTGCATTAGGTAGCTTGCTTGGACAGGCTCTTGCAAAATGCCCCTTCTCATGACAATGAAAACACTCTAACTCCCCCTTGGGCTTCCCTTGAGGTGGGGAAGGGCCCTGACCCTTCTTAAACAGGACGGTATTAGGTTTATGGTCAGACTTAGTATCGTTGCTCTTGTTGTAATGGTTATATGGTGTATCACTGACTCGGGAGGGTGGAGTATTGCGCCCCTTGTTACCGGCATCGTTCCGTTGTGCAGACCCGCACCCACGAATCAGTGACATCCGAAGGTCAGCCATCTCAGCTGCCTCCTGAAGAGTTCTTGGGTCTTTAAGATTCAACATCAGATCGCTGCCCGTACACTTAAAAAATTGTTCTAGAAACATCAGTTGGTTCAACTCCTCTAACGTCGGTGCCTTCTCAGACCGCAGCCAGTTTCTAAATGCATCGGACAGATCCCGGGTATGCTCAAGAAAGGTGCACTCACGACCCTTCGTTACACCCCGGAACTTCAATCTGTACGTCTCTGGTTGTAACTCATATGCCCTCAGGACAGCCTCCTTCAATACCTCGTAATCGATGCACGACTCCAAGGGCAACGCATCATATGCCTTGACTCCTTTGCCAACCAATCTAGAGGAAACAAGGGCTGCCTACTTAACCTCGGGCCATTGGTGCTCCCGGCACTTCTCGAAATGCATAAAGAATTCAGTGACACCCGACTCATCAAATACAGGGACCAACTTGAGCAGGTGCGATAACGACTGATCAAGACCTCGATTCCTAGAACCGAGACGCTGCCCTGTCGACTCCACCCTAGACTTCTCAAGATCTATGTCTGCACAGTACCTAGCCTTTCTCTCCTCAGATTCATTCTCTCGCTGCCGTTGCTCGAGCTCATATCTGGCCCTTCTCTCCTCAGCCTGAATCTTAGCCATCTCAAACTCCCGCTGCTGCTGCTCAGATTCCCGCTTCTGCTGCATCTTAGCCATCTCAAGCTGGAAGAGCATATCTGGAGTCAAACCTTGAGGAGGAGGAGATGCAACAATTGGAGACCCACCCTGTGACAAACCACACTGACAGTGACTATCGGCCTGCGGGAACGTACCCGGCTCCGGAGCCCGAGGGGGCGCCATGGTAGGAGTCGAGTGGAATGGGGGCTGGGCCGAAGGTACCCCAGCTCCCGCTCCACCCGAAGCCCTACGCACCCCGCCGAGCACACAGGCCACCAGGTCACCTCTCGACATGCTGCTAATGCCTACATGCCCCATGACCGTGGCCAAACACTGGAGACCATACCGATCAATCCCCGACACCCGGTCAGCAGTAATAGGTATCTCCAGAAACTTCCTTGCATCCTCCTCACTAGCTATAACTCTAATGTCATCTAACAAAGCCCGCTGCTGCACCTCAGTTTCTGTTTCCCGTACTGTGTCCTCACTGAACACTGATCCGTCATCCGACATAGTGTCCACCGAAAATTCTCAACGTTTTAAAAAAAAAGTACCTAAACTCTTATGCAGCACTATTCACTCAAAAATACAAGATGCTCGAAGACTCTTTAAGTGTTATACTACTTGCCCAAAAAAAATCCACGTGTCCACTATATTCCTTTAAACAAAAACAAATGACCACAACACTCCTGCAATATTTCTCTAAGTTCACAAAATCCTAAGCAAGGTCGCCATTTGTTACGACCGGGGCTCGTATAAAACAAGGGCTCTTAATCATTGGACTAGGAAAGCACACAGCCACAACGGTAACACTAGATCCAACCCCTGAACTTATAATGCCGGCGCACAAAAACACCTATACCCTCCAGAGTTAAATCTGCGATAAACGGGGTATCCTATAACTCAGTATAAGTGCACTACTACTACAGGCTGATGATCTCTGATACAGCCTGATCACAACAACATACAATTACGTTAATAAGGTATACTAGGAAAAGATAGAGATCTTAATTAAATCACTGCAATGATTTAATGCAAACTAGAAGAAGGTATATTGAAAGTTACTCTAAACAATAATGAACTGTCACTCCTATACTAAAGAAAGTGAACGAAAGTCCCAAAGCATCGAGCAGGAATCTTCTGAAGAAAGTCTGATGCTGGGGTAAGATGATCGTATCGGATTTTGAACTGTTATATAAAGCAGGGTCAATATAGGACACGTGTAGAGACAGACAGTGTCAACTGACATGGGAATAACGATAAATGCACACTAGTATTATCTCAACAACAAAAGAAGTCCTTCGTCAGGCAACTCAAAAAACCTGCTCAGGTTGTGCAACTCAACAACAACCAAGGCTTACAGTCAACGTGAATAAGAATGCTGCATACATGACATAAGAGCTTATAATTCTAAACGGGTGTCTGCTAGGCTAATAAAGTCTATCTGGGATGTCGTAGGCTAGGAAACAATGGCTGAGCAAGTGGCTCGTAGCCTAGCGAGGTCCTTAAGACTGTGAGGCCAAATTACGTTAATTGACGGGGTGCTCTCTTGAGAGATCCAGATCGCTAGTATCTGGTTCTCTCCTGGCGACCCTCTCAAAGTAAAAAAAAAACGAGTTAGCACAGTGCTGGGTGGCAGAGGCAAAAGCCCTCACTCGCAGCACAGTGCTAAACTCACAAGGTACACAGTCAGAAAGACCACCTAGGCTTCCCACGTCTCCGTTGCGAATGTACAGGTTCAACAAAACCTAGTACACATCGAAAATCACAACACAAGTAGCCCTACCCCAGTCTAGCATTAAACAGCCCAGCAGACAGCCAAGGAATAGGCAGGGAGACACCGTGAGTGTGTCAAACCTCTACAGACAAAATGGTAACCCCTCCAAAATGCCTAACTAATAATAATAATAATAATAATAATAATCTTCTGGTTGCTTATATAGCGCCCGTATCTCCTCCTTCGAGGATTCACAAGCGCTTGGCTTTCTTTAGTCTACCAGAGACCATTACCCATCCCCCTTGCTCATGGGGAGATGGTAACCGCCGGCTGTATCCCAGAAAAACTTTTCAATCTGAGCGGGGATTGAACGCGAGACCTTCAAGATGGGAATCAGGCATGCTATCAACTGAGCCAGCCGGACGGCTAAACATATAATATCCGAGAGCTTCAGCATATAATACGATGACCGATGTATGAAATCGTGGAGAACCAAAGGGGAGTTATGATATTAAATAGATTGAAAGAATGCGAGGTAAGAAGTTGAGAGAGAGAGAAAGTGTTCTATAGGTAGAAGTCGGGAGACAGGTAGCAAGGGGACATGTGAAGGGTATGCTGTCAGGCAAGCTCTCAAGCTCTGAGGAAGGTAGCTCCTCGGGACCCCTAGGATCACACACAAAGGCATGGCGGTCAGCCAATCACAGGCCGCTGCGTCACCAGGGCTGCAGAAGGCGCCAGGAACCACCAGCCAATCAAGAGGCGTGGAAAAGCGCGCGAGTGGGAAAACTCCTCAAGTGAGGGAGGCAACACATACATACGCACGCACACATTACTACCATGTTCTCGCTATTCTCTCTCTCCCTCCACAATGCATCTTATATTCTACTCATGATATAAAATGCTTCCCGTTGTCACAGACGAAAATAAAGACCACCACGGGACTGTCTGTAACAACACGAACACTATAAAAGAAAGAACAACATTGTAGATAGACTGTAGCCAAATACCTTGCCCTGGCGAGTGCTAGCAAGTGGCCAAACGAGCGGCTGAGCCCACATGGCGTTCTGCCACGCTGCAGGCATCACAATGTCTCACGTGTGCACCACCTCACCGAATACTAGCCTTATGAGGGCGTAGGCCCAGTTGGTTAGTATATAATAAACTCATCAACCTGTCTACCTTTGATACCTTCATGACAGTGTTAGGTTAGGTATCCAGAGTATCAGTGATGTGATGCGTAATAGCAGGCTTGGTTGGCTTGGACAAGTGGAGAGGATGGATGAACAAAGTTAGGTGAAAAGATTTAAGTCCATGAATGTGGATGGAGCTGCACCAAGTGGCGGACCAAGAAAGACATGGGATCGGACTTAGCAGTCTGATCTCGAATCAAAGTACTGTATCTGACACGTGATGCTGCTCTTAACAGAGTTGCGTGGAACGCCGCCATTAGGACGTGAGACCGTAACCGCACTTTGTGAGGAATAATCGGTCTTTAAAAGTATATATGTATGTATGTAGTGCATACAGGCTAATTGCTATATTTGTTAGAATACATTATCCAGTGCACCAATAATAATAATAATATATATTATGTCACCTGCAGCTTCCATGCATGCTCAATACATTACCCTATGAGACATGCATGCAGTCAATACACTTATAGCATGTATATTCTAGTTGGCAAGAAAGATCAGGCAGGCACAACCAAAGCAAAAAACAAACAGCTGATCATAAAAGCATAACAAATCAACATTGATGTAAATGACTACAAAGAACGATAAATATTATAAGGGTGACTGGATGCCAAGAAATATGTAAACTCGCATTTCAGTTGCATCGTTTGACATGCATGTGGCACCACCAGAATGAAACAGGGAGAAACCAGTCTCATCCATTAATACGCAGACGACTTTACCTTACACTACTCAATTAGTTTTCCTGAACGACTCAGCCAGTGCCCCCCCCCCCCCTCCCCCCAGCTGATTTGGCTTGCTTCGCCAACACCCACCTCCAAGCTCCCCCCCCCCCCTCAAACAGGCCTGGCTACGGGCCTGCTAAATGTGGTGTTTTGTTGTACTTGAGCTTCCATGAGGCTGAAATGGGCTATGAGGAATGAGGCCCAGAAACTCTCAGTTGAGTCACATCCTATGACATGCACGCAGTACCGGTATGAAACATGGAGCACATTTGTATGTGCCCGAACTACGTATTTATCGCATGTAAGGGGTGAAGTCACAGAGTGTGAGGTGAAGCTGAACGGTCAGGCTATGGAGATCGTCAACTCTTTTAAGTATCTGGACAGTGTGTTGAGTAAAGATGGGACTATGGATGAAGAAGTGCGGGAGAGGGTACAACAGGGGAAGAGGGTTGTAGGAATGCTAAAAGCAGTAACAAGAAATAGGGTGGTCAGTATGGAAGTGAAGAAGTCCTTGCATGACAGTGTGGTAATCCTGACACTGACTTACGGAAGCGAAGCATGGACGTTGGTTGAGAGACTCAGACCAAGAGTGAGAGCAGTGGAAATTAATTACTTAATGACCTAGGGGATCAGTTTTTTGTGGGTTTTCCTTCATTCCTAACCCATTCCTGGTGTTTTCTGGAAAAACAAAAAATCTTCAAAGCCTGCCGGTCCCTGGTGGTACATTTACTATAAATTAGCTGGGGCTCAGTGGGTTAACGAGCCTGATGGGGAAACCCCTGCAGGCAAAAGGGAAAACGTTCCAATAATCAAACTGCAGAATATGATGTTCACCAAAGAGAAGATCAAAAGAGTCATACTAGAGCTAAAAAGGGACAAATCACTTGGTCCTAACGGATTGCACACAAGGATAATTAAGGAAGTAATGGAAGAAATTCTAGAGCCATTACAAATAATATTTGAATCCTCCTTCATCTCCCAACAGTTACCACAAGATTGGCTCATAGCAGACATCACACCAATATTACAAGAAAGGAAACAAGTCTGAACCTGGAAACTACAGGCCAGTTAGCCAAACAAGTGTTATTTGTAAAATCATGGAAACACCAATTAGAGAAGAAATACTATCACACATGAAGAAATACAATTTATTCAGTACAAAACAGTATTGATTTATTTCTGGACGCTCGACAGTATTGCAACTAATTAAAGTATTGGATGAATGGACTCAGATAACCAACGAAGGGCAAGCAGTGGATGTAGTGTACTTCCAGAAATTGTTTGACAGAGTGCCCCACAAGAGAATCTTGGGAGAACATATCATGCTGTGGTATTGAAGGAAGGTTTCTTTGCTGGATAAAGGAATTCCTGATGAAACGGAGGCAAAGGTTGTTAGTTAATAGGGAGGTATCCAGCTGGAGTGATGTAATGAGTGGGGTCCCCCCGGGATCGGTGCTGGGC
This sequence comes from Paralithodes platypus, assembly GCA_032716605.1. NCBI lineage: Eukaryota > Metazoa > Arthropoda > Malacostraca > Decapoda > Lithodidae > Paralithodes > Paralithodes platypus. The sequence continues at coordinate 31,038,248 of CM064548.1, read as the reverse complement.
CCTTTACTGTTTGTAATTTTCATAAATGACCTGCCTGAATGCATAAAGAACCAGAGTGATTTATACTTGTATGCTGATGATACAAAGGTCTTCGGAAAAATTACAAGCAAGGATGACTGTCATATGCTGCAGGAGGATCTCAACGAGATTTCAAATCATGGACTGACATATGGCTGATGAGTTTCCATCCAGATAAAAGTAAATACATGAGGAGCAAAACGAGCATAGAAGATGAGGGCTATCACTTGACCAATCACATCGACCGATACACTGCTGAGAAAGATATCGTAATTACAGTTGATGACAGATTGACCTTTTCAGCACATCAAGTAGAAAAAAATCAACAAGGCAAATAAGATAGTGGGAATCATCAGAAGATCTTTCATTAGCTTGGATGCAAAAAAAAAAAAATCGCTGTATGTAGCCCTTGTGAGACCCCTCCTGGAATATGCTTATCAGGTGTGGAATCCATACTTGGTCAAAGATATCATGGTAATTGAAAATTTACAGAGAAGGGCCACCAAGCTCTTGCCACAAATGAAGAAATTGTCATACGAGGAGAGGTTAACCCGGGAAGCGCGCGCTATAGGTAGCTCAACCATCACGCCAAGCGATGATATTTGGCTTCATTCCCGCCTAAAATAGTAATTTTACCATAAATATCGTTATTACTTATTCATATGCGCCTATTTTACGTTTAATATGAAGATATTAACATGTAACAGCAATAAAACAAGTGGGAATAGTATTTGGGGGGTGAAAAAGACAAATTATTCCTGACCCTTCAGTCATGAGGTGAGAGGCAAATGCGACGTATACCCTCCCTCTCTGAGGCCTGAAATCAGACTGAGCCCTCAGTCTTGCTTTCTTTCTCTTCCCACACTCTCGATATGCGCAGTAAACGACCTTGGAACCGGGTTGGAGATATTGGCGCGATAAATAAACCGATAAACAAGGGAATAAGAGGAAAAATAGGTGATAATTGAAGGGGAGGAGAAAGGAGGGGGTTTTGACATATGTGGAGGAGTGATAGTAGGTATGGAGGGGAATTATCTCACTTAATCACATATTCCTTTGTTTTGAGTGATACTGGGGTCTTTTAAAAGTTTTTTTGTTTAGCCCTTGGATCTTAAGAGTCCCATCGCCTTTCACCACCAAAACCTCTTAATCCCTTCTGCACCAGCGATGGCAGGGAGCCGTCAGTAGATAAATCACTCCCCAGTCCCACCGACGGCAGCGAGCCGTCAGTCAGGTATTCTCCTTGTAACAGTCAGTATCAGGCAGTGCCTGGTACCACGACAAGTTTGAGCACTGCTCTAGAGTTAGCAACACTTTTTAGCTTATATCCAAGCCTGTGCAGGCTAGGAGAGCCAGTATTCCTTCATCTTTTGAGGTGGGAGGTTGTTCTATCTTGCCTTTTTAGTCACATTGCTTGGGACTGGGGGGGGGCGGGGGGACTTTTATTTATGTATCCTAGGGGGTAGGGGTTAAGAGTCTCGGCGCCGTTCCCGGGTTAAGGGTGTTAAATCTTCCAACTCTTACTTACAGAAGATCACGCAGGGACTTAATAGAAGCCTACAAGATCATCAGCGGGATTTATGATGAAGACTGCTCTAAGGACTCGAGGAAATTCCAAGAAAATATTCAAACCCAGGTCGCAACTTAATATAAGAAAATATTCATTTCCTTGCAGAGTAAGTGATAATTGGAAGGAATTGCCAGAGTGGGTAATAAACGTAAATTCTGTGAAAGGTTTTGAAAAGAAATTAGATAAATATTGGAAAAATCCAGACCAATTTTATAACTATTGAGCAAAAATCCTGTCCACCAGTTGATGTGGATTTTATTTTATTTTTTTTGTTTTGTTAAGGAGACAATGAACGGAGGAAGGAAAACACAGATAAAACAAAAAGGTCCATGTGCCTAAAGGCATCCTCCATTCATAAAATAAAGGTGTATGGTGTTACATGTATGATACGTAGTGGGAAGAGTAGTGTTTTATGGATAGAGGATAGCGATGTAGGGCAATGTCGTGAAGTTGGATGTGTATGTTATATAAAGAGGGTTTTCCTGATACCCCTGATGTGTGAAGCAGACAGATATGTATCCAGCTACCAAGGCCTGGGAGAGAAAATGGAATTCAGGCTATTCCCTGAGTCTCCCGAAACCTTGGCGGTCTACAGTAAACCTGGAGTCACAGGCTGGTTAGCCTCTTCCAGAAGACTTCTGTGAGTATCGGTGAGTATAATAAGTTGAGGGGGGCCTCACCCCTCCAGGACTTATTGAAATCCTTATATATTTCAACAGTAGGGGGCACAAACCTCATTTTCCCAAACGCGAGTCGCCGAGGCTACACTCAAGGTGGATGTAATTAAACCCACCCGCCTCTTTCCAGATAGACGATATAGAGGATATTTGTTTCTTTTCTAGGATCAGTAATAAATTTGAATACGCATTCATACACATATGGAAAATATATACATGGTATTAGAAAGTTATAGGCCACTATACAATCGACGGCTGAATTTAATTTATAAACTTTATATTGTCTGACTATTGTCTTCTTATTTTTTTCCTAATTACATTGCTGGCTTGTTATCAATATTAATTAATGGCATTAGTTTCACTAAACAGAGAGCATTATATGTGTTTGGGTGCGATTTTACTATAGGTGCGTGCATTTGACAGAAACCACCAAGGATTTAATGCAGAATTATTTTCGGTTTCCACGCATCTAACACACAGCTACACCCTTTTATGGTGTAAGAAACACTATAAAAAAAAATAATGGGGACACTTTAATATTAATAATATTAGACGAAATATATATATATAACTCGGTGAAAAAGTTGCGTTCGCGGAAGTAACGTCGATCGTTTCTTTACATAGCGCTCGAGGTTAGTAGGCTAATTCGAACATCAAACTAATTTCCCATATTGGCAGTCCAATTAAAATTTATGCTGTGGGATACAGTATGTGTTGATACCCCCCTAGACTTATTGTCATCATCATATATATTGCCAACAGGGGGCATAATAACAACAGCAAACGTAACTAAAGTCGAACATGGTGTCAACAAACCGACGATCGGAAGAGGCGGTAAACTCCCGATTGTCGGCCCAAACGCGCTTCTTTATTTGCGTCGAAAATCACATTAAGAACGTCATTAAATCGTTTGTATTACTAGTATCAGACCAGAAAACTGTGTAGGTTGTCGATGGATGCGTGGAAACCTAAATTAAATCTCTAAACAATTAAGTGGTCGCTCACTCTTACAGCTCACTGGAGGCTCGTAGACGGTTCTTTTCTGTAAGGTGTGTTAGCTTGAGGAACTCTTTGCCGGATGAGGTAGTCGCATTGGATTCCATCGGTGCCTTGAAGGCTGCCCTACACTCGACACTAGGCCATCTCCTTTATCAATTTTGTTAACAATGTCAAGATCCCATGCTCCTCCACGCTCCCTGTAATCCTATCCTCACTCATCCAATATCTTTCATCTTATTAAATAACTATATCCTGCTAATACTACCATATTCTGCTTAAGGTACACAACACAGTCTTTTCTTCATTGCATTTATTCCTGCCAAGTAGTTCACTAACAAGACTGGCGTACCTGCACATCCGAGCTATCCTAATTATTATAAGCTTCCTGAACCATTTACCAATTCCAGTTTGTCTACCGTGTTTAGGGTAGCTAACCACGTGAGTTAACCAGGTGAGTTAACCTGTCAAATGCGCGCCCCTGTGTCTACCTGTGTTTGTAGTTAATGCTCATAGCACCTAATATTCCTAATATTTATATTGTTAAGTGCATATAAAATGCTTAACCCTTTTGAAGATTATGACGCATTTCGGCGGTTAAATTTGGCTATCATTAGACGATTTTGTACAATTTAAGTAGGATCTGTGGGAATCGTAGGATTGTATCTATTAACACTCAGACTTCCATATACCCTACCTAATCTGACTAAAATCGTTTAATAATAGCCAGAAATCAGACAAGAAATTTATTATCGTATATTCTAAAGGTCATTTGCACCATTTGGTTTATATCGGCAAAACAATTCCGTATATGCTAAATGCGTTTTCAATTTGATCTTACTGTGTCGACTGACTGACCTAATTAGAATTACCAAATATTATCGCTCACTGGGGATTAATCTAGAGCCTTGCATCCAAAATCATTAAATGTTGTGCAAGTGAAATGTGTAGATTGTGTTAACCAAATACTAAAACTACCTTAATTAGCGGCTCACCACATAAGTCGTATTTAATAAAGCTGGACTATGTGGCGGCGCTCGACATAGGTCGAGTGGCAATTTCAGCACGTAATGTTGCTGAGAGAGAGAGACAAGTGGTGGCAGGAGAGTAGCGAGCGTATGACTGCTCCAGACCACCGCGGCGAACATACTGACACGAATCCCTCCTCCCTCTCTCACTCGCTATATAAGGAATTGTATCGGGAAAGTGGCTAATTACATGCTTTTTGCACTCGCGTTGCACGGTTATTGCAAGAAAACTAGCCATCATAAAAGGATCGTTATGGTGTCATTCGAAAGCTCTGTTTATGCCCTTTCAGGGATAGATACTTGTTTTACGTTCTGGGTCTTATTTAGGCATGAAAATGATCACGTAAACAGCCCTATTTTGGCTAAAAACACCCCGCTGGGCGGTACATATAAATAAACCGCATAGGCCGCTCTTAAGGTGTTAATGTTTTTACTTTTTAATAAGTTATACTTTCCAGCTGAAGTTTGTCTCTTTATTACTAACTTTAACTAATGTTGGTCCTTTATTAGAACTTAAATGGTGTTTTGTTCCTTTTTGTTAACTTTAAATAGTGTTTTGTACCTTAATTACAACTTAAAATAGTACTTTGCACCTCTATTACTAGTATAATTAGTGCTTTGTCTCTTTTATTACAACTTTAAATGATGCTTTGTCCCTTTATGAAAAACTTTAAAGTATGCTTTGTACATTTTATTACAACTTTAAATAGTGCTTTGCTCCTTTATTACTAGCTGTAAATGATGTTTTATCCCTTTATTACTAACTTTAAATAGTGCTTTGTTTCTTTATTACAACTTAAATATGTTTTATGTGTTTAGTAACTTTAAATATTGCTTGTCTCTTTATTACTGGCTAAAAATAGTGTTTTGTACCTTTATTTGAACTTAAAATAATGCCTTAACTCATTCATTGTGACAAGATATGTGGACTGCTAATGGATTGAGATTCGTGAAGAAGATTTATTGTATTATGTTTTTTTGCGTGTGAAGTTCTTACTATGATAGATGTATTAATATGACATCTCCAGGAACTGGTGCATTATAACCATGTAATCCCATAGAATTATGCAGTTTTCTTTTCATTTTATAGACAATCACTCTTCAACCCTTACATACTGTGACACTTAATATGATGCACAGGTCATTTTATTTTTCTTATTCTTTATTTTTGCCTTGAGTGGCATAAGGGAGGGGGAAAATCTCACATACACAATACAAAACCGCGTTTACACGATTCCATTTTTCGTGCGATAAGGTGATATATTAAGGAGCAAACCTTTCTTAACAATAATCCTCCATTACAAAACCCAATGCACTATTATAAACTAATGAAAACATATGATTATCCCGGGATTCGAACTCGGGACACCACATCCAGAACATAAGCATCTAATCCATTATACCACCAGAAATCATAACTCATAAACACATAGTTAGACACAGGAGGTGATGCAACACTTAGCAACATTAATTGATCAATATAAAGTTTATGTAATTAAATGGCCAAAACATTGGTAAATTTGTCATTTGTCTCCAATTCAGGTACCTCGATAACTATGTCATATATAATTAACAAATTTATGACCCATACATCATTCCTATACAGTATATGGTATTACCATCGGAAATTAGTATTTACCCATTATCCAACAATGTTAGGATATGCCGCCCAAAAAACATATTTTGTCATTAACCTTACCTAACCAGACCCCCGCTGGTCTTAGCATCCTTGTAGAGGTTGACAAAATACTAAAAATCCGGTGGAAAAGGACAAAAACATACAGTATATCTCCACTGATTCAAGATGGCCGCCTCTCTTGGTTCCACCTTTATTTAACCTATTAAGGGTAGACAGACCGTGTTTTGGTTCCACCTTTATTTAACCTATTAAGGGTAGACAGACCGTGTTTTGTGTGTTTTGGTTCCACCTTTATTTAACCTATTAAGGGGAGACAAACCGTGTTTTGTTTGTTTTGGTTCCACCTTTATTTAACCTATTAAGGGGAGACAGACCGCGTTTTGTTTGTTTTGGTTCCACCTTTATTTAACCTATTAAGGGTAGACAGACCGTGTTTTGTTTGTTTTGGTTCCACCTTTATTTAACTTATTAAGGGGAGACAGCCCGTGTTTTGTTTGTTTTGGTTCCACCTTTATTTAACCTATTAAGGGTAGACAGACCGTGTTTTGTTTGTTTTGGTTCCACCTTTATTTAACCTATTAAGGGGAGACAGACCGTGTTTTTTTTTGTTTTTTGTTTTTTTTTGTTTTTTTTTTGTCTTAATTCATATCTTCCTGAGTTTTCTCGCTAGACCTCCATCAAGCTTAGAAAAACACCCCCTAGACCCCCCTTGAAGATAAATTTGTACATTTGTCGGTAGAAAATTTTCCCGGCCGATGGCCGGTTCCTCTTAAAATTTCATGGTCGCTATCGCTCGCCATCTAATAATCGACACCTAAATGAAATGGTACGATAGGTCTTAAAATTAACAACGAAATGGGGCGAAAGGTGTTAAAATCGTTAAACTAATGGGCCGAACGTCATATAATCTATAACAAAAGGGGCTAAACATGAGGGAGGAGGTCCAGAAAAACGGTCTGCCTCCCCTTAAGTCTAAGGAAATAGTATTAATTTCCGATAGTAATGACAATCATAGCCTATATAGGAATGATATATAGGTCATACAGATTGTATAGGCCTATATGAAATAATGATCGAGGTACTTGAATGGGAGACATGATAACTTTGTCCAAAAATGTGTTTGCATTTTGTTATCAATTTAATAAGTTTTTTAAGGGTGTTTTGATGTGCGAAAATTATAGAAAATGCATATTTACCCATCATCCAACAATTTAACCCCCCCACCCCCCCACCCCCCACTAGTGGGGACGGCTATGAATATCATAAAATGAGGGGTTAATGGTGAAAAGGCAAAGATAAGCCTGTATTTGGCAATAACAGTTTGCCGTGGGATACAGAGTAAGTTGAGCAGGATTTATTGAAATCCTCATATATTTCAGCAGTAGGGGACACCAACATCATTTTCCCTAAACGACCCTATTTGTTAGATAATGAGTAAATACTCGCTTCCGACTTTCCTTGGATAATAGGTAAACCCCCACTTCCGATAGTTCTCGATATATTAATCCACTGGGTATGAACGAACATCACGTAGGCTACAAAAAAAAAACGAAAGACGTATGAGAGTCGTCCAACTAATAACGCGAGTTGCCAAGGCTACACTCGCGGCGGATGTAAACAAACCCACCCGCCTCCTGCGAGGTAGGCGATATAGAGGATTTTTATTTTTTCCAGGATCAGTAATAAATGTTTACGTGCATTTAGACACATAAAGGAATGAAGTACATGGTATAAGAAAACTATAGGCCACGATAAAATTGACGGCTGAATTCAATTACATAAACTTTATATTGTTCCATTGATGTTATAGTCACTGTTATTCCATCATGCCTCTGTTGCACCGAGATACATGTAGAATAGCATTCTGGTAACACAAGTTTTGCTGCGTAGTTTGAGACATCGTGTGAATTGGGTATTTATTGTGGGTATATTCACAGTCAAGGGAAGGAATCCTTGATACTCTCTCATGTCTTACACCCTCGCCAGGCATCCAGTATGCTTCACTGAATATTTCCATTGACAAAATTATACAACACCGCATACTCATCACCACGGGAAGATAAGAAAGCTACAGCTAATAAATGAGGTTTATACAGGGTATGGGTAGCATGGTTTATCACAGGCTACTTAATTTCCTCGAGAAAGAAAAAATGGGTTAACTGTGACGAAACACTCACATTTTACTAGTAGGTTTGGGGTTAATCCGGAAATAATGTGACAGGATTGGTTAAAAATAATATAAATACAATAAAATAACATCTATTAAAATAGACCCCCAATAAGGCCAACATAATACCCGAAGCATTATAAACCAAGCTGGACCTGAATACATTGCAAGCATAGGTGTTCAAGTGCAATGATTATAAGTAACATAATTTGTGTTACGATCATTTTGGTACAGTAATCTTAACATACTGTATATTAGACAATTACTCACAAATATATATATATATACACTCGAATACATTAGTTTCCAACCCTCTTATAAGACTTTCTGGACCTCGTATGTGTATCTGTATGCAATTTTAAATATATGGATTGATTTTTTAATGGAACTTGTTTGTCAATAAAAACTATATAGCATTTTGTAATTGATGTATGGAAAATTATATTCATAAATTCGTTTTCAAAGATATATGTCCATAATTAGAAATAGGTGAAGTGCACAATTATTATGAGTGGTCTAGAGACTATGGTATCCGATTGTACTATCATGGTACAGTTGCCCACATAAGTTCTGTTCCTCGTCGTGATCTTCTGTATAAAAGTAAGTATGAATGCATTGCGAGTGTGGTTTCTTTATATTGTCAGTTGAATTAACCAATGGAGTCGTAATGCAATCATGCCCATTATATTCCAATGTATGATATCACAGAGAGGAACAACACTTCTGTGGCCAACTTTACCATGATTGTACACTAGGATGCCATAGTATCTAGCCCAATCATAAATATTTGTGGACTTCACCTATTTATAATTATGGAAGTATATCTCTGGGAACGATTTATCAATATCATTTTATAAGCACCATTTACAAAACTACATATACTATTTATTGAAAAACAAGTTCTATTAAAAAAGCAATCCACATTTTGTTGAGTGTGTCCTGCAATGTTCCCGGGGAATACATGGGTGTGTGAGATACGAACCCTACTTCTCTACCCTTAAGGGGGGATGGGTCACTTTCTCCCTCGTGTTTAGCCCTATTACAGTAGTTTCAAGATTATAAGACGTTCGGCCCTTTAGTTTGGTGATTTTAAGACCTTTCGTCCCATTTCGTTGCCAATTTTAAGACCTATCGTGCTATTTAGGTGTCAATTTATTCCAGGCGAGCGATAGCGAGCCTGTAATTATAAGAAGAACCCGCCTTCGGCCGGGACATTTTCCTACCGAAAAATGTACACACTTATCTTGAAGGGGGGGTCTAGGGGATGTTGTTCTATGTCTGAGGGAGGTCTAGCGAGGAAACTAATAAATACATGATTACATGAATTCATAGGCCAAAAAAGCAGCCACCGTCCCCAAGGGGAGACTTCAGTCACCTTCCTAACTCAGCTTCTATAAGAGACTCATTGCTGGCCTTTTGACACATACATGCTAAAGGTGGAACGGTGACTCACTGAAATTTTGATCGTCCTATATCCGTGCGCGTGAGCGCATTTTTAGTTTTTTGTACTAAATATCTGATGATCCCAAATCCACTTTGCAAAATTGTTTTATATTGTGCATGAGGTACCCTATATAGACTGTCTACAACTCCTCCGAAGCATATTGCCAAGTTGATACGTGATAATGGTTAAAACCGGTGGTAAATTATCAATATAACTAATTTACCCAATTTTTTACCATAAATAAATCATTTGAGTATGGAAAATATTTCCCAAACTCAAAAAGCTTCAGAGGGAGTGTGTATGTATACTTGTTCTACTTATATGGCGAAATTGGAGACAATCGGACAGTAAATGGCTGATTCATCATCATATTAGGTGAATAAACATGCACTATTCATGAATAAAGATTTAAATTTACTCGTAAGTAAAACGTATTCTAGGTTGAGCCTGTGAGCAATTTTCCTTGAGTTACCCCTACAATCGTTTCTTCCCGTTTAGTGCCACCCGCTCGCAAAGAAAACCTGATAATTTGGGGGACTAAACTATTTTATATTAATATTTATAAGTAAAAAAATTACAAAAACGAAGGTTTTGGGACCCCCCCCCAAGGGGGCCCTAGGGATATCCTCTGGGTGTTTATGCCCTCATATGACCATTTCTATTGCATACAGCATCCCTTTAGACTACAGACACCAAAACAAAACATTTGTGGCTGAAAAAAAAAATCTTGTTTTTCGGGGGTCGAGGTCGAACCCCCGGCCCGGGGGGTTATGGATGTGATATGTTTTTTTTGTTCCTTCCTATGCTATTCTCCTATGTTGAAAGAAGCAGTTTACAGAGAGAACACAAAAACTTGAAATGTTGACCAGAGCTAAAACAAAAACTGGAGTCTCCCCGTCTCTCTCTTTTTATAAAGGGGAGATGGGCCGTTTGCTGGTCCCCTTTCTTCCTCACGCTTAACCTCATTAGTTTTGATATTTTAAGACGTTTGCCCCATTAGTTTGTCGATTTTAAGACCTGTTGCCCCATTTCTTTGTCACTATCAAGACCTTTCGTGCCCCTTAGGTGTCGATTTTTTTCATGGCGAGCAATAACGAGCCTGTAATAATGGAGGAACCGGCTTGCTTTCGATCGTGAAATTTTTCTGCCGACAAAATGTACAAATTAATCTCGAAGGGGGATCTAAAGGGTGTTTATTAAAAGTGTGTTGGAGGTCTAGAGGGGAAACTAAAACATTATATGAATACATAAATAAATAGAACAACAATATAACCGCTATCCCGTTAACCCTATCTGGTGCAGGGTGGATCTTTTTGGAACCTCCCTGTTTCACTCCTTTTGTTTGGCGATTTTATAATGTTTCGCCTCATTAGTGTGGTAATTATAAGACACTTCACTCCATTCAAGTGTCGATTTTTATTTTGAGCGAGCGATAGCGAGCTTCAACTTAGGAGAAGCTGAATTTTCTTCCTAAAAGTATACATATTTATCTTGAAGGGTGTCTGGGTGGCGTCCTTTTTTATAGTCTAGGGAGTCTGTAGAGGCGTATTTGTTAGTCTAGGGGGAAACTTAAAATATATTGGTCGAAAATGGTAACAATTAATAATAATATTAAACAAAATATATCATAAAATCCCCCAAGACGTTGTACCAGATAGTGTTTACCTTTGTCGATATTTGTTAGAACCTCCATTTTTTTTCAGAACGTTCCTTGTATATGTGTTCTTAACAGTGTGTCTTCCATCGCTTTTAGTTATACTGCTTTCACAGCAAGGCAAACCCATATCTCTCTCTAGCTCTAGTTCTCTCTCTCTCTCTTTCTCTTTTTCTCTCTCTCTCTCTCTTACAAAGTCGCTCTCATTCTCACACCTATACTCACTCTCATACTCACTCTTAATTGCTGTCACACATATACTCACACTTGCTTTATCTCTCTCTCTCTCTCTCTCTCTCTCTCTCTCTCTCTCTCTCTCTCTCTCTCTCTCTCTCTCTCTCTCTCTCTATCTTCACTGTGAAACAACTAAGACTATGGAGGAAATATTGCGGATTACAACACTTCTCATTGTTTGAATACAACTTGGTATATATTTTTCAATTTAGCATCTCTACATTTCTGTCCTTCGTTTTACAATCAACATTCATCTCTCTGATAATATTGTTTTGTCGGATATTTGCCTTTGTGGTGTATAGTATTTTGGTGTTTCTATGCATGTGTCTGGGACAGGCGTTATTATTTGATTTCAGCTACATTTAGGCGATTTTATAAAGCTTAAGATGGATATTGGTTGCTAAAAGGATTTGATGATAGTCCGTAACCTTTTAATGGGTATACGTCCTTCCTAAGCTGAATATAAATCATTTAATAGTTGCCAGTATGTAATGAAAAAGACGTCACCGGCACTGAAATAGTTTACAATTTCAGTAACGTTGCCGTTCTTTTACTTTATTCTGGCTGCTGTACGTTAGATGATTGTATTCAGTTTCAAAAGGTTCTCCAGCAATTTACAGGCTTCGAACTAGCTCACTTATCCCCTTTAATGACCACAGATCCTCCTTAAACTCTATTAATTCGTCTAAATATAGCTACACAAATAATTATAAGACGTCGCCGGTACAGAAGGGGTTAATGCTAGCTGTATGTTCTATGTCCTTCTTTTTTATTTCCTTGACAGCCCAAAGCCTTACTTTACTGTATATCAGTGATCTCCCCTAGTCGGCCAGCCAAATCCTTCTCTAACGGCTTACCCCTTTACCATTTTATCCTCTCACTTGAGTTACGATTATCTTAATTTGCTCACGCCATCCCTCCAGTTTCTCTCTCTCTCTTTCTCTCTCTCTCTCTCTCTCTCTCTCTCTCTCTCTCTCTCTCTCTCTCTCTCTCTCTCTCCTTTCGTTCCCCCTTTAGCTCTTCCCTTTCACAGCTCCCCTTGGCCGGAACAGAAAAACCTCCTCCCCTTCTCCCCTCACGTCAGACCAGAGAGAGAGAGAGCGAGATATTTACATAGATAGATTACGTAGATACCCTGGCCACACAGAGCTTACGACCCCGACATGGTGGCCAGGACTTAATAATAATAGTTCTTAAAGCTAGCGCATGCTAAGCTAGCTAAGGATAGCTCAATAAGGCCGATTAGGCGTATTTCCATTGGGGTCCTGTACTACTACCCCATCCCTTTGCTCATGAGGGATGGTAACGACTCAGTGCTTGTGAAAAATCTTTAATGCGCCGAGCGTGGGCGCGAACCCGGGCCTTCTGGGTGGAAGTCCGAGACGCTAGTCACTACACCAAGCGAGCCGACTTAGTCCTAGTAAAGATAGCAATCCTAAGAGTAAAGGAGAAAGAGAGAGTGACAGTGAGTGAGAGTACATAGTAGTACAAGGGAGTACAAACGAAATCAAGCAACAACAGGTCTTGCGACCCCTCTAAGCTGCTTGTCCTCCCAAAAACTGAGGATTAGTGTCCAAACAGTGGTTTAGAGTGGGTAAGGGAACTATTGCCATGGAACTAATGTCCATGGCAGGATTAAGAGATGTTAGTAGGGGAAAGTTGGGTTAGCAGCATAACACAGTTATAGGTGATCTTTCGTATATCTGGGAAAAAGAGAGTAACAGCTTAGTCATTTATATACGCAATAATCCTTGATGAATCTAAGGGTGAAAAAATATGGTTATTTATTTACAAACACATTCGGTCGCGGGTTTGAGGCAAGATATTTGTCTAGGCGAAGTTTAAAAGAATCACATATTAATATATTGCAGTGCCATAGGCGACATCACTTGCATCGCTAAGCGCAGAAGTTCCACTGAGTCAGCATATGCCGTCCTCCGAGGATAAGTAAAGTCACAGCAGAGGTTCAGGTCCTTGGAAATTGCAGACCATTCCGTAGCGCAGTCTTCAGGTAGTGGATCGTCCCAATCTAGTTTCAGTCTCCATAATTATTGTAAGAAAATTCTGGACCTTAATGTAACAGGCAGTAGTACACCGAGCGAGCGGATCGAACAGTTGTGCTGCCACTCTTCAGCACTCTCTCTTTGTAGCCATATTGGTCTCTGGGAGGCTAGGGTTGAACGTCAACAGATCAGAGTCAGTTAACCACAAGAGTCCTCACTCGCTCTTGATTTTTGGCAGCAACACCATCCAATTGTAGGAGGTCACATAGTTGAGGACTATTGGTAGCCCACTCTCTAAGATATAAATGTGTTTGAGACATTACTCTTTGGGCATCCCAGTAACGCTTATTGAAAGTCTCTTCATCACTGCCTGTTCCCTGGAGGTTGCCAATGTACAAACCTTCCTTAATAGCCTCCACAACTTTGGGATGCTCTTTTATAATGGAAAGATGCTTCAAGACCGTGGCATTAAGAAACTGTGAGCAAGTCGCCCCGAAGAACACTACCTTAAATCGGTAGCAAAGTAAGGGTGAAGATAAGTCCAAGGGATCCTTTGGCCACAGAAATCGGGTGTAGTCATGATCCTCTTCATGAAGTCTTTCTCGATGTCACTTATCCAGGCATATTTGTGTACCCTGAATCACAGCAATATTTTTGCTAGATCTGGCACTAGTGATGGCCCTGTGTAAAGGCAGTCATTATGACTTGGCCTGCCTTTGCCAATACTAGCGGAACAGTCGTACACAATACGAACGGGCGTCGTTGTGCTATTCTTGGTGACCCTGTGATGTGCCAAATAATGACTGTTTTCAGTAACACCGAAAGGAACCTCTTCAATAAAACAACAATGAAGTTGATCTTGGATAACGTTGGCATAGTGACTACAATATACAGGCTTGTTTAAATCGCTTCTGCAGACCCCTAAGGCGACCCGCTGCTAGACCATAATTAGAGGGCAGCATCTCTTATTGTTGGTTCCATATGGCAGTCTGACCTCATACTGCTGATTCTGTGCAGAGTATGTTACTGTCTCCTTGTAGATGTCCAACGCAGTCTTGTTTTCCTTTGAATCTTCATTCGGAGAAATTCCTAGATGATCCAGTTCCCACCAACATTTTCATTCATTTTGACATGGATTATATGATCCCGTGGATGTGTATTGATCCATCGGGGTGACCGCGACTTTCAATATTGTAACTACTTCTACTTGGGGGATAGACTTGTCGTTTTGGCAGGAGCCACTTACTGCATAGCCAAATTTAGTGAGCAAGAGAATTATTCACCCTCTTTTTTGTATCCTGGCCGCATTAAGTCATAATAATGGTCGGCACCAACCAACAAGTCCAGTCGAGATGTCTGTGTCATTACAGGATCAGCTAATTTGTAGCCTTTGCTTCGCAACACTTTCATGTCTGCTTCAAGGCATTCTGATCCCTTATGATCCAGGAGAGTTTCTACCACAACTTCTTGTAGAGGATAGTTTCTGCCCCGGAACTTGTACTTGAAGGACACTACTGGATACTTTCTACTCTCACATGCTCCGGTAAACCCTCGCAACTCTAGCTCTTCAACACCCAAATTTTCATACTGGATAGAGTCTAGAGCGGAATTTAGTACGAAGGTGCGCTGTGGGCACTGATCCAGCAGTGTCCGCATCTTGATTGTTCCTCTTGGTTCCCTTACTGTTGGCAGCATAACAGTTGGGAGGATAATACTAGTCTTCTTAAAAGACACAGACATCGTGGCAGTTGGCATCTTGGTCTTTGTTACCTGTTGAGGGTTTTGCTCCGTCTTTGCACCATCCCAATGAGATCTGGACTGACAGAGGATATGGTAGTGTCTGTTGCAACAGAATTTGCAGTTACGGATGTCAGGGTTCACACAACCATTGCTCCCGTGTGCTGAGGATAAGCACCCAGTGTAAAGGTTGAGTTGTTTTGCGCGTTTAACTTTCAGAGCACTGGTTTTGTACTTCAGACACTTAAACCACACATGTGCCCCTTCCCACAACTTGCAACCCTTACTTGCCACCGAGGCCTCCTGCACCGCAAAGGATGCCGAAGCAACTGGTACGTGTGGTGTAGTCCGATCTGCCACACTTTCCATATTAAAAACCTCAGTCTGGTAAGCCTGTACAAACCTTTCTAGGTCCAGACCATTGTAACCTAAGGTTCTTTTTAAAGTTTCATTTAGTGGGGATGGCATTTTATTCATGAGAATTACAACACTAGCTTCTTGAAGGGTAATTTTTAGGGTCTCTATTGACCTCAGTGTACTTTCAAAACTAGAATAGAATCCTTTTAGTTCCTCGACATTGTAAGAGGAAGGATTCAAAGTAGAAAGGTTAGTTATGTGTGCCGCCTTAATCCTATCCCTGTGCCCATAGGTTTTCTGTAGAAGGGCAACCGCTGTTTGGTAGCTGGCTCCTTCAATTGTGAAACCTTCAATTTGTTGTTTTGCCTCGCCATACAGTTGACCTCTTAAGTAGGTGAATTTTTGGATGTCACTGAGCTCCTCATTGCTGTGGACACTACAGTGGAACATATCCCAAAATCCCATCCAAAGAGTGGGATCACTGTCAAACACAAGAAGGGTAATTTTCGGCAATCTTATACCAGCATTTCTATTAACTGCAGCACGATTTGGCTCCTTAGGTTTCAGCTTACCCTTAAGGTGGATGATAATTTGATCAACACCCTCTAGATATTCCATGTCTACTTATATGTCCGCGAAATATTCCTCGTCGGTTTCATAGAGTGTTTCCATTTCGCGGCGACATGAATTGAAATCTTCGAGTTGTCTCAATACTGATGCCAATTTAGCCTCAATCGCTTTATTATCTGCATTGACTAAAAATGTAGCTACATCTTTGGTGATCCATGTCAAACCACTCTTGATACCCCCCTTGCGTCGTTTGTACTGGGATAGTGTTAACGACATGATAGCAATAAACAGGAAATAGAACTTAAAGGGTATAACAAATTAATTTACCTATATGGACGTGAAACGCACTCAGAAAGTTAGTCGACGTCAATAAAGGAAAACTATAGGGAACCCAACTTAAAACGTAATAATTAACCCGGGAACGGCAAGAACATTCTTAAGACGTTTTGGTGGGCAAGGGCGAGGACCCTCTTAAGAGGTAAGGCCTAAAAAAAAAAATTTAAAGGCCCCAGTAGCACTTAAAACAAGTGAAATGGTTATTGAGAGAGATAATTCCCCTCCATACCTCCTATCACTACTCCACATCAGCCGAAATCCCCTCCTTCCCCATTTCCCACCACCCCTTCAATTATCACCAATTTTCCCTGTTATTCCCTTATTCATTGGTATATTTTCGTGTAAACATCTCCAAACCGACCCTAGGCTGTGGTCTTGTGTGTGTCTATGCGTGGGAAAGAGAGAGAGAGAGAGAGACAGGCCTCAGTCACTCTCCAGGTTTCGAGAGAGGAGGGTGTGGGCCTCCCCTGTCTCTTACCTCTTGAATAAACGCTCGGCAATAATTCGCGATTTTCAACATCCAAACAATATTCCCACTTGTTATATTGTTGTTACATGTTACTATCTTCATATTAAATGTAAAATAGGCGCATATTAATAAATAATAACGATATTTATCGTAAAATGACGATTATAGGTGGGAATGGAGCTGAATATTGCCGGCCAGAAGTGTGGTGTTCACTACACCCTGCGCGCGCTCGCTGGGTTAAGTAAACACGTGATGTCTGTGTAGAGCAATAATGAGGGAAATAAGACGCGGAGCCCAATAATTAAAGTAAACGAACAACGCCTATATTATCTCCATTCTTAAATTTAAGAAGTTAACCCTACATTAAATGGGCAATTTGTTAAAGTACACTGAGGAAGGGATGCCAAATGTTATAAGCCAAATTATTCTATAAACATTGACACAAACTACTCTGGGTTTCAGAGGCCGTGTGGCATCGTTTTTCGGGAATAACTTATTAACAAACTGTTGGATCAGAATGATATTTTGACACAGCTTTTTTCACACCGTCCCCTAATTTTTTTCAATATAGTGCATTACCAAAAGTGTAGAAATAAGCCACTTGTCCCTGTGTCGTGAGGTTAAAGTTGCACACTAATGACTAGGAAACGGACAAAGCTACTGTGGGTTACATTTGAGAACCACCTAACCATTAACGCTCCTTCATCAAACACGGTAGTTATCATCCACCACCCAACCCAATTATCGCCTTTAAATTCAAGTAATCTTTCAATATCAAGTATAAATATACAAAAATACACACTGTTTGTATATTTATACTTGATATTGACAGATAACTTGAATTTAAAGGTGATAATAGGGTTGGGTGGTGGCTGATAACTACCGTGTTTGATGGAGGAGCAATAATGGTTTGGTAGTTCTCACAGGTAAGCCACGGTAGCTTTGTCCGTTTCTTAGTCAATAATGTGCGACTTTAACCTCATGACACAGAGACAAGTGGCTTGTTTCTACACTTTTGGTAATGCACTATATTGACAAAAATTAGGGGACGGTGTGAAAAAAAGCTGTGTCAAAATATCATGCTGATCCAACTGTTTGTTAATAAGTTATTCCCGAAAAACGATGCCACACGGTCTCTGAAACCCATAGTAGGCTAGCCCAATATCTAATTGTTACCAGATATGTTTGTGGCAGTTACCCCTTTAAATTTAGCTGAGAAGACCGTACAAAATAATTTTAGCCAGTTTAATTGACCACTTGCGAGTTTCAGGTCATAAGGAAGTTAAAGTATTAAACATCGATAATATGAAAAATCACCGGCTAAATTACAGTTGAAGTGTAATTATATGTGCATAAAACACAATTCATCATACTTTTATCCACCAGAAGCTTAGATCATTACAGCATTTCTGTTTAATTGCGATGTTCAAAGCTCCATAGAACGAGACTAGCAAGTCGGCAATTGTATTTCACATTAATTAAATTAAGTTTTGAATGTAATACCTAATCTACCTAATGTAGCCTAGAAAGCTTATGAAAATTAGGAACCCAATTTCATGGTTAACTCAATTTAATACCCAATTCAATTTAGCCTAGAAAACAAACAAATGAAAACTAGGAACGCAAATTGATGGTTAGCCTAACTTAACACATTACGAGCGGGTGGGTCGGTAACTTCTATTACCCGCCATGCGGGTGGTTTTACCCTAAATGGGGTTGTTTCCGTGCTCTTTTTCATGCATAAACAAGACCCAGAGCATAATACAATTATCTATCCCTGAAAGGGCGTAAACAGAGCTTCCCAATGACATCCGAACCATCCTTCTACGACCACTGGTTCTCTTGCAACGATCGTGCAACACGAGTGCAAAAACCCAAAAATAAGGTAATTTCCTTACATAATTCCCTGTGTAGCGAGTGAGAGAGGGTGGAGGAGGGTGTAATAAATTTCAGTCGACCCACGGCGGTGGTGGCGAGCGGTCAGGAAGGAATCTATGCTCCTCGCACCGCTCAGCGGTGCACATTACGTGCTTAAAATTGCACTCGACATCTGTCGAGGCCCGCATATGGGCACGTTTTCTTTAACTCGACATATGTTGCGCGCCGCTGGTTAAGGGTTAATACCGCCGTTTCCCGCTCCTCGTCCTCTGCTGTTCCGTTGTTCTGTTGTTGCTGTTTCAAAGCTCACAGGCAGGTATCGAACGAGGCTCTCTCAGGCCCGAGTGGTCAACAATTGTAATTAATTACTTCATAGTAAGGACACAAACGAAGTCCTGACCCGAAATTACCGGCCACAAGGCACGTCAGTATACTAGGGAAGCGGGAGCAGGCGCAAGAAGGAAGGAAAAGCTATGAACATACAGTAGGAAAAAGAAAAGGAATTAGTGGAAGAATTTTAGGATAAATATATTCAATCGACCTAACAAATTAGCAGGAAGTCGAAACTTGGTACACTTGTTAACTGAACCCTACTGATGAATATATTCAAAGTCCCAACAAATCCAAGTTGTGCTTCAGCTGCCATCTTGGAAAATGTCGGCCGAATTTCGTGTTTTTTTTTAAATAACTTCAGAACCATACAAGTTACACAAATTTACTAGGAGAGTAATATCATTCTACATAAAAAGACAAATATTTTATGTTTCCAACGTTCTTTTGTACGATTAAAAATAAAACAGGTACGCAAAATATAAAAATTCATTATTCTATGAATCAGTGCACACATGACTTTCAAACTAGGTTAATGGGTAGAAATTCGAATATTTTGTATTCATTTATTATTTCAGAACCATCACAGTTTAATTTTATAGGCAGTTTGGTAAAAAAAAGTAAAACACAACATAAAGAGCTAGAGAAAAATATTATATTTTGTTTTATGACGGATCGGTTTGGAGTAACAATATTCAAAACAGTTATATTATTCCTTCATTTGACATATAAGTACTGAAAATTAAAATAATTATAAATGTTATCCACAATACATACATTACTAATATACTGTATGTAAAATATAACATGCATTCTTCTTTATCTTGTATACTGAAGAAAACTGTAACATAGGAAGAATGTTCATGTAATGATGATGACCATGATGTTCAGACAGGTTTTATGGATAGAACATAAAATAATATCTTAATGAATGGTGACAGTATTCTTTAGACACTTGGAAACATGACTAAAGCTAACTATAATCTTCTGTTGTTACCTAATAAGAAAATGTGGTAATCTAAGTCTTGGGGTACAACGCAGTAATACAGTATGTATAGATTTAACACTAAGGCACTGTGTGACATCTCTAATGTTGAATAAAGCAATCTAACATAAGCTAGGACATAAAATATAATTGTGTTTCCATGTTTTAAGTAGAATTATCTAATTAGTACGTAAAATTACGCATATTTCAACACACTCAGTTATCAGTAAGTTGTTTAGTAGCGTTTCAACATAAAGTAAGAGTTCTCGCAGGTAGTTCCTTCACATCCTACACACATCGCTGAGCACAGCAAAACTAATCTGTATGCACTTGCATCTCTTGGTATATCCTAGCCTGCAGTTACAAGAAATGATATTAAAAAGTTGTGATGGAGCGGCTTTCTTGGTAGTAGGGACAGGCCTTGGTGATTTCCCTGTCATGGACCATCCCCACTCTGTTGGCTCCAGGTAGTTTCCTAACCATTCCTGGACCTGCATGTACACTCTGTATGAGGGTTGCTCTGCTGCTGCACTGGTCGGAGGTTGGGATGCTAGTTGAAAAGATGTATCTAACTTTTGTTTTGCTACTATGCGATTATACATGAAGTATCTTAGCTCATCCAAGGACTTTGATTTTGATCCGTACATTTTTAAGAGGAACATTTCCCCAGCAGCTTTGATATCTTCTTTACTGGCATCCTTTTGGTTAAATATTTAAACAAATTCTCTCAGTTCTGTATGGTTCTGTAGAAGTTGGAGATCTCTGACTTTTCCTTTTTTTATACAAAGCTGATGTGGTATCGCATCCAGTCATGGCATGAGCAGATAGCAAAACTTCACAAGCCTTCCACACGTTCTTTTTCTCCCTTTGGATGCTGGTTCCCTGGTTTGAGAAACCAAATTTCAAAGTCTTCATGGGCTAGAGCAGTTAGAAGCACTAGCAGATCCGTATACTGGCCAACAATGGTTAGGAAACTGCCTTTTAGCCAACAGAGTGGGATTGGTCCATGACAAGGAAATCACTGAGGCCTGTCCCTCCAACCAAAAAAGCCACTCCATCACAACTGTTTAACCTCCTCTCATGTAGCTGCAAGCTACGATACACCAAGAGATGCAAGTGCATACAGTGTGGTTTTGCTGTGCTCAGCGATGTGTGTAGGATGTGAAGGAAGTACCTGCGAGAACTCTTCCTTTATGTTGAAACGCTACTAAACAACTTACTGATAACTGAGTGTGTTGCAATATGAGACTACACATAATGCAATAAATGTGTCAATCTAGCTTAATTTTACGTACTAATTAGATAATTCTACTTAAAACATGGAAACACAATTACATTTTATGTCCTAGCTTATGTTAGATGACTTTATTCAACATTAGAGATGTCACACAGTGCCTTTATGTTAAAGCAATATACTCTATTACTGCGGTGTACTCCAAGACTTACATTACCACATTTTCATTTTAGGTAACAACAGACAATTAAAGTTAGCTATAGTCATGTTCCCAAGTGTCTATGGATTACTGTCACCGTTCATTAAGATGTTATTTGATGTTCTATCCATAAAACCTGTCTGAACATCATGGTCATCATCAATACATGAGAATTCTTCCCATGTTACATTTGTCTTCAGTATATAAGATAAAGAAGAATGCATGTTATATTTTACATAAAGTATATAATTATAAGTACAGTATTGAGGAGAGTATTCATAATTATTTTATTTTCAGTACCGTACTTGGACCGGGTGGATGGGACTCATTAGGCTTGGTCGGCAACCCATCTAGGGGAGACAACCTTGTACAAATCTGGGTGGATGGGACTCGTCAGCACTGGTTGGCAACCTGTCTAGGGGAGTAAACCTGATACAAATCCATACTGCTTATCTAAGTCTAAGGCAGGTTAGTGGATGGACTAGCCGAACACCACTGCAGCAAAATAGTGCTAACAAGATACATAGAGGGCCTCGGAGTCGGACGGATCCTAAATTGAGTGGTCAATTCTGTAAGTCCTTCAGTAAACTGGCTCGGGTTGTCCCTCTTACAGGGAATAGGTCCGCTTGGGGGCCTCCCGTGTGTGGCCACCCTCATTAAGGGGAGTAAGGCGTCCGGCGATAGATAGATAGATAGACTTGGATGTCAAATGAAGGAATACTATATCTGTTTTGAATAATGTTACTCCAAACCAATAACTTAGCTCCTACCCGTCATAAACAAAACATTCATACTTTTGCTCTAGCTCTTTCTGTTGTATTTTAATTGTTTTACCAAACTCCCTATAAAATGAAAGTGTGATGTTTCTGAAATAATAAATTACAACAAAATATTCGAATGTCTACCCATTAACCTAGTTTGAACGTCATGCCTGCACTCTTTCATTTTTTTGTCTGTGTAACTTTTATATTTTTTATCGTACAAAAAAATATTAAGAACAGAACATGTTTGTCTTTTTATGTAGAATGATATTGATCTCCTGGCAAATTTGTGTAACATTTACGGTTCTGAAGTTATTTAAAAAAAAAAAAAAATCGGCCCCCATTTTCCAAGATGGTGGCTGGAACACAACTTGGATTTGTTGTGACTTTTAATAATTCATCAGTAGGGTTTAGTATACAAGTGTACCAAGTTTTTACTTCCAAAATCGCCCATAAAAAGTAAGAGATGTTTCTGAAATAGGCAGCCATAACACAACATTCGTATTTGTTAACTACAAACCCAGTTTGAAGGTTGTGCTACATTGATTCATAGAAAGAAAAATCTTAAATTTTGCATAACATAACTATTTTATTTTTCATCTTACAAAAAAAAGTGGAAACATAAAATTTTTGTCTTTGCATGTAGAATGATATTGCTTTCGTGGTAAATTTGTGTAACTTTTACGGTTCTGAAGTTATTACCAAAAAACCTAAATTCGGCCGACATTTTCCAAGATGGCGGATGGAGCACAATATTGGATTTGTTGGGACTTTTAACATATTTATCAGTAGGGTTCAGTTTACAAATATACCAAGTTTCGACTTCCTGCTAATATGTTAGGTCGATTTTCCTAAAACTCCTCTACTAAATAGCATATGGCAAGGTCGAATTTCGAAGTACCAAGTTCCGAGGTTCGAAGGACCGATTTATGAGAATTGAAGAGTAAACAAAGTATAATTTACCTAGAAACCTATAAGAGTTGACTTACTTTAATTGTTGATAATGATGGATAGCTCAAGGATAGAGTTAGGAATATATAGAAGGTATAGTGGCCACTAAGAATTAAGAATTAGGATGACTTAGCGTGAATAAGGTGGTTGTTTTAAGAGCGGTTAGAAGGAGATGTTGAAGAGGTCGTAGCGAAAACGAGTCTAGCTTGTCTTGTGCAAGGGACCTGCAGGTTCCTGAAAATTACGCATGTGCAGTTATCTTATCCACCAATGCGTCATTTAACTACCTACAAGATATACCGGATTAATTATAATGATAACCCGATATATTTATGGATAATAAACCCATAGAAACTTAATACGAATGAGTACATATCTTTTATAAAGATATATAGCTTAGTCTAATATTGGCGCCTAATTCAAACTTCCAATATATTTACTTAACCTAAATTGTCGAGTTACTTACAAGTTTCGACAGGTACTTCAGTCTATAACATCTCGGGAAAGCCCATTCCACAAGTTGACAACTCGATTGAAGAAGAAATTCTTAGATTCGTGTGAGTTGAAAGATTTACCAATAATTTTGCAACCGCTTCCCCGTGTATAATTAGATTGGTTGATAGTGAAGTACTTACTACAGTTAATTTTGTCGATGCCTATGATGATTTTGAACATTTGAATATAGTCGCCTCTGATTCTGCGCTGGGTTAAAGGAAATAGATTTATTTCTCTAAGACGCTCCTCATATGATTTGGCTACGTATCATTTTGTTAACTCATACTTTGAACTCGTTCTAGCTTGTCTATATCTTTTTGGTAATAAGGGCACCAGGATTAAACGCAATATTCCAGAAGAGGGCGGACTAAGGAATTGTAAAGAGTTAGGATTATTTCTTTGGATTTATGTTCAAATGACCTGCCTATAAAGTCATTTATTTTGATTGCCTTCTGAACAACTTCTGTACATTGTTGACCGGGTATTAGGTTACTCGATATTGTTACTCCCAAATCAGTTTCTCTGTCTGCACTCTTAAGCTGGGTGCCATTCATCGAATAGTTTGCTTTCTCATTTCGGTTTCCGCTATTTAGTACTTTAGATTTATTCACATTGAAACTTATTTGCCAAATTTGGACCCAACATGACAGCTTAACTAGATTGTGTTGCATGTCGTCAACTTGTATCGTCAGCAAACTTCGAGATTGTACAGGCGAGACCCTCACCTATGTCGTCAATGTAGACTAGGAACAGAATTGGCTCTATTAACCCGGGAACGGTGAGAACACTCTAAAGAGGTTTTGGTGGGCAAAGGCGAGAACACTCTTAAGAGCTAGGGCCTAAAAAAAAAACTTTTAAAATGCCCCAGTAGCACTTAAAACAAGTGAAATGGTGATTAAATGAGATAATTCGCCTCCATACCTCCTAACACTCCTCCATATGTGTCAAAGTCCCCTCCTTCCCCCCTCCCCCTTCAATTATCACCTATTTTCCCTGTTATTCCCTTATTTATTGGTATATTTTTGTGTCAACATCTCCAAGCCGGTTCTATGGTGTGGTCATGTGACTAGCGAGTGTGTTGCGTAAGGGAGAGTGTGGGTGAGTGATTCAGTCAGGCTTCAGGCCTCCAGAGGGGAGGGTTTGCCTCGCTCTGCTCCACATTTCATGAATGGACCGGTTGGCAATAATTCATGATTTTGACCATCCAAACACTAGTCACACTTGTTTTGTTGTTGTTACATGTTACTATCCTCATATTAAACATAAAATAGGCGCTTATGAATAAGTAATAACGATATTTATCGTAAAATTAAGATTTTAGGTGGGAATGGGACCTAATATCGTCGCCTGGCGGTAGGGTGTTCATTACACACAGCTCGCCTTAAAGAGGTTAACGATCCATGGGGTATCCTGCTACTTACATTGGCCCATTTAGATGCCTTACCGTTTATGACTACTCTTTGCTTTCTGTCGCTGTGCCAATTTTCTATCCATTTCAACACACCGTCTTGTATTCCATTCACTTTTAGTTTAGCAGTAAACGTTTGTGAGAGAGAGAGAGAGTGAGTTAATGTTAAGTATTAAGTGTGAAGTGAAGTTGAACGGTCAGGCTATGGAGATTGTCAGCTCATTTAACCCTTTATTGGCGGCGCGCAACTTATGTCGTGTGAAAGAAATTTGGACTAAGTGGCGGTTCACAACTTATGTCGTGTGCCATTTTCAGCACATAATGTTGCAGAGAGAGAGAGCTGAGCGGTGTGAGGAGCGTAGTAAGGCTATGACCGTCGCACACCACCGCGGTGGGCCAACTGAAGTGAAAACCACCCTTCCTTCCCCCCTCACACTCGCTACACAGGGAATTATGTAGGGAAAGTACCTAATTACATGGTTTTTGCACTCGTGTTGCGCGATCGTTGCAAGAAAACTAGCGGTCGTACAAGGATAGTTGAGGTGTCATTGGAAAGCTCTGTTTATGCCCTTTCAGGGATAGATACTTGTTTTACGCTCTGGGTCTTATTTAGGCATGAAAATGATCACGTAAACAACCCTATTTAGGGTAAAAACACCCCGCTGGGCGGTACATATAAATTACCGCCTAGGCCGCTCGTTAGGTGTTAAGTATCTAGGCAGTATGTTGAGTAAAGATGGGACTATGGATGAAGAAGTGCGGGAGAGGATGCAACAGGGGAAGAGGGTTCTAGGAATGCTGAAAGCAGTAACAAGAGGGTGGTCAGTATGGATGTGAAGAAGTCCTTTCATGATAGTGTGGTAATCCCGACACTGACTTACGGAAGCGAAGCATGGACGTTGGAGAAGAGACTCAGACCAAGAGTGAGAGGGGTGGAAATGAGTTACTTGAGAAGTGAGTGCAGAGTTACATGGATGGATAGACAGACAAATGAGGAAGTAAGAAGGAGGTGTGGTGTGGAGGTAGATGTGCTGGAAAATGTGAAATGGAACAACTTGAGATGGTTTGGCCATATGGAACGTAAGCGAGAGAATGACTAAGGTGTACGAGAGCGAGGTGGAAGGACAGAGAGGGAGAGGTAGACCGAAAGAGAGGTGGAAGGATGCAGTGAGGAAGTATATGGATGAAGCCGGTGCTGGTTGGGAGGAGGGGCGTCGACTGACTGGGGACAGAGGTGCATGGGGGCGGTTCGTTCGTGGTCACCCCTTCGAGGATCACGGCGTCAGGCAATAGATAGATAGATAGGTGTTGCAACAGTGCATATGTTTAAGCGAATTGCAAATCTTTAACTAAATTTAATAAGTTATAAGATTGTCTTTGGATACTGAATCATCTTATGTTTGTGTAAGCTTTCACTTTGACGCCAAAACACTATTTATGTTTGAAAAAAAGGTAAAGAGAGAGCGAGAGTGAGAGAGAAAGAGCGAGAGGTAGAAAGGCAGAGAAAGAGAGAGTGAGAGGGAGTGAAAGTAACTGTGCTAACTTGTGTCATTGTGGCATCCATTAGTGTGTGTGTCTGGGGTTGGCTCCGAGAGTCTGTTGTTCCCCTTCTGGTGTGTGTGTTTCGTCCCCCTCCTGCTATGTTTTGTTCATTGTGTGTGTGCGTGCGTGCGTGCGTGTGTGGGTTTTTGACAATAAGGATCTAATAAGTAGAGCCGACTCTCTGGTTTTGGTTGTAAGACCCTGATGTTTACCTCATCTAAAGATAAGCACCCACCAATAGAGAACGGTTAATTTCGAACAGTAACTATACAGTTTATACCCCTCACTAGAGAATGTACAGTTGGACACCTTTCCGGCAGCCTTGCCGCGAGATCCGCATTTGGGTAATTTTATGATTCGGCAAATTTTCTACTTTAATATAGTAAACAGTGAATAAGAGAACATGGGATTACTATGGGCTACTATTATTTTTTTAATTTAAATTAATTATTCATCATACCCTATTTCACTCATCCGAGCATGATATTGAGAGTTTATAATATTACCGATTATAATACATATAAATGTATTAATTTACTAAAATGTTATATAGGATTGTTTACATCATTAGCATACAAGGAACTAGAGTATTTCGATAATAATTCGGTAATAATGGCAGAAGTAATTTCCGTTATTAGTATTAGTTTTGTATTTTGTTCAGAAAATATACAATATAGCTCTTTTCATGTATTCACATAGCTTTGTTACGGTAGATGTAATTTCCGTTATTAGGTTATTAAGTTTCTTCTTTGAGCAGAAAAATACCAACAATATAACGCTTTTCATATGCAAGATACAGTATGCAGCAATTATTTTGTTCATGACATTAGGTAATAGAGAATGTATGTATGTACAGTATATACTCAGGCACATACCCCATTGCTGGGGGTGGCCGACTCGAGACAGAGACTGAACAGAAACTATTTAAAGTTCTAATTCTAAGGGTCCAGGACCACTTTTGTGTTCCCTCGCCCCTTTCTCTGTCTTGTCTAGTAGGAGAATTTTACATGGGGAGGAGGACTCCTAGCCTCCCGCTCCCAAATTGAGAATAGAGAATACCATATAATAATAGGGATTACAAAAAACGAGTGAATGAAATTTGACTGATAATTTTATTATACCAATGTTAAAGATATGTCGCCATGCTTATCCTGGAATATAAATATATATTTACGATTACACACAAGTAGAAGAATATTGTACATACATATAATTTATATAGATTATATCCGGCTCAAAATCGAACCTTTCCAATTATACACATATACTGTATACTCTTATTATATGTTCCCACATAATACAATTATAAATGTAATAATTAAATAAACAGTTATAGTATATACAATGCCAACACCAAAGAGTGGTTCCATACAAAGCTCTTATGTACAGTCGTTAACACTAATAAGGAATTACATCTTTATCAATCGTTGAACCTTTAAAACCAAGTTCTAAAGCATATGAGATATAATATATTATTATAATGTCTAAATTCGGTTTGATGCAGATGCAAATGGTGCGTAGCTATTTGGGTTCAACACTATCCTTAACCATTGCTTGATTTTACCCATGTTTTGAGAGACTCACTTGGCTCAAACTGTATACAACCTCCGCTCCTTTCAGCCATTTCTGAAACTATTACCAGTGATGATAGAGTTGATGTGCCGAGTTTGTTCCTAGTATTAGTCTTGGTCAAATTAACCTTTGAAAATTATCCTTTCGACATCTACATTGGATGTTGGCAGTGACAGAAGTGTGAGAGCAAAATTATGAAGGATATGAAAGTATGACTCTCCAACATCATTCTCCAGTTTGGATATTTCTGTGAAGAACTTCACAGGGTCACTTAGAGTCTTGACATCACCAGGAATATTAACATTCTCAATACTTCTCCACTCATTGTCAAGAGCCTGAACATTTCCGCCGTACACACGAGGGAATTCCTTAGTTACATCAGCCAAAGATGGCATGCTTACTCGAGAGTCCTCACTCACGAAGTTCTTCACAGAAAATAAAGAAAACAACTTGAATTTTTTGCTGTTCAATGGAAACCTTTTTTTTATTTCCTGACATGAGACAATATAGAACTGCCTGCATCGGCTCCTCACATCCTGCAACATCTGTGGTTTATCCCTGTACTCTGTTTGTAACAAGGTGTGCACTTCTGCGCCTAAATATATGTGATCCAGGGGAACAAAGCATCGGTCATCATCTGGTTCAATGGCTGCCAAATCTGAAACTCTATTTATCATATCTCTTGACATATAACTTCTGAGTAAATCAAGGTACAGATCATTTATTTTCTGATGGAGTGCCTGAATTCTTGGGCCTTTACTCTGAAAGAGGAGGTTGAGTTGGTTAAACTTTGGCACCACAAAATTTAAAAAGGTAAAGTAGAGGTACAAAGAAGGGTCACTTAACCCTTAACCAATGGCGCACGACATCTGTCGAGTTAAATAAATTTGGACTATGTGGCGGTGCACGACAGCTGTCGAGTGCCATTTTCAGCACGTAATGTTGCTGAGAGAGAGCTGAGCGGTGGGATGAGCGTAGTAACCTTATAACCGCTCCCCACGACCACCGTGGACGTACTGAACTGTATTCTACCTTCCTCCCCCTCCTCGCACTCGCTACACAGGGAATTATGTACGGAAATTACCTTATTTTAGGTTTTTTGCACTCTTGTTGCACGATCGTTGCAAGAGAACCAGTGGTCGTACAAGGATGGTTCACGTGTCATTGGAAAGCTCTGTTTATGCCCTTTCAGGGATATATACTTGTTTTACACTCTGGGCCTTGTTTATGCATGAAAATGAGCATGGAACAACCCTATTTAGGGTAAAAAAAAAACGCTGGGTGGCACAGTGTAAAATACCCTACCACCCGCTCTGTGTGTTAAGCTTGCATGAATAGATGATGTACTTAGCAAGTGTGCTGTCATGTGGCTGTCAGCAAAGTATAGTTTTAAGGGCTGCCATTGCTCTATTATTCTCTCGACTGCCCTGTGTAGAGAGAGCCACCGTGTTTGGCAAACATGGAATAGTTTGTCTGGCTTTGTATCACAGAAAGCTTGGAACTGTGTAAACTCGTACATTCTCTTTGCACTGTGTGAAAAATGTGTGTAGATGTTGCGGACGAGTTCTTCACATCTACGTGGAAGAGTTTTGGCAGCTTCTGAGGAGCATAAGTGAGCTGTGTGGCAAATGCATGTGATTACTGTAAGTCCAGGAGCTTCAACTTTTAATCTACTTGTGAGAGAAGTGTGTAGTCCCATTATATTGTTTGCTCCATCCGATGCAAAGCCCATCAAATTGGAAAATGGAATCTGATGTTTTTCGAAATAGGTTTTTAATAAGTCAAACAGGTGTTTGCCAGTTGACCCCTCTGAAGTACCATCACAGTCATAAACACACTGAAGATCTAAGAGATTACTTTCGATCACTGACGTTGTAGGATCATAAAACTTCGCCAGAATTCCCATGCATTTAGATGTACTGATATATGTAGTCTCATCAATTATTATTGAAAATTTATACTGCCTCAGTTTTTCATGCAACTTATGTTTTTCATAGTCAGCTACCTTATTCACTACTTTAGTTACTTTAGTCCTCTTTATTTGCATACCTTTCACTATATCTGAATCAGGAAAAATATTTTTAAGCATATCAATTAAATGGTCTGCTGTGTTAAATGAAATGTTGTGTTCTGCAATGAATGTAGCTAGTTTTATTTCCGCTCTTGTGACTAAATCAGTGTCATTGAGTGGGTCTCTTAGGTGTTGTGAGGCTGATATATGAGAAAGATGGAGTTTGGACAATTTGTGGCGTTTGACAGCAGTGATGTCAGCTGCAAATGTAGTCTTGCAGGAAGTACACCTGGCTCTGTGAGGATCGTCTGGCACCTTCTCAAGCCACTCGCTGAACTCCACATCTTCCAACCACACATCGCGGAACTTGCGTTTGGGAGGCATGTTGCAGAATTATCTGAGAAATGGCAATCATAAATTCCGATCCTAGTCGTAGAATTACTTTAAATATATACTTCTAGTAACCTAAGTTGTGTTCTCTTTAACCACTGTAATATTCATCTACTAAACAAGACAGAGAAAGGGGCGAGGGAGTGCGAAAGTGGTCCCGGACCCTAAGAATTAGAACTTTAAATGTAGTTTCTGTTCGGTCTGTATCTCGAGTCGGCCACCCCCAGGTATGGGGTATGCGCCTGAGTATACATATATATACATACATACATACATACATAAACTACTTCAGAATGGTGATGCCATTCATTACTCTTTCTGGCTCACAGACAGGACCTGTGTCAATAAGAAGCGCTTATATGAAAGTTAAATTTGTATCCCTTTGTTTCCCATAAGTTTTTCCCTAGTTATATGAAATAGAATAATACTAGCCGGAATTATTACATGAAAAGGACGTCATCCAAACTCAAACGGTTAATACATATAAGCCTACAACAAATAGTTGAAATATGTATATACAGCATATAAACAATTATATGACAAAATAATATAATCTATCTATCTATCTATTGTCAGACGCCATGATCCCCAAACGGGTGGCCACGAACGAATCTCCCCCGTCAGCCGACGCTCCTCTTTCCAACCAGTACCGCTCTCACGCATATACCCTTCAACTCCATCCTTCCATCTCATTCTCGGTCTACCTCTTCCTCTCTGTCCTTCCACCTCACTCTCGTACACTATCTTAGCTATTCTCTCACTAACCATACGTTCCATATGGCCGAACCACCTCAAGGGGTTCCTTTCCACACTCTCCAGCACATCCACATCCACACCAAACCGTTCTCGTACTTCCTCATTTGTCAGTCTATCCTTCCATGTAACTCCACACACACTTCTCAAGTAGCTCATTTCTACCCCTCTCACTTTTGGTTTGTGACTCTCCAACAGCGTCCATGTTTCACTCCCGTATGCCAATGTCGGGACTACCACACTGTCATGCAAAGACTTCTCTACTTCTATGCTGACCACCCTATTCCTTGTTACTGCTTTCAGAGTTCCTACAACCCTCTTCCCCTGTTGCACCCTCTCCCGCACTTCATCCTCCATACTCCCGTCTTTACTCAGCACACTGCCCAAATACTTGAATAAACTGACACTCTCCATAACGTGACCGTTCAGCCGCACCTCACATGCGGTGCCTGTCCCCCGCTCAAAGACCATAACCTTACTCTTCCCCGCATTTCCCTTCAGGTACCGCTTTTTGCACACTGTTCCAAACATATTTACCAGACCCTGCAACTCCCACTCATTGTCACTCATCAGAACTGTATCATCAGCAAACAGCAGTACCGGCAACTTCCACTCATTTCCTTCTCTCATCAACGGTACACCAACATCCACTACTCTTCCTTCTATTTCTTTCATAACTCCATCCATATATATATTGAACAGCCATGGGGACATCACACACCCTTGATTTAACCCCACTTTCAGATCAAAGAACTCACTTTGTTCATTCTCCACAAGCACTGCTGCCTTTGCACCCTCATACATGCTCTTCACCGCTTCCAGCAGCTTGTCAACTACTCCGTATATCTTTAGTACTTTCCACAGACCCTCTCTATCAAATCTGTCATAGGCCTTCTCCAAGTCCATAAAGGCATCATACAGCTTTTGTCTCTTCTCCAGATATTTCTCAGCAGCATATTTCACGGCAAAGATTTGGTCTACACACCCTCTTCCCTTCCTAAACCAGCCCTGGTCCTCACCTACCCCCTTCTCCGTTCTCGCTCTCACTCTCTCAATCACTACCCTACTGTACATTTACCCTACTATGCTTAGGAGACATATCCCCCGGTGATTATCACACACCGCTCTCTCCCCTTTACCCTTATACAGAGGGACAATTATGCCAGTTTTCCAGTCAGCGGGCACACTTCCCTTCTCCCATGCTAGTCTACACATCTTCCATACCCATTCAATCACTACCTAATTAGCATATCTCCACACACTCCATATAATATAAGCTTATACAAATATATTTATTTCTCTATATCGCTTTATACTGTATTTAAATCACTACACTACACCCCAAATATGTGTAGCTTCCTACGAAGACAACATATAGCACTTACATGTACACGCCGAGATGGAGACGCAGCAGCTCACCTCCTTCAATCCTATCTCGGCACACTGCAGGGGTGGTGCACCACAGGCAGACTCAGTTTATCCCCAGCCAAGTCCACAGCTGCCCTCCTAACAACTTGGAATCACGAATACAATTATGTCCCACGCCTCACCATAAACAACACCCCCTTAACACATACACCTGCACTCAAAATCCTAGGTGTAACATACAATACTCTAAATTACATTCGAAGATCACATCACAAACATCAAAAACAAAATGACACCCAGACTTAATGCCCTCAAATCACTAACCCACTCAAAATTTGGACACAACAAAGAAGCAACCACCACAGTATACAAACAATATATAAGATCACTGATGGAATATGCAAGCCCTTCCTGGGCTACTAACCTGGCTGTATCACATTGCAACACCTCAAACAGTCAAAGACCACCTAGACATGAGAGGCAATAAAGTCCTAGCTGCAGCCTCCGCACTCCCAGACCATCCACTTCACTACATGGCACCACACCCACAGACACCAAGGAACATAAAAAAGACACCCAGCACACTATCACACACAATTACTGTCAAATCTCCCTCCCTACCCACCCCAAACTAACTTCCACAAGCACATCCATACTCTTGTCACTCACCGTTCCATCCAGTCACTCTATGACAACACGCTGCTGCATGCGCGGCCCGAAGTCCATCCTTCCAAGTCCTCCCTTCCTCGAGAGGACAGAGTACACCTGGCAAGACTGAGATGTGGACACCATCCAGCTCTTATGAGCTATCAGAATAGATTGGATGACTCAGTCGGGGATGCCTGTCCAGGATGTAATACAGCACCCCATGCTATTAAACACATTATAGAAGACTGCATTCCAGTAATGAAAAACAACCCAAACATAAGACACAGGGTCACATCCAACATTTTAGACCTATTTCTCACGAACAAAACCTCTTCGATAACACGCACACAGGTAGTACCTGGTTTGAGCGATCATGACATGGTACTAGTTGACACAAACATAAAACCTACCATACAGAAACATTTATCTATACAACAGAGCGGACATGGGTGCCATCTGCCGGGACTTAGCTGGATATAGAGACCCTTTCCTTGACAACGACCCCATGGCCAATTCTGTTGAAACTAATTGGACCAGACTCTGTGACTGCATTCAAGACACAATGGACAAGCATATCCCCAGACTACATAGACATAAGGTCAGCTAAATGTTACAATGACACATATCACTGGGAATAGTACAAGAATACACAGAAAACACTACAAAGAGAAATGAAACAAGCAGAACCTAATTACACTGCCACTTTTCTCACAGATAACAAACAAAACCACAAAAAGGTTTACAGCTTTTTCAAAGCACGCAAACAAGAGTCTACTGGTATAACATCATTATTACATAACAATTTTCCGGTCACACACCCTCAGGATAAAGCACATGCACTTAATTCACAGCTCCAGTCAGTTTTTACACAAGTACAAGCAGACTTGCCGGAACTGTCACCATCACCACACCCGATTATACCCCCACTGACTATACACACCCGTGGAATAGAGAAACTCTTATCTGAGGTAGACGTTGACAAAGCGACTGGACCAGACAATATACCCTGCAGGATACTTAGGACGAATGCTGCCATTCTTGCCCCTATCCTGCAGGTTATATTTTCAGACCCTTAGTACCGGAGCACTTCCCCACGACTGGCTTTTGGCGAACATGACCCAGATTTTTAAATCCGGAGAGAGAACCCTCCCAGTTAACTATAGCCCTATTTCTTTAAGGGGAGATGGGCTAGTTTTCGGGATTCTTTTCTCCCTCATGTTTAGGCCCATTAATTGTGAGATTTTAAGATTATCGTTCCATTAGTTTGGCAATTTTAACACCTTTCACCCCATTTTGTTGTCAATTTTACGACCTTTCGTTCCATTTAGGTGTCACATTTTTCTTGGCGAGCGATAGCGAGCCTGTAATTTTAAGAATAACCGCATTTTTCTACCGAAAAATTTACAAATTTATCTTGAAGGGGGGTCTAGGGGGTGTTTTTTTAAATCTTGATGGATGCCTAGGAAGGAAACTAAGATAATAAGAAATACATAAATAAAACTACCTATAAAGAAGCCCATCTCCCCTTAACCTCAGTTCCTTGTAACATTTTTGAACGTATCCTCCACAGACATAATGGACCATTTCAATAACCAAAACATACTGACTAACTCACAGCACGGCTTCCGGCCCAAACGCTCGTGCGAGACGCAATTACTTGTGACAACTCATGACATATCCCAGTCCCTAAATGACCCCAAAATTGAACAAGTCGACGCAATAGTTCTTGACTTCCCCAAGGCCTTTGACAAATTCCCCCACTGTAGACAGTTAGCTAAACTGGATTACTATGGAATCCGTGGACCACTTATTCACTGGATTAAGACTTTCTTAACCAATCGAGAACAGCGCGTTGTTCTCGATGGCTCCCACTCATCTTCTGTTCCTGTTACTTCGGGGGTACCCCTAGGCACCGTCTTTGGTCCCCTTCTCTTTCTCTCATACATCAATGATCTTCCATCATCTTTAACTTCTACTACTAGAATTTTTGCAGATGACAGTTTAGTATACCGACCAATAGTAGATAGGGACGATTGCCTTTGACTTCCAAGACGACTTGTCTGCCCTTGAAGACTGGGAAGCCAAGTGGCAGATGACCTTCAGACCAGACAAATGCCACCACATATATTTTACCCGCTCCAAGAAACCAGTTCCCTTTGCCTATAAACTCCATAATACCAACCTTGGCACCATCCATTCACAAAAGTATTTGCGAGTCTACCTCTCAGCAGACTTGAGGTGGAGCACACATGTGATAGCGTCAGGGCAAAAGCCAACAAGGCCCTGGGGTTCCTGCGCAGGAACCTAAGGAGGTGTAACGCAGACATCAAAACTTTAGCTTTTAAAACACTAGTCCGATCACACATTGAATACTGCGACACCGTCTGGGATCCACACACTCATAACATTAATCAATTAGAAGCCATACAAAATAAAGCAGCAAGATGGATCCGACGTGACTACAGACACACTACATTGGTCACTTTGCTTAAACAAGACATTAAATTATACACACTTGCAACAATAAGACAAATACACAGACAACAAATGCTATACAAAATCACAAACAATCTAGTAGACATAGACAAAAACACATACTTACACCCTACAAATTTACGATGCACAAGAGGCAGCCACAACCTAAAATACCACACATACCAGGCAAGCACAGACATATTTGGGTACTATTTTTTTCCCCACAGCATCCAAGGGTGGAATCATCTTCCATCTCATATAGTTAACAGTCTCACTATTGATAGTTTTAAAGATAGGATCACCAAACATTTTTCTCCTAATCCTCACCCTCATCCTCCCCATTAATCCTACAACTCTCTGCACAATCCCCGCATATTGTGCAGCCATCTTCGGGTCCCCAAGCTAAAGCTAAAAGCTAAAGTAAAAACACAATCACTTGCGCCAACAACATAATATACACTCCCGGAGAGCCTTGTGGAAAGCCCGATATCGGCCGTGGCCTTCCTTAGGGACTCGGGGCTGTTCGGCCAGGCAGCTTAGGGAAAAACAACAACTGCACTACAATTGAAATATGTATGGGTTATCTACACAGCATAAACACATATCAAAACAAAACAATATATGCTTATACAAATATTTTTCTCTATATAACTTTATATTTAAATCACTACACTACAATTATGTACAGCTACTAACAAATAATGGCGGGAGGCTAGGAATCCTCCTCCCCTTGTAAAATTCTCCTACTAGACGAGACAGATAAAGGGGCGAGGGAACGCGAAAGGTGTCCCGGACCCTAAGAACTGGCACCTTAAATGTTGTTTCTGTTTGTTATCTGTCTCGAGTCGGCCACCCCCAGCTATGGGATATGTGCCTGAGTATATACGTACATACATACTAATAAAATCTTTGTGAGCTCTTGCAATTTTCTTTACTCAAATAGATCAATTTAGTTTGATGTTCAGATCAAATTAAGTATATATTATTAAGTACATAATATAAATATATGTATATACTGTCCATACTTAGTGTACTCAAACTAGTATGAACAGTCTCGATGTTACGTAATCTGGGTTGATGTAGCGTTACGTATCATTCCGTAGTCTTAAGTTGAACGCTTCCATAACCTTGGTCGAACGTTCCATGATTGGGTAGAATATATTATTCTATAGTAGTATATGGGAAAGTATTGTAGGATTATAATTCCCATATATATATATTTGTATTATTTAAGATTGTTTATAAGTATCTCATTGTAAAGAAGATGGGATACATTTTCCATATGTTATGCGTGTGCGCGGTATGTCACGACAGAGACGAACATAACGCGCTCGCCACTCTCCAACCAACCTCCGTCCCAGCTACACACGCTAAGCCTTCTTCCTATAGTTTCATAATCAGGTGTTTTCGCTTCACTTTCATCTCATATTCCATATAGTCATTACATCATCATCTTTGTTAGTTAGCACAAACTTAACGTAAATATCTAGCCTATCCTAGCCTATTGTAGCCTCTTTTCATACTTTGTTTACTTTACTAACCACTTCCAGTTATCTAGCCTATTTTCCGCCATCCTCCAATCACCAGCCGAGTTCATCAAAGGGTAATTATATTTCTATATGGTTAATACTTATTAATTATCAAATACACAGTCCACTTATCTAAATTAGCCATATAATTGGTCCTTCGACCTTTCACTTGTTTGCCCCCCCCCCCCCTTTTTTTTGTGGTTGGTGGTGGCCTAGCCTAGTGGTTAATTTTTTTTTGTGCCATATTTCGTCTATCCCTCATGGCCCAGGGCTTTTGGCGTCATGGTGCCGCGGGTGGTGGGGTAGGGGAAGATTATCCTGCGGTGGTTGATAGGCCTGCGTACCCAGGCCCAATTAGGAAGGTGGCGATTTTGGGCCACTCCTACGTCAGGGATTTGTACGTGGACCAAGCCGTCCACAGGCCTTTCTTTTCCGTGACACCTCTGGCCACCCCAGGTGCCCGCGTCAGCACCTTGAGATCAACAGAAGCCTGGGGTCAGTTTTTAGAGCTGATGCCTGACTTGACCTTCTTGGTAATAGGAGGAAATGAGATAAGGAGCGGGGTCAGTCCGAGAGGGATTGCGGAGGGGATTGAGGTCCTAGCTGAGGAGGTGGTGCGGCTCTTGGGGGGAGAAGTCCGTGTGATTGGGGTAGAGAAGCGGCAGGCTCCACGAGGGGTCTCTACGGACGAGTTTAACCGCATTAGAAATGCGGTTA
The DNA here is from genome assembly GCA_032716605.1 of Paralithodes platypus. NCBI lineage: Eukaryota > Metazoa > Arthropoda > Malacostraca > Decapoda > Lithodidae > Paralithodes > Paralithodes platypus. Next base: position 31,000,103 of record CM064548.1, on the reverse strand, counting down.
ACCGATGGCTAAAGCGCCATATCCCATTCACCCAGGAGCGCTATCAGTCAATGAATACCTCTGAGGCTGACTTCAGTCCCGACGGGGTACACCTCACGCACGAGGCATCAAAGCATCTCTATTCGGAGATCCTGGCCACCTGTCGTCGGTGCTTTATGCAAGACGAATTTGCCATGGTCGCCAGGTCATACGACGAGATGTTTGCCCACCATGACGTTAGAGTTGATCAACAAAATCAGTATAGCCTAGATTAGTAAGCCTTCAATTCGGTACAGTATATTAATTAAATTTTGATTGTAAAACCTTTAGGCCCAAATTATATAACAATTGATTGGCACTAAGATTAAAATCATCCATACTGTACTGTATAATAATTTCAAAAGTTAAGGTTATTCATTTTATATCAAATTTATACTGTCCAATAACTTCTTTATTTGATTCACATGTCATTCTAAATTCTTCTCTCGTCGTGTGCCCTGGAGGCGGGGTAATATGATAGCTGATAGGCTGAGTGTGTGTTATTCCAACTCAAAACTTTTTTCCTTGTGACTTCTTGAGATGAATTTTTCTTGTGTACAATTTTCACATTTATTAATTTAATAATATAAAATTAGCGGTACCCATTGAGTTTAGCCTGTTTCAATTACCCTATAGGCTCACTCTCTTCTTTACTTTATTATAACTTTAAATGGTACTTCTCTTTTTGACATCTGGAGACTTTTGGCCTATACTGTATTGTACTCAATTTCCCTCCCGGCTTTTCTTAACTTATGGTGTAATGATTCTATAATTTCATAACTATTATGTAAGGAGTTAAATTGAAAAGCTCCAGATTGCTAGTCTATATTGCGCACAATTCTTGTTCCGCATTTCGTGAGGGTGTTTTATTTTCGGCTCGCGATTTATTTGATTTCTCGGAGTACTTTATTGTTGGCCGCAACTTATTTGGTCTGGCATTAATAGTTTGATTTAACGTAATTAGAATTCCTTCCTGTATAATCATGGCTAAAAGTGTACAAAAGCGTCGGGCTGGACTTAAGGGCTCTTTGACGGTCTTGACCTCTGATATTGACGAATTCCTTGATTCGGCGTCTAGAGTGGAGGTGGAGGCCAGGTTGCTCAGTATTCAAAAGCAACTTGACAAGTATGAGGTCACACAGGAGGACCTGGCCGACACTTACGAGGACGCCGAGTATATCGAGGTGATCAGAGAGGATACCCTATATATGGAGGGCATACAAGTAATCATTGCCACACTGAAGGGGATCCTGATTACAGAGGTCAAGAAGGAGGTCAGGAAAGAGCCAAAGAAATCCGCAGTCAAATTACCACATGTTACTCTCTCAAAATTTGAAGGTGATGCCACCATGTGGTCGGGATTTTGGGAGATGTTCAAGTGTACCATCCATGACAATCCCGACCTCACAGATATACAACGCTTCACCTATCTAAAGGGTCAGCTTCAGGGTGATGCAGATAAGCTAGTCGAAGGATTCATAATCGAAAGTGCAAGCTATGCCCCAGCAATTGAGCTCCTGCAAGAGACATATGGGCATCCAGATCGAATCAAGGCAGCTTATGTTACCAAATTCAATCAATTAGTGTCACCCAAACACCAAACAGCTGACCTGAAGGACTTCTATGCCAATACAAAGAGTGTGATGAGGTCAATCATTAGCCATGGTATTTGTTTGGAGGAATTTTGTGTGGTGACTCTTGTCAATAAGTTACCATCACCACTAAAAGAAACCATAAAACGGGAAATGGGAGACTCGAGCCTGGATTATAAGAAATTCACTCATTGCCTCCAGGCTGAAGTGTACAATATGGCGGGTCAAGACAGAGTAGGGGGTACACCCATGGCTACGGCAACATTTACCGCCCAGAGTGAGTACAGGAAATTCAACTGTGTTCTGTGTAGTGGCACCAATCATTTATGGTACAAGTGTATGAAGTATAAGACAGGGCCTCTTAAAGTTAAAAGAGCCCGTCAACTACGTCTCTGCACTGGGTGCTTGTCAAAAGACCATGGCCATTCGGGTTGTACTAATCCTAACGTAAGAAGCTGCAAGTTTTGTAAGGGCAAACACTTTCATTCCCTGTGTACACACAAACAAGGGAAAGAAAGTAGACCAGCGGAGGATAACACCAAGAGAGAGCATACTGCTGCTACTTTAACAACAATGTCCGTTGCCGCAGGTAAAAATACAGTAATCTTGCCCACCGTACAGCTGCCGGTAAAGGGTAAGGATAATAATTGTGTTAAAATCAGATCGCTACTTGACCAATGTTCTCAGAGGACCTTTGTGAAGTCTTCTGTTCTATCCTCCCTTTCCTACATTTCTAAAGGAACTGAGGAGTTATGTCTTCACGGATTTACCAGGAAACAGGCCTCTAGGGAATATAATGTTGTGGCACTGCAATACAAACACAGAGGTAAATTTCATCATCTAGACGCAATAGTGGTTGATGAATTGCCAGAACATAAAGGTGAACTTAACCTAAAGTCTAAACTGGTTAGTTTACAAAGTAAAGGCATAAAATTAGTCGATCCTCACGCAACGGACACAGATCAGCTGGAGCTGCTCATCGGTGCTGATCACTACTACGATATAGTGCGACCTGGGTATAAAAGGTTTGGTAGTCTAATTCTGCTTCCTACCAAGTACGGGTACGCCATCAGTGGTTCATATGTGACACAGCCTACAAGCTCCAGCACAGAAGTAATTACTGGATTGAAAGTAGCAGTAACACCAATGGACGAATACATGTCCACTGGTAATATTCCACCATGCAAAAATGACTTAAATGTTTTGTGGGAATTAGATCATATCGGGATAACCCCTAAGGAATACTCACTGGTTGAGCGTCAAGCACTATCGTCGTACGAGGATACCGTTACCTACGATCCCGACAGCCAACAGTATAAAGTGAGACTGCCCTGGAACAATTCCAAGGATCAGCTGCCATCTAACAAGGGTTTGGCCATAGGCCGTCTTCGGGGACTTCAGAAATTATTCCTCAAGGAGCCTGATTTTGCGAGGAATACTCAAAAGTCATAAATGAACAGGTATCCCGGGGTTTTATAGAAGAGGTGCCTTTTGATAAGTCAGATACCGGGCATTACTTGGCTCATCATGGTGTAATCAAGGAGAGCAAAACTACGCCAGTGCGTATTGTCTTCGACTGTTCCGCCAAGATGAGTGAACGTCATCCTAGTCTTAATGACTGCCTGTACACTAGACCCTCACTGGTGCCAGATTTAGCGCAGGTTTTGCTTCGGTTTCGACTCGGTAAGTATGCCTGGGTGTCTGATATTGAGAAGGTATTTCTAATGTTAAGGCTCCATGAAGACGACCAGGACTATACGCGATTTATGTGGCCCAAGTATCTGAGGCAACTGGATTCCCCCCTAATTTGTTACCGGTTCCGGGCAGTTTTATTTGGAGCGACTTGTTCCGAATTCCTTTTAAACGCCACCATTTGGAAACATTTGTCTTATGTCAGTGCAGATCCGCAGATTATTCATCAGATTCGGTCAGGGTTGTACATAGACAATTTATTGGGTACAGGAAATGAAGAAGATTTCCTGGTTGATACCTATGCTGTAGTCCGAGAGATTATGAATGACGCCCATCTACATTTGCGTGAATGGGCGACTAATAATTCTGTTTTGCGGACTGTACTGCAACGGGATGGTGTGGCGGCTGTACAGCAGGAACATGTTAGAGTGCTAGGGTTGTTTTGGAAAACGGACACTGATACCCTCTCATTCGGCGTTCAGTACGCGCAATATTCGCAGATTACAAAACGAATTTGCTTGAGTATGACAGCTAAACTTTTTGACCCCTTGGGGATAGTTCTACCGGTGTCGATCGAATCGAGATTATTCCTTCAGCAATTATGGAGGATAAAATTAGGATGGGATGAAGTTTTGACTGGCGATCTGGTTCAGGAGTGGGATGCCATTATTTCGGATCTTCGTCTCTGTCTATCTATCTATCTATTGCCTGACGCCGTGATCCCCGAAGGGGTGGCCACGAACGAACCGCCCCCATGCACCTCTGTCCCCAGTCAGTCGACGCCCCTCCCCCCAACCAGCACCGCCTTCGTTCATGTAGTTCCTCACTCCATCCTTCCACCTCATATTCGGTCTACCTCTCCCCCTCTGTCCCTCCACCTCGTTCTCGTACACCCTCTTAGTCATTCTCTCGCTTTCCATACGTTCCATATGGCCGAACCATCTCAAGTTGTTCCTTTTCACACTTTCCAGCACATCTACCTCCACACCACACCTCCTTCTTACTTCCTCATTAGTCTGTCTATCCCTCCATGTAACTCCGCACGCACTCCTTAAGTAATTCATTTCCACTGCTCTCACTCTTGGTCTGAGTCTCTCAACCAACGTCCATGCTTCGCTTCCGTAAGTTAGTGTCGGGATTACCACACTGTCATGCAAGGACTTCTTCACTTCCATACTGACCACCCTATTTCTTGTTACTGCTTTTAGCGTTCCTACAACCCTCTTCCCCTGTTGTACCCTCTCCCGCACCTCTTCATCCATAGTCCCATCTTTACTCAACACACTGCCCAGATACTTAAAAGAGTTGGCGATCTCCATAGCCTGACCGTTCAGCTTCACCTCACACTCTGTGACTTCACCCCTTTCGAAGACCATAACCTTGCTCTTCCCCTGTATTTACCTTCAAATTCCGTTTTTCGCACACTGTTCCAAACTCATTTACCAGACCCTGCAACTCCCATTCATTATCACTCATCAGAACTGTATCATCCGCAAACAGCAGTATAGGTAGCTTCCACTCAATTCCCTCCCTTTTCAGCGATACACCAACATCCACTGCTCTTGATAGTATTTCTTTCATAACTCCATCCATATATACAGTAAACAACCACGGGGACATCACACACCCCTGTTTCAAACCAACATTCAGGTCAAAGAACTCGCTCTGCTCACTCTCCACACGTACTGCCGCCTTTGCACCCTCATACATGCTCTTCACTGCTTTCAGCAACTTGCCCTCTACTCCGTATATTCTAAGTACTTTCCACAAACCTTCTCTATCCACTCTGTCATAGGCCTTCTCCAAGTCCATAAAGGCAACATACACCTTTTGTTTCTTCTCCAGATACTTCTCCACAACACAATTCAGGGTAAAAATCTGATCTACACATCCTCTTCCCTTCCTAAAACCTCCCTGCTCGTCGCCTATCCATTTCTCCGTTCTCACTCTCACTCTCTCAATCACTACCCTTCGTCTCTGTAAGGGTTTTAATTTTCCTCAGAGAGTTGTCATGGACCATCCTGTTTCCATTCATGCCTTCTCAGACGCTAGCAAGGTCGCGTACGGCACCGCCATATACTTTGTTGACACAAGTGGCAGCCGTCTCGTCATAGCGAAGGCGAAAGTCGCCCCGATCAAATCCCTTTCCATCCCAAAATTAGAGCTGACTGCAGTTCTCTTGGCTGCTAGACTCGTTCACTTTGTAGAGGAAACTTTGAATAATTTGCTAAAAATCTCGGACAGTTATATGGAGTGACAGCCAAATTACGCTCTACTGGTTACATAGCCGTAAGAAGCTGCCAGTGTACGTCACCAACCGTGTCGACGAAATTCATACCCTGCTCCCAACCGCACAGTTCCGGTATGTGTCTACCAAAGAGAATCCAAGTGATTGCATTACTCGTGGTGTCTCTGCTAAATTTCTCAAATCTTCTGCGTTGTGGTGGTATGGCCAATGCTGGCTTAATGATCCCAACGAATGGCCAGAGAATATAGATTTGAGCGAGCAACACACTGCTATTGTGGCACCGGTAATTGACTCGGTGCCTGACGAAGACACACGGTTATGGGACTGGGATAGATTTAGCAGCTATGAAAAGTTACAACGTGTTACAGCATGGGTGTTACGATTTGTAGAAAATGTAAAAGCAAAAATTAAAGGCACACCGCCCACAGGTAGTGCTTACCTCAATGTGTAGGAGATCAGAATTGCAGATCAATTATTACATAAGCTCTGTCAACAAGAAATATATACGCAGGAATATAAAATACTGATTAAGGGAACAAAGTCTAGGAATAACCTGATCAATCAGTTGGGCTTACACTTGAAGGGGGACTTGATACATTGCGGAGGCAGATTACGATTGGCAGCCCTCTCTGAGGCAAGTAAGTATCCAATACTACTGCCCCCCAAGCATCCCTTCACCCATCTTATCATCGATAGGTGTCACCGACTCTGTTGTCATTATGGGGTTGGTCATATAGTCACCTATGTAAGACAACGATGGTGGGTGCCTAGAATCAGGCAGGTGGTCAAGAAAGTCCTTCGCAAATGCTTAAAGTGTAGAAGAGTACAGGGAACACATTATGATCCCGTCGGAATTCCTCCCTTACCAAACCTGCGAACCACCCCAGGTGACCCTTACAAAGTTACCGGGGTTGACTACAGTGGAGCAATCCCTGTGAAAGATTCACCCAATCTTAAGGTGTATATGATACTTTTCACTTGTGCTGTTACCAGGGCAATTCACCTGGAACTGGTCACCAACCTCACTTGTGATAGCTTCCTACATGCCTTCCGAAGATTATGCAGTAGACATGGATATCCACGTATCATGCTGAGTGACGATGCAAAGACTTTCATAGGGGCATCTACATATCTCAAAGAAGTGAGCAACAATCCTAAGATTCAGACCTGCCTAGCGGATGTAAAATGCGAATGGCGTTTCATTCCCGCCAGAGCGCCTTGGTTTGGCGCCATATGGGAGAGAGCCATAGGCATCGTGAAGGCGGGTCTGAAGAAGGTGTTGGGTAGAGCTCTCATCTCGATTGAGGAACTCAACACCATACTCTTGGAGATTGAAGCCACTGTAAATGATCGCCCTCTATACTATGCTTCTGGTGATTTGGAAGACCTTACCCCAATCACACCCTCAGTACTGGTACGTGGATACAGACTGCGGGATCTTCCTGAAGAGCATGATATGGATACTATGGAGGATCCAGACTACATAAGTAAGGAAGTGATATCGGCCCGCTACAAATACATTCGTAAATTATCGCGAGATATTTGGCATCGCTGGTCAACAGAATATCTGGTGACTTTAAGGGAAGCACAAAAGAATAAACTAACACCATTAAAAGGTCATTGGCCTAGGGTAGGGGACGTGGTAACCATCCATGAGGAGGGCCCGCGCGCATTTTGGAAATTGGGTCAGATAGAGGAGTTATTACCAGGTCGTGATGGTGAGGTTCGGGTAGCAAAGGTTCGCACCAGGACTGGAGTAATCACACAGCCAAGAGTCCGACTATATCCTCTTGAGGGTGACCTCGATCGCAAGGACACCCCCTCGGATCAGTTATCCATTGAAGTCCCCTCTCTGGCTTCTACTTCGGCGCAGCCTGTTGACGCGTCTGGCGAACGCCCACGTCAACAGGCAGCCCAGATATCCTCCCAAGCTTGGCGGGATAAGATTGCCTCCGGGCAAATCTAATCATGTAAATTTTGTATATTTTCTGTTGGTGGGAATATGTCCATACTTAGTGTACTCAAACTAGTATGAACAGTCTCGATGTTACGTAATCTGGGTTGATGTAGCGTTACGTATCATTCCGTAGTCTTAAGTTGAACGCTTCCATAACCTTGGTCGAACGTTCCATGATTGGGTAGAATAAATTATTCTATAGTAGTATATGGGAAAGTATTGTAGGATTATAATTCCCATATATATATATTTGTTTTATTTAAGATTGTTTATAAGTATCTCATTGTAAAGAAGATGGGATACATTTTCCATATGTTATGCGCGTGCATGGTATGTTACGACAGAGACGAACATAACGCGCTCGCCACTCTCCAACTAACCTCCGTCCCAGCTACACACGCTAAGCCTTCTTCCTATAGTTTCATAATCAGGTGTTTTCGCTTCACTTTCATCTCATATTCCATATAGTCATTACATCATCATCTTTGTTAGTTAGCACAAACTTAACGTAAATATCTAGCCTATCCTAGCCTATTGTAGCCTCTTTTCATACTTTGTTTACTTTACTAACCACTTCCAGTTATCTAGCCTATTTTACGCCATCCTCCAATCACCAGCCGAGTTCATCAAAGGGTAATTATATTTCTATATGGTTAATACTTATTAATTATCAAATACACAGTCCACTTATCTAAATTAGCCATATATACTGTATACCTGATTTGATCGGAACATGAATTTAAATGAAGATGTTTGCATAAAGAAAATCGCAAGGGCTCATGGACACATAAAAACAATACTTGTAATGCTATATGGTATAAACATAATAATTTACAGCAGAGTCTATAGAGGAGTCTCTTAACCCTTAACTGTCGGCGCGCAACATAAGTCGAGTTAAATAAAGCTGGACTATGTGGCGGCGCTCGACGTAGGTCTTGTGGCAATTTCAGCACGTAATGTTGCTGAGAGAGAGAGACAAGTGGTGGCAGGAGAGTAGCGAGCGTATGACTGCTCCAGACCACCGCGGCGAACCTACTGACACGAATCCCACCTCCTCCCTCCCTCTCTCACTCGCTATATACGGAATTGTATGGGGAAAGTGCCTAATTACATGCTTTTTGCACTCGCGTTGCACGGTTATTGCAAGAAAACTAGCCATCATAAAAGGATCGTTATGGTGTCATTCGAAAGCTCTGTTTATGCCCTTTCAGGGATAGATACTTGTTTTACGTTCTGGGTCTTATTTAGGCATAACAATGATCACGTAAACAGCCCTATTTTGGCTAAAAACACCCCGCTGGGCGGTACATATAAATAAACCGCCTAGGCCGCTAATAAGGTGTTAATGTACTTACCCTCTTGGCTGAAGATACAAGAATGACTGTTCACGATATTGAATAATATGAATACACCTCTCCAATTCTGAGGTATATGTTCTATGAAGCTTTTGAATCGTATAATGACTCACTGTTATAATATCTATAAGTCGTGGTACAAATAAATTGTAATTAAATTGAAATTGATACCTTAATTCAATGGGCTTATGCAAATTAAAATGGGAATCATATGTGCACAATAAAATAATATAGAATTGCAGAAATTTCATCTGCATTCTTGCAGAAGGCTTCTGGTATTTCGGCACTCCCACTTTCCCGCCAAATTCTATCTGCATAGCAGACGATGTTTATCCGCAAAGGCAACACTGCGTTTCCGGCTGGGCCACCTAATAGTAATTTCGCCGAGTGTCTTTCGCTCTGATATTAGTAAGATCGCTCACTCCCCCCACCTTGAATCTGATGCATATTATGTCCCATAGATGGCGTAGTTAGATTTGCTGGGAACGAGAGGTACGAGCTACAGGGAGTAAGGGGGGGGGGGGGGGGGGGGGTATCATGTAGCAAAGGTTACGTGAATGATTTCACCAGGTTTATAGTTAGCATTTTATCTTATTATATTAATTACGATGTAAACAGCTTTTTATTTAGAAATAGTAGTAGTAGGGATTGCTAGATTCACTGTCTATTTAGTAAAACAGCTCTTTCTCACTTATTCACTCACACTATCGATCTATCTATCTATATATCTATCTATATACACATTATAGATTAGACTTTCCTTAGCTGATGTGCATTGGCTCTTCCTGGGGTTAATGTTGACCTATTAATTTTGGTTGAGGTCACGAGCTAGCCCGTATTGTCGATTTGCACCATTTGTTTTTGGGCTCCTCATACCGCTCTGTCTTATACCTAGGGATGAGGTTTGCCCGACTCGCATAAGATACTCGTTACTCCAATTATAACTTATAACAGCGGTCCTATGTATATCCTTGCCATTACACTTTCTTCACAATACATCTAACCCAGTACCATGAACAAATTAGCGGTATCACATTTTTATAAATTTAAGAGGAACATGGAATATTTATTAATTTCTCCTTCTCTCCCTTCTTTACTAAAAAACGAATAGTATGGTTTACCATATTACAAAAATTATTACTCTGGGAAACTTTTTAATAAAGAATGCTAATATAGTCTTTCAAAGACACACAGGCACACACACACTTGTGTTCCGATAAACACTAGTGTTTCATTGTATGCACGCACATATCAGTAAATGTTATGGCTATATCCATTGCTCTCTCTCTCTCTGCATGGAAATATTGGTCTGGCAGGAGTCAGAGGGACCGCACTTTTGCACCAATTATTATATTTCACAACTAACTCAGTGCGTTACAGTTTGCCAGGGTAGCTCATGAAAAAGATATATCCATTGACATTTTGACAACCAGTCATGTTATGACTTATACCTATTGGTGTCTGGAAGAGAAAAAACATGGTAGGAACTATTTAAGATATACCATATTTTTGCAACCACGCTAGGCCTGAAGAGACCATAATTATATCACAACTCGGTATAAAGGGGATGACCGCAACCTCATCCGCGTGGCAGCTGCATATGTGTGTGTGTGTGGTTTAAATGCCGATATAACTATGTTAATGTTTATTATTACATGATTAAATCTATGCATTGGTAATTATACTGTATATTATGTGCAGTAAAATGCAGAAGTTTAATGAGAGACTGTCACCTTATATAATTATAAATTACTAAATGCGTATTCATAAGCCGAGTGAAATGCGAATTATGGCAGATAATATCTGGAGAACCATTAGTTTGTAAAACCCAGTTGGGTATTGTTAAGTTATCCACTATGTGGGCTGCTGGATCACTATACTTTGTTTCAGCGACGCTGAGATGAGAACGGCTCACCTAGATGTCAATAATTCTAGCAAATTGGCACAATGCGACCGTGGTCAATGTCTTGTCTTTTAGTAATTATTAATTCTTAAAGGTTTAAATAATCACGGTCGGTCACACAAGTCAATCAGCTGGAACTATTGACATCTACGTGGTCGCTGAAACAATATAGTTACTAGTATACAACAGAAAGCATCACTGGTCATGCTAATGCTACCACAGAAAGTGTAACAGGCAGTCAGACAGTCAGTAGCCAACCCTTCATTCCCGTAAACCCAAGAATAGCGAGCGTCCTCACAGGAGTCTAAACCCTACGATGGCGAGCGTCCTCATATGAGCCAAGGCCTAAGAAAATCCTTTCAAAACATCCCACTGACACTCAAAACAAAGGACTGTGTGATGAAGTGAGATAATTCCCCTCCATACCTACTATCACTCCTCCACATGTGTCAACACCCCCCGCCCCTTCAATTGTCACTTATTTTTCTTATTTTTTCCTTGTTTATCGGTTTATTTTCCGCAGCAAAATCTCTTACCCGGTTTAAAGGTCATAGGGATGCATATGGTGAGTTATCTTCTCAACAGGTGGCGTTGTGTGTGTGTAAGTGTGAGAGTCCGAGTGTAGGGGATGAGACAGTGAAGCACGGGAACGAGGTGGCTTCAGAGATGAGGTAGTTTCGGGCCATGAGTGAGCACCGTGCCTCATGTGAAGGCAAGATGGCAGGTGCTCGTTGTACTCTACGTGCTTCACATGTCTCACTCCCTAGACTGGAACAAGACCTCACAGGCTTCACTGTTCATTGTAAAGCAGTGAATGTTAAGGCTCTAAGCCTATGCCCGAGAGGAAGTAAGTTGGAATATAGAAAAAAAAAAAAATAGAGAGAGACAGCACTCGCTTCAAGCCTCAGAAGGGAAGGGTGTATGGCTCACACGTCTCTCACCTCATGACTGGCCAGTCGGCAATAATTCGTCTTTTTCACCCCCCAAATACTATTCCCACTTGTTTTATTGTTGTTACATGTTAATATCTTCATATTAAACGTAAAATAGGCGCATATGAATAAGTAATAATGATATTTATTATAAAATGACAAAATTTGTTAGGATTTACCCACAATACCTTCCCCAGCGGGACGTTTTTAATACCATAGGCTTTCCGCACTCAGGTTAAATAGGTAGGGAGGATTAGCAAGGGACATTAGATAGGGAACAATAATGCCAGCGAGACAATGAATATAATAAACACCTGCCAAAAGCAAGCACTCCAACATTCGGAACATCACTCGGCATCCATTCACCAGACCTCAGTATCATTGGCTTCACCTCAGATGAATTATACACTTCCACAACAGTCTCTTCACAACACCGGGGATGATGACCTTCCAGGTTTGTCAATAATTAAAAGGTTACATCATAGACTACAGTAGATCTGGACTAGACACTAAAATGGAACTTTACTGTAAGGGACCCAAAATCAGAGATCGAACCCCCAAGTTCGAACCTCGAAACCACGTAAATGTGATACTTTCGCAGTTATGAGGTTCAAACTTAGGGCTTCGATCTCTGATTTTGGGTCCCTTACTGCAAAGTTCCATTTTCGTGTCCAGTCCAGATCTACTGTATTATATGATTACATAATATCTTCATATGTTCTTCCTAACAAACTTCCTCCAATCATTCATGTAACAATAATCGAATATAGAATCCGTGTTAATACCTCATGCATCGACCATGAACCTCCCAACCGTGGTTTACCCTTCATTTTTGGGTTACACTTATATATTATATTGAGGCTAGTGCTAGATAATTTCATTCAGCACTGGAGCCGCGGTGGCCGAGTGGCAAGCATGCTCACATGTGAATCTGCTTGACCTGGGTATAATCCCAGCAAAGTCGTACATATTTAGTGGGTGTGAAACTCAGGTGTCTGAAGCAACTGCCAGCAGCCCCTTCTCTGTATCCTCCTACTGTCTCTATCATAGTTGCAAAGCCAAAGGCGGATGTTGTACATACGTGCACAACAAACTCACTTGCTCTCGTGTTCCTGATTTAGACTCCTCTGAATTCACAAGTTTATGTCTCAAGCTTTCTTGTCATTTTCATACTAAATATTTCTTTGCTGTCTATATTTCCCCTAACTCTACTGACTTTCCCAAATTCTTTGAACACATTCTCCTTCCTATGAAATCTCCATCTTGGGAGATTTCATTGTTCACCACTGCCAATGGCTCTCCTCGCATTCTACTGACCAACCTGGTAAACAAGCCTACGTCTTTTCTATCCTACACGACCTATAGCAGTTGGTTCAGCAACCCACCCGTATCCCGGATCGCCTCAACATTTTTTACTTCTTTCTAACTTCTAACCCCTCCGCTTATACTGTCGAGCTTTACTCTCCTTTGGGCTCTTTCGACCATAAACTCATCTCTGTCACCTGTCCTATCTCTCCATTACAGCCACCTGATCCTCCTAGCCGGCGGCACTTGTGGCACTTTGGCGCTGCCGACTGGGAGGCTCTCCAGCAGTACTTCTTTGATTTCCCATGGAATTATATCAGCACTCCCTCAGAGAGTGCTGAACGCATTACCGTGGTAATCCTATCAGGCATGGAGACATACATTCCATTTTCTTTCTCTCAGACTAATGCCAAAAAATCTTGGTTTACTCACGCTTGTTCTACTGCTGTCCGCAATAAGGAGAAAGCATTGAAACGGTACCGGTGCCTCCAAACTCAAGAATCTCATTCTTCCTATGTTTCTGCCCGGAATCAAGCCAAATCGGTTCTTCGACTCTCCAAACACTCTTTCATCAATAATAAATGCATTGCTATCCAACTCTAGCTCTTCCCAAGCTTTCTCGCATCTAGCCAAAAGCCTCTCCAACAAATTTTCTTCCTCGTCTTTCCCTCCCCGATGGCACAACCATCACTTTTTCCTCTAACAAACCTGAACTCTTCGCTCAAACTTTCGCTAAAAATTCCACCTTGGATGATTCCGGTGCTATCTCTCCCTCTCCTAATTATGCCTAATAATCTAATCTCTGCTAAAGATATATTTTCTATCCTATCTGGGCTTAATACTAAGAAAGCGTACGGTCTGGATGGTGTTCCTCCTGTTGTACTAAAAAACTGTTCTTCCATGCTGACTCCCTGCCTAGGCAAACTCCTTGGTCTCTGTCTTTCCTCTTAACATCTTCCCTTCTTGCTGGAAGTTCACTCTCATTCAACCTGTCCCAAAGAAGGGTGGCCACTCTCAACCCTCCAACTATCGTCCAATTGCTCTCATCTCTTGTATATCTAAAGTTTTTGAAACTATTCTTACTTCCAAATTTCTTAAGCATTTCTCTTCTCATATCGCTAGTATGTCTTCCTTAACCCGGTAGCTGCTGGAAGTCTCTTAAGAGGTTTTATTGGGTGGCTGCGGGACGACTCTTAAGATCCAAGGCCTAAAAAAAAAAACTTTTAAAACACCCCAGTAGCACTAAAAAAAGCAATTTGTGTTTTGGTGAGATAATTCTCCTCCATTACTTTCTACCACTCCTACACATGTGTCCCCCCCCCCCCCTCTCCTCAATTATCTTGTATGTTCTCTATTATTCCCGATATTTATCGAGTATTTTTGTGGGAGGACGGGTGGGAGAGAGAAGGGTGGCGGAGGAGTGTATCTCCGACCCTCCAAGCCAGTCTGAGTCCACCCCTTGTCTGTCAGTATGGTCCGAGACAAGACAGAGGGAGGGTGTTTGTCTCTTAAGGTCAGATTACGACCGCGGGCTAAAATATAAGATTTTCACCAGCCAATTGCTGTTACCACTTGTTTTATTGCTTTCCAATGTTCATATGTTCATATTAAAAGTAAAATAGGCGCATATGGATAAGTATTAATTATATATACGGTAAATTGACAATTTTAATCAGGAATGAATCAGAATACCTTCGCATGGCGGGCACTTTCAAATACCATAGCTTAGCAGCTGCCGAGTTAAGGGTCGCTCTACTGAAAATCTTCCTTCACATCTTACTAACTCTTGGTCATACTCCTTTCGGGACTTCGGTATGACTTTTTCTTAGCGCTAGACATATCGAAGGCCTTTGATATAAGAGTCATAAGAGTTTCTACTGTATTTCATAATTATTCTGTAATTCACTTCCATTCTCCCATATATTATTCGTGTATTTCTATTTAATATTCCCTAATAGCAATATGTCCTTTTCCTTTATCTGTATAATGTATTCTGCTTTGCGTATAAGGTTTATCCTTAGAACGTGGCAACCACCTAAATTACATTAATGTGTTAATAATTCTACTCAGTCTTTCTTAAACCTATCCAACAATTACCTTACCTCAGAGAACCTAATCTGTTTACAATAGGACTACTCTGCTAAATTATACGAGGTTAAGGGGAGATGGCCCGTGTTTCTTGACCCCCTTCTCTCTCATGTTTGGCCTTATTAGTTTTCTGATTATAAGATGTTTGGCCCATTAGTTTGGTGATTTTAAGACCGTTCGCCCCATTTCTTTGTCAATATTAACCCCTTAAGGACGGGGCCGTTTGTTGACATGACATAGCTGCCAGGCGGGTATATCTACAGAAAACGAACTTCATTCCATGCTCTTTTTCATGCATAAACAAGATCCAGAGTGTAATACACTTATGCATCCGTGAAAGGGCGATAATAGAGCTGTCCTATGACACCTGAATCATCCTTGTACAACCACTGGTTATCCTGTAGCGATCGTGCAACCGGAGGTGAAAATACCCTAAATAAGGTAATTTCCTAGGTTTTGTCCTTATCTCGCGAAGCCGGGTGTGTGTAGGGAGGCGGCGGTGGTCCCAGACGCGGCCCAGTGGTGGTGCCGAGCGGTCAGAGCTCGCCTATCGTCCTCCCAATGCGCGAACTCTCTCTCAGAGCCCCTAATGGGCTCAAAATGCCGCCAGTCATACGACGGGTATTGGAGGATAGTCCATTTATCTCTCGCCCATCATATGGTCACCGTGGCTTGAGTGTTAAGACTGTTCGTGTTACTTAAGTGTCGATATTTTCCTGGCGAGCAATAACGAGCCTGTAATTTAAGAGGAACCGGCCTTTGCCTGGGACATTTTTCTATCAAAAAATGTACAAAATTATCTTGGAGGGTCTTGGGGGAGTGTTAGTAAAAACTTGATGGAGGTCTAGGGAGGAAGCTAATACAATTATGTAAAGATACATAAATGAGAAAAAAAAAGTGAGCCATCCCCCCTTTCGGCAAAGTATATGCTAGGGTGTTGTTGTTGTTTTTGTTCCCCAAGCTGTTTGACCGAGCAGCCCCAAGGTCCCGAGCAAGGCCATAACTGAGTGCCCCCACAGAACCCTCCCTGCTTACCACTAAGAGAGCCCATGTGACCTAGGCCGCTCCTAGGCGAGGAGCTGAAGAGTGCGTGGAAACGCCTGGGACACCAAAGCCCCACCCATGGCCCTGTGTCCCTCAACAATAAGAAGGGAAAGTTGAGGGGCAAAGGAAAAATGTGACGCTTTGGCGACTAGTCTGCCAACCTCGAGGTTGGCAGTAGAGAGGTCAAGCCACGGAAGAGACGCTGTCACATGAGATCTAGAAAATATATAGGTAAAAGGAACGGTTAGAGTTAGCTATGGGTATGGCAGAGCACTCTCAACTCTCACTCTGATAGACCAACCCATCATCACATTAATAGAACCCAATCCTCTCAGCAGACCAGCCCATCACCACAATATATGCTAGGTTAGATAGATTGGCTTAGGATATGCTAGTTTAATATAGTGTTGGCTTACAGGATATATTACGAATGGCCAATTTATGCTTTCTTTCAGCTAGCAGTAAACAGGAACAGTCAGCTACACATTCATGGACCCCAATAATAACTAGGTCGAATTTTACAATTTTTGTTTATTTCTGTTTGTAAACAGGAAATCTCAACTGATGTTAACGAGAGTTGCTGGGCAGATAGGATATTCACCAAGGAAGCAGAGATTCGATTTAGGAAGTGATCGATAGAGCACATACTTCCGCCAGCGTAGGCGGAGATTTGCGCTCTACCGAGTGCATCTAATTGTTTTTGTGTTTTTCTCCTGCTATCTGTGGCTCCACAACAGACTGAGTGGAGGGGGAGGGAAAGGGGGGTTTAGAGGATGGGTGAAAGTGGGGAAATTAAATACCCCCTCTTACCAGTAGACCTCCCTCTCTCTCTCTCTCTCTCTCTCTCTCTCTCTCTCTCTCTCTCTCTCTCTCTCTCTGGAGGTGGTCACAGTAATTCAATTGATAAGTTTAAGAACAGACTGGACGATCACATGATGAAGATTTGATAAATATGAATTAATCAGTAGGCATGTGAAATGTCCTGTTCAAACTAATGTCTTTCTATACTATAAATACTTTCCTTGTGGGCATTTCCTGACCCATAAATTTACACTTCATCCTATTTTCCGGTACGTCTTTTTAGCCGGAGGCAGCGGAGGGTGGAGAGAGAGCCTTCTACTTTACTGTCCAATTCTTCCACTATATACTGTCCCTGTACCACCTAGTTGGGACCGCAAGGTCTGTGTGGTCTGAGTATCTGTGTAACTGTGTAGCTCTCTCTCTCTCTCTGTGTTTGTGTGTATATTTGGAATACATAAATACAGAACACCATCTGCGAATTTCACATTCTCTCCCTGCATTATTTCAGTTCGCTTATGAATGTATTTTGTCATACATAGGTTTGTTTGTATTATCATTTCTCTCACCCACTTCCTCTTTTCTTTCTACTTTCCTCTTTCTCTCTATACGCGTGACGCTTATTGTCTTCTCACCTCTCTACCACATTATATTACTTGCATTCACCTGACCTGCCGTATTATATTACTTGCATTCACCGTTTGAATATATATCTACGGCGGAATGCCGCAAGAAACGGTCGAATCTCTGGTTAGTTTTGTTGTTCTTATAAATCAAGAGGATCAGAGGTGGTGGGTGGATATAGTAATTTAAATTTTAAGCCGGGTCATTTGTTATGATAATAAGCTGCAAGTTGACATTCAGATAGGTATGGACCCCCAAATGTCCTGTGTCAATTTGGAGACAAAACTGGCATTCTCCATTAGGAGAAACCATCGGTTATCTACATATATTCCTAATTATCAAGACGATGAACTGATTTTTGGCAGCTATATAAATATTTATCATAGAAAGAGCTCACTATATCATTTTCTGAAAGGCGAACCTTTATACCCAATCTTGCAAAGGTAGAGTGTTATAATAAATGTGATTTGCCATCTTAGTATTTAGATGCCGAGGTAATTTCTAAACAAAGTATAGATTTGTATGAACGTTGGTGGGAAAATAGGATATACACCATGGAAGAAGTGATTCAAATTAAGAGGCGATTCAGAATATATCCCAGAACCCAGATACAGAAGAAAATTTAGGTCTATTATAGTAGCCAGCGTAGGCACTCTACCAAGTGCCATTCTAGTTTACTTAATCCTATAAGCCAACACTATATCCAACCTTGCCTCTGTCTAAACCTGTCTAATTAAACCAAGTAGGCTTATTGTATACAAATTTAGTTATTTGAAGTAAGGTAATCGTAGGATTGATTTAGGAAAGAATAGTTAGGGAAGATTGAGTTAAATTATTAACACATATATAGCTGGCTGCCACGTTCTAAACAGAAAGCATTAAACAAAGCAAAACATTATAATGATACAAAAATGGACATAGTGATAATAGGGAGTATTTAACCCTTAAAGATCAGGGCCCGCCTTAAGTTCGAATCGAGAAAATTGGACTAAATGGCGGGGTCCGACTAAAGTCTGTGGGCGTATTCCCGCCCTAATTTAGGTGGAAAGCGAAACTTCGTGGCCAGGCGGTGTACTACAAGGTCCTACCCACACATCCTCAGTGCATGACCGTGACTCAGTATTCCTCAAGCAGCCGTAATGGAAGGTCAAGATTTGCCCGTGTCCGATTCGGTGGCCCCTAGTGCGTCGCGCCACCCTACTCATCACGCCCGGCTCATCACTCATCACGGCCCACTCATCACGCACGGCTCACCGCCCAGGAACTAGATATCATGCTGAACTCTTCAGAACTTTCTAATAGGCTGTTGAATGAAACCATGGAAGGTCTGGGTGAGAGTTTTGATAGTGTGGATGTCTCGGAAGACGAAAATATGCCGATCATAGGCTTTCGCCCCAAGCATAATTTGCATTTCGCAAATGTTGTGGTTGATGTTGCACAGACCGTTGAGCAAAATGGAGACGTTCCTGACGAAGAACATACTGGTGTGGGTGTTGGTAAGTACAATTTACATTTTATAATTGCTTGAAAGTTTGATTGCAAGCATTTTATCACCTTACGAGCGCGTGGTGGAGTATATTTCAGTGTGCCGCCCAGCGTTTTTTTTTTTACCCTAAATGGGGTTGTTCCGTGCTCTTTTTCATGCATAAACAAGACCCAGAGCGTAATACAAGTGTGTATCCCTGAAAGGGCATAAATTGAGCTTTCCAATGACACCCGAACCATCTTTCTATGATCACTGGTTGTCTTGCAATGATCGTGCAACACGAGTGCAAAAACCCTAAAATACGGTAATTTCCTTATATAATTCCCTGTGTGGCAAGGGAGGGAGGGTAGATGTAAGTGGAGTAAAGCTCAGTAGGTCCACGGGCCGTGGTGAGCGGTCAGGAGATAATTTATGCTCCTAATCACCGCTCCGCTCTCTCTCAGAGCACATTACGTCCTCAAAATTGCACTCTACAAGAAATTTCCTTTGCATTTTATAGCGTATTATTTGCAGGCGTTCGTTAAATTTCTAACGAAAACCAGGGTGTACGGTACATTTCTCATGATAATACAAGCAACAACGAAGCTTGGCGAAGATTGTGGTCTACAATATACCTTTTTATAATTGCATGTGACCTTGTAATTGCTTGAAAGTTTGATTGCAAGCATTTTATAGCGTATTATTTGCAGGCGTTCGGTAAATTTCTCACGATAACCAGGGTGTACGGTACATTTCTCACGATAATACAAGCAACAACGAAGCTTGGCGAAGATTGTCGTCTACAATATACCTTTCAATAATTGCATGTGACCTTGTAATTGCTTGAAAGTTTGATTGCAAGCATTTTATAGCGGATTATTTTCAGGCGTTCAGTAAATTTCTTACGGTAATACAAACAACGAAAGATTGAATATTTGTGGTTGGCATTACAAGTGATCACTCCCATAATCGAACTATATGGGCCATGGCCAGTTCGGTCACAGGGAGTATTTGGATACACAGTAAATTATTTATTTGTCATTATTATTAGGTTATTAGTCCTTTTAACTATTTATTTGTCTCTATTAATATATTGGCAACATACCTTCATACCATGGGTCATAAATATATCAAAATAAGTCCTGTGGGACTATGAAATAGCTATTATTGGACAAGGAAAATATTGTGTTCATCCCTCCACTGGAACATCAACAACAATGTCAACAACGTATCGCCGTCGGCAGTGTGCAGTACTGCCAATACGTATAGCGACTTCCGCTAGATCTAGAGACCTTTACTTCGATCTAGCAGCAATGACTTACACTTGCGGTTTGGTTTTGAAATTTCAGAACAATTTCGAAGTGATATTATATGGATTTTGCCAATTCATATTTCTAGTGGTATTTATCATGTCTTACATATAACAATATATGCTAGCGGATTTAACTTCAATTGGTAACCCTCCCGCTCGAGTCGGCTCGAAGAAAATCGATAATGGTGGCACTTTAGTAAACAGGTGATAAACAAAACCGCATGCGTATCGGTTTGGTGTATCGGTATTATGGTAAGTTGGCTACCTACTATTGTTTATAAGATATAGTAAGTAATGATAAGTAAATTATTATATATCGGCGATTTCGGTCATTTTTTGTTTTTTGTTTTTTTTTGCTAGACAGGGGGAAGAGGAGATACCTGCAGGACTGTGTCACAGGCAACAGGACTAGTTGTTATCTCCAAACCTGACACTGTCCTGGAGTATAATGTGAACATGCGGTTGGTGGACAAAAGTGATATGCAGATCACTGCTGTTGACTGCCTGAGGAAGACCTGTAAATGGTACAAGAAGGTCTTACTCCATCTTCTTGATGTCACTGTCCTCAACGCATCCAACCTGTGGATGACGCACACAGGAAAGAAGACCTCTGTAAGGCTGTTCTCCAAGGACATCATAGAGGCCATCCTCCGTAAGCACTGAACCACACGTGCGGCACCAGTTCCGAGGGCGATCGTGGATTTGACCAGCCGCCTTGAGTGCCGGGACTACCTCTTGACCCACAGGCTTGTGACTGTACCTCCCAACCCTAACCAACTTGCTGCTGGCCGGGTGGCCGGAAAGGTGGTGTGCCACGTCTGCAGTCACATGACAAGGAGGCCCCGACATAGGAGGGAAGTCACGTCCAAGTGTAGTCGGTGTGATGTGGGACTCTGTCCTATTCCTTGCTACACCGAGTACCACACGCTGGAACACTTCTAACCTCCTCCCTTCTTGCCAATCATTCATAACTTCATTCAATCATTCATTCATCTATTTCACAGTACCTCATGAATTCATGTCATTCATAACTTCACTCAATCATTCATTCATCTATTTCAAAGTACCTCATGAATTCATGTCATTCAATCATTCATATAGCACACTACCCAAACACAAGTGCATTCATCATCATCAGCAACATCACCCATTACATCCATAAGTTTCGAATCTCATCCATCCATCTGGTTCTTGGTCCTCCTCATACATCCATGTCATTCATTCATACACTCGCTATAGGCAGTTATGCCTTTTGTCTACCTCAATCACATTCCTACACTCGCTATAGGCAGTTATGCCTTTTGTCTACCTCAATCACATTCATACACTCGCTATAGGCAGTTCTGCCTTCTCCCTACCTCAATCACATAACTGCCTTTTACCTACCTCAATCACATAACTGCCTTTTGCCTACCTCAATCACACGTGGATTACACCTCCTGGGAACGCCACAAAAATAAAATGAGTCGTCAACACTACCCCATAGGGTGATTTGGAAATGTGTTGAAATATTATATATACAAAAAAAGAAAAAAAAAATCCTGCAAAGCAAGCGAAACAGAGAGAGAGAGAGAATTCAGAAACTGAACTGAAGAAAGAGTGAACAAGATATAATAATTCAGAAATATTACAAGCAATTAAAGAAAGAGGGATTAGAGAAAATAATAATGAGAATTACATATACGGATGAGGAAGAGAGAGAGAGAGAGAAAGAGAGAGAATACAGAAACTGAACTGAAGAAAGAGTGAAAAAGATATAATACAGAAATATTACAAGCAAATAAATGAAATAGAGGGATTAGTTAGAGAAAATAATAATGAGAATTACATATACGGATGAGGAAGAGAGAAAGGGAGAGAGACAGAGCGCGCGAGAGAGGGAAAGGAGCGAGCCAGAGAGAGACAGACAGACAGAGGGGAGGAGTGAGAGAGATTAGAGAAAATAATAATGAAAATTACATATACGGATGAGGGAGAGAGAGAGACAGAGCGCGCGAGCGAGCCAGAGAGAGAGCATGGGAGGCCGAAGTCAGGGCAAAGCGAACGCATCCAAACGCGCCCGGGAAATAGACCAAAAAGTACCTCCTCTTCCTCACCTCGTCCCACCCTCCACAATCGCTCATAACATCCATAATAGACTTATATGGGGATACGAAGAGTTGCCGGAAAAATGTTATTTTAATACCACGAATTTTCCGAGTGTTTTTTTACAAACAAAATTGTTCATTTGCATCAATATATAGTGTTTGTAATTAATTAGAAATCTCGGGAAAACCTATTTTCCCCATAAGGCCTATCGATCGATGTTGAGACACCATACTTTTTTATTAGGTTTTGCCGAGGGTTAAAACAAATTTTCTTATGATCTTTAGAGCATATTGATTCAATATTTATCTTCAAATATATCAATAAAATTTGTGGTATTAAAATAACATTGAACCGAGTTGCCCTTTCCAAAAATGATCGTTTTGTTCGCATTGGAGCCATATTAACAGCGCTAGGGCGAGTGAAAGTGAGCGTATATTTCGGGATTATGTCCGCTGGGCCGTACAGTGTAAAATACCTTACCACCCGCTAAATAAGGGTTAATGTAAATTCAGGAATAATATGAGAGAGAATGAAAGTGAAATACAGAATATTTATAATATTCGGTAGAAATTCTTATAACACATACAAAACATAACCAAGGCAAATAAAACAAAACACACTAGCATATACTGTAGGAATGTAGGTGCCATTAGATAACATATATATTTTGATGGAGATAGGGAGAGGGGTATTATGTGCGTATTATAATTATATATATATATAATACGAGAGAGAGAGAGAGAGAGAGAGGTGGACTTTTAGCTTAGGGGTAAAAGTGGGGGTACTACCCTGCTTCTACACCCTCATATTCGGGCATCTTTACCTCCCCCCCCCCCCCCACCATCCCCCCTTGCTCTGGCTAGCATCCAGTTTTAAGCTAAGGGGAACTAAGCAAAATAACAATACAGTTTACTTGACGCATTCACGTGGGGGTCCATGATTTGTTATGAGTAACTGTAATAGCTAACAGGTTATAAACCATTATGAATAAAAACAGCGAAACAACTTATCCTCACACCCTCCCATTGCATCCTATTCTTTAAATTTAAACCATAGAGTACAAAAGGATAAAGAGGAAAGAAAGACGCTACAAATCTGAAAATAGAGAGCAGCACGTTCGAGAGATGGCAGCACTATCGCAAAGGAAAATGGGAGGGTCCACATTAATTTGTAATAATCCCTACCTTGTACTAATAACGCTATTAACCCGTGGAGCCCCGGCTAGTTTTGTAATGTTTGTTCACCAGAACCCAGCCGGTTTTCAAAAAATTGTTTTAACCCTTAATTAGCGGCGAGCAACATAAGTAGAGTTAAATAAAGCTGGACTATGTGGCGGCGCTCGACATAACTCGAGTGGCAATTTCAGCACGTAATGTGGCTGAGAGAGAGAGACAAGTGGTGGCAGGAGACTAGCGAGCGTATGACTGCTCCAGACCACCGCGGCGAACCTACTGACACAAATCTCAGCTCCCTCCTCCCTCTCTCACTCGCTACATACTCAATTATGTACCGAAAGTACCGAATTACCTGCTTTTTGCACTCGCGTTGCACGGTTATTGCAAGAAAACTATCCATCATACAAGGATCGTTATGGTGTCATTCGAAAGCTCTGTTTATGCCCTTTCAGGGATAGGTACTTGTTTTACGTTCTGGGTCTTATTTAGGCATGAAAATGATCACGTAAACAGCCCTATTTTGGCTAAAAACACCCCGCTGGGCGGTACACATAAATAAACCGCATAGGCCGCTCGTAAGGTGTTAATCCAGAAACAATAGCGAATGGGTTAGGAATGAAGGAAAACCACTAAAAACTGCTCAAAAAGCTTAAAGAATGGTCCTACAGAGCCCCCGAAAACCTATTTTACAAGAGTAAATAATTGAAGGCAATTACCCCAAAAAAACAGGTTATTGCGCGCTCACGGGCACGCACGTGGACTTTGAGAGTTTTCAACCATCGGCACGGTTGCGTGGGATACGTACACAGTTCCCATACAAATCTGAGCCCTCTTGAGTGGCTACACCTGAGGTTACGGTCGGCGCAATTAGGGTGAGGCGCCAGGCGCGTCTCTGAGGCTGTGCGTTACATACATCGCCGACGCGTCAGACGCGTCGCTGGGGCTGTACGGGTTAATAATCAATTCTACGCTATCCAGAGACTCTATAGGCATGACAAGAGTTAAATAGACATAAGTAGAGGCTACTGTAAAGGCCAGATCATCGTAAAATTGTCGTCATTATGAGAAGGTTCACAGCGTCTCGGTTATACGGATGTTTTGGACCGACAGTTAGCCCATCGATATTTTTAGGCCTAATAGGTCCGGTAGAGCATATACATCATTGCTATATATGTCATTAAGAGCTGAAATGTGTTAAAAGGGAGACAAAAAATAAATAAAATAAAATACAGTATACTGTAAAACAATAAGTTTCTCAGCCAGTACCCAACCAGCGGTGGTGTTAGGTTAGGTTAGGTTAGGCTAATAGCCTAGCACATTTAAAAAAAAAAAAAAAAAAAAAAAAAAAAAAAAAAAAAAAAAAATAGCCTAACCCAACCAGCGGGGGTGTGGAGGCGGCAGCCCCCACCCATAATACTAGGATAGGTTAGGTAAGGTTGTTAGGGTAGGCTAATGTCTTCCCAAAGTTGACTATTTTTATAACATAAGATATTTGGCTACCCACTCCACCCCGTGAAATCCGAGCCAGCTTTCTTCAAAAGTTGGCTCGGGTATTCACAAAATTAGGTTTTATGAGTTTGCAATTTGGGAAAACCGGAGCCAAGTTTTGATACAAAACGCTATATTATTGTATTTATACGCTTTTAACCCCTCATTTTCCCTGAACTTCATAGCCCTCCCCACTAGTGGCAGGCGTGTTTTTAGATTGTTGGATAATGGGTAAATACTCATTTCAGCTCCTCTTCAATATAAAACAACACTATATCTGAAGGAAAAACTAAAAAATACAAACTAAAACTTACTGAAATCGCTGTCGGTCCAAAAAGTCAGGTTTACCCAAGTCTTCTTCCGCCACCATTGTTGTTGTGAGAGTGGGGAGTTGCCAACGTCAAACATGCTGGGCCAAAATATCCCTAGATGTCATAAGTAAAACTAATGAACGTGTTTCGTGAAATGTCCTGTTTTAGTGCAACTTTATAAATTAACATCTACAGAACATTTAACTAATAATGTTGAAAATATCCGTTATTGGGATCCAACCCGCCGTAAACCCCTCACCTTCGATAATTATGGTATAAACAGCTAAGACAGGGTTATTTAGGGTCGATATTTACGAGTCACACCACAGCTGGGATCTCATTTTTAACCGTAGTTTTGGGTTCCTATCATTGCTATATAGCCTAGGCCTACTTTTTATTCACCGGAAAATATTGTTTTTCTTGGCCTTTTTTTTGTTTTAGCATTAACATAACCAAAAAACCTAACCTAAGCTAATAGCCCCCAAATACATTTAGGTTAGGTTAGGTTTTTAGGTTAGGTTAATGCTAAAAAAAAAAAAAAAAAAAAAAAAAACAAAAAAAAAAATCCGGTGGATAAAAAGTATATAGTAATGAAACATAGAATGATAGGAACCCAAAACTACCATTAGAAATGAGATTCCAGTTGTGGTGTGACTCGTAAATATTGACCTTATTTAGAAATGAAGGACCACCAGAATACGTCTGGACTAGATAAAGAAATAATAGTGTATAATAGTATATAAATAGTTGAGTTAAGATACAGATGCTACCAATTTGTCAAACGATATAAATTATTGGAATGGACTGTACCTCTATCTCGTTGCAGTACTTAATTATTGTTGTGGACTGTACCTGGTTGTGATCTCACCACGATTCGTTCCCTTAATCCATTACTGAAATTTAAACACACCAACAATTACTTACTAAAATAGATGTTATATGAGTCACTATAATTCAGAAGTTGATATTATTATAATGAGAACCAGCACTTAGCCTAAAAGGATTATGTACTACTTAACACCTTACGAGCGGCCTATGCGGTTTATTTATATGTACCGCACAGCGGGGTGTTTTTAGCCAAAATAGGGCTGTTTACGTGATCATTTTCATGCCTAAATAAGACCCAGAACGTAAAACAAGTACCTATCCCTGAAAGGGCATAAACAGAGCTTTCTAATGACACCATAACGATCCTTGTATGATGGATAGTTTTCTTGCAATAACCGTGCAACGCGAGTGCAAAAAGCAGGTAATTCGGTACTTTCGGTACATAATTGAGTATGTAGCGAGTGAGAGAGGGAGGAGGGAGCTGAGATTTGTGTCAGTAGGTTCACCGCGGTGGTCTGGAGCAGTCATACGCTCGCTAGTCTCCTGCCACCACTTGTCTCTCTCTCTCAGCCACATTACGTGCTGAAATTGCCACTCGACCTATGTCGAGCGCCGCCACATAGTCCAGCTTTATTTAACTCGACTTATGTTGCTCGCCGCTAATTATGGGTTAAACATATTATATTGGATCGAAACTAAGTCAATAGTAATTATTATGGAATACACAATAAAGTTATGTGTATAATAAAGGGAAAATATATTTACCTGGTATATTTATAAATCATGCTGCGTAACGACACAACACAGGTTAATTTTCGTGTTATACTGACCACCTATTCTCACTTTACCCACACCGTCAACTCCCTAATTGGCCAATCAAGAAATAAAAGGTAATAGGTTTAACTTATCCGTGAGATTAATGCGATGGTAACTATTGCGACAGCTGCGTGGCAATATGTGCCTTCTACACTGTCTGATAGTCAACTGCCTCCTCTCTCCTTCTCAAGCTTCGCCTTCACGTCCGTAACCCTTAGTTCGACCTTTCAGTTCAAACTGGTTCAGTGAGTCAAACTATTTGTGTACAGTTTCGAGAGAGTCGCACTATTCAGCTATCATAAGATATAAATGTTTCATTGTTGTGAGTGAGGCATTATATTTCTTATTAATACTAACGATAGCCTATGACTGTTACTTTATGAACTAGGTATCGATGTAATGTTAATATCTAATATGAATTATAATCATATTATTATTACAGCACCCGTATTATTATTGTTTCGGGAAAGAAACGAACCTCTCCCTTTAATAGGAGCAGCATTTGTTGTGTTATCCTTAAGTCTAACTATATTACCATCACCAACTGTCAGTAAATCTGACATCCTCCGCGCGAGGGGATCTAATGAATAAACCTATTCTATCCATCATTAACGGTCAGTAAATCTGACATCCACCGCGCGAGGGAAACTAATGATTAAACTTATTCTACCCACCACCAATAATTTTACAATATTTACAACAGACTTTGATTTCGGAGTGCTCTTAGAGTTATTTCTACCCTTTTTGCAGCTTCACGTTTTGGTCTTTTAAGCTCATTAGTCTCTTCAGTAATCTCCTCCAATGCCTTTGGTAATTCAGGATCACAACTTAATTCCAAAGGTATCAACTTATTTATAGTCCGAAGACTACGAGCACCATTGTAAAGAACATCAACAACTCGTACCTTTCCGAACTTATCAGGATATATTGTGGTTATTTTGCCTAATGGCCAAGAGGTACGTGCACCATCGACCTGTACAAGCACAAGATCACCTTCCTTAATTTTTGTATCTTGGCTTGGTTCCGGAGCACCATCAAATTTCTCACGTAGTGATGAGAGATATTCCCTTTTCCACATATTCTCCAAGTGGCTCAGAATTTTGCATAGGTATTCATACCTTTTATCCTGTTTATTATTCCTAGGGGGTAGAGGAGAAACGGATATAAATTAAATAACTAAACCTGGAAAGATGAATTGGGCCTAGGCTATAAAAGTGATACCGGGTCGGCGTTTGACTTACTTGTAAACATGTATGTATAGGTTATCTGTGGTAGTCCCATTAGTATCTATGAAGTACTTCTAGTATTAAAGGAACTTAGCTGTGATGCAAAGAGTGTCGCTTAGGTGATGGACATGTCGGGAGGCAAATATCAGGGAAGTTTTGGTGTTATGTGGCAGCAGCTGGCATGGCGGGGTGAAGTGTGTCTGAGATTCCCTTTTATCGTGACAATATAAAATATATTTAAGGGTTCTATATCGTCCCCCGTGATTAAATAATAAGGGAAAATAAACTAAGATATAACTGGTGCAACCACAGTAATATTTATCCACAAAGATAAATAAAGTAATGCGTATAAACAAAAAGGAACCAGCTGTCGTGAACCCGGGAAATTCAAGCTACGGTATATATACCAGCTAGGATTCACAACATACTCCGCCACCAGCTATATACAAAGTATTTACAATTGTCCCGTCCCGATCATGGATCGCCACAACTGGGAGGAACCCAAAGCAGCCCGACGTGACGGCCTCTGAGGGGTATCACCTCGGTCCGCTCCAGTAGCAGGAAGGATATTATCAGAGTTCGGCTTGCTGTCGCCATCCACTACCTCTAAATCTATCTCTAGTGGGTATAGCTTAACCACCGGTCTGGTGGTCAAATCGGCTCCTGTTTTTACCTGAACTACCCTACATTCGTGGTCAGGACCACAACAAAGTTTCATTATCCGACCTATATGCCAAAAAAGTCGGGGGCCGTCATCATGTACTAGAACGACGTCCCCAACTTGAGGCGATGCTATCCCTCTTTTTACCATTAAGTGACGATGTTGCTCCCTGAGTGATATTAAATAATCAGTGCTCCACCTTTTCCACAGGTCATGTGAGAGTTTTGTTACATATTGGAAGCGTTGGTTGACGGAATCGTTGTTACGCCACGTCGTGTCCTTGAGATCTTCATCCGTGACTTCTCGCCTTGGAAAGCTTCTGATCCGCCTCCCATGAACCAGTTGTGAAGGAGTGATGGGTAGAGGGTCTTCAATATCACTGTAGGTGTAGCCAAGCGGGCGATCATTGACTGTGGCCTCGAGCTCCAGTAATACCATATTCAGTTCCTCTGTGGTAACCAATGCTCGACCCAGTACCTTCTTCAAGCCAGCCTTTAGGATGCCAATGACCCGTTCCCATATGGCATCGAACCATGGCGCCCTGGCCGGTATAAACCGCCACTCGCACTTGACTTCCGCTAAAGTACCTTATAACCTTGCATCATCTATCAACTCCCGTAATGTACTGGCTCCGCTAACAAATGTGGTGGCATTATCACTCATCATAATCTCAGGGTAACCCCTCCTGCTACTAAACCTACGGAACGCATGCAAAAATGATTCGCAGGAGAGGTTAGACACCGTCTCTACATGGACCACTCTAGTAACTGCACAGGTGAATAAGACTACATATAATTTACTTACAGTACCCCCCTTCTCTTTTACTGGCAAGGCACCTGTGTAGTCAACCCCTGTTACCTGGAAAGGACTCACTTCCTGAACCCTAAACTCCGGCAATGGAGGGACCTGTACAGCACGGTATGATGTACCTTGCAATCTCTTGCAGATGATACATCCCTTTAAGGCTTTCTTTACTACCGGTATAATCTTGGGGATCCACCATCTTTGCCTTATGTAATTTACAACATAACTAACACCACTATGGTTACACACTTTGTGGCAGTAATTACTAAGGAGAGTGGCTATACAATGTTTATTATGGATAAGGATAGGGTACTTGGTGCTATCATGTAAAGCTGACTAGTGTAGCCTACCTCTACAGCGTATCATGCCTCCCTCCATATAGAGGCCTAACTGCTTCACTATATTGCTTGGTGTGCCCTGTCCTTTTGACAAATAGTGGTGTTCCTCAGAGTAAGCTTCTCTCTGAGCTACCTTAATCATGGCTGACTCTGCTGCTCTTAATTCCGGCACCGTCAAGTATGCCGGTTTTGCCTGATAGTTCCCTTGTGTCTTCTCTCTAAGAGTCCTAATAAACCTAAGGACCCATGCCATTACATGCCATGACTTCATATATGAGCCATACCGGTCCCAATTCAATATGGCAGTAGGGGAAACCGGTACTGGCAATGACAGGGTTCCTTCTTGACTCATGTTACAACCCACAGTTGTGTCCCCTCCTATTGAGCCCCCTATTGGGCCATGATCAGGCCATAGCATTTGGTGAGGTAGCCATGTGGATCCTCCCCACCAAGGCGAAGAAGCAACTAAGGACACATATGAAATCCCTCTGGTGACTAAATCACTGGGGTTGTCCTCTGTGGACACATAATGAAAATGAGCGCCGGGGACTAATGACTTTATCTCATCAACTCTATTCTGAACATATATAGGCAAAATCTTCTTACTAGACAACCAGCATAGGGTTATCTGGCTGTCCGACCAGAGGTATATATTCTCTATAATCAGCTCGTCCGCGTAGGCCTCACATATATAACAGCGAGAGTAGCTGCGAGAAGAACAGCAGTCAACTCCATCTTAGGTATGGTGAGGGACTTAATAGGCGCCACCTTAGCTTTGGCCATTACTAATCTACTCACCTCATCACCAATCGCATAGGCCGCTACACCATATGCTACTGAGCTAGCGTCACTAAATAGGTGCAGCATAACCCTCTTAGAATTAGTGACCTGACGGGGAAACATGATACCTGTACTCTCTATCATATCGTCATAAATACCCTGCCAGTTAGCTCTCATGTCATCTGGAATGGGTACATCCCACCCACAATCTAATCTTCACAAGTCCTGTACGAACCTCCGCGCCCGGATGGTTACCGGTAGCAACACTCCTAGAGGATCGAACACACTCGCGGTTAGACTTAGGTTAGACTTAGAGCCTCGCGTTTTGTAACCAATGCAGGGCTACTTCCGCGGAAATTAACCTGTAACATATCCTTATCAGTCAGCCACGCAATGCCAAGTACCTTAACCCCGTCTTGTTTGGCGGAAGCTATACCCTACAGGTGCAACAGTTCCCGCAAACTCTCATTATTTGTGACCCACTCACGTAAAGACAGGTTAGCGCTGGAAAATATTCTACGGGCATCCCAACATTTTAGCTTATTAACTACTTCACTGTTCTCCTGTATCATAGACAGGTGTTTTTGAATGGTAGCATTAAGGAGGAACTGGGAACAGGTGGCCCCGAACAGAACTGCACGAAACCGGTAGACAATGTAAGGACTTGCAACATCCAAGGGATCAACGGGCCACAGAAACCTAGTAACATCCCTATCCTTCTCACTCAACCCCACCATGAGAAATGCTTTCTCAATATCACTCACCCAGGCAAATTGATGGCATCTAAAGCGTAGAAGTACCTGGGTGAGGTCAGCCACTAGCGATGGACCTGTATGGAGACAGTCATTCAGACTGAACGCCTTCTCGTCCATCCTAGCCGAACAGTCAAACACTATCCGTACAGGCGTAGTAACACTATCCTTAGTAATACCATGGTGAGCTAAGTAGTGAATGGGATGACCAGCTTGATTCCTGTTTTCTACCCTTTCAATAAAACCCCTTTCTATCTGATTATCCAGAACCTTTGTATACTGTTGACAGTAATTGGGATCTTTTATAAATTTACGCTGCAAGCCTCTCATTCTGCCCAGGGCTAACTTAAAGTTATCAGGTAATTTATCTATGTTATCTCTCCACGGCAGTTACACTATATACTGTCCCTGTGCTTCGGAATACTGTAATGTTTCAGAAAATATATTTAAGACTCTCTCCCTACCCTGACCAGTCTCATTAGGACTTATACCAATATGGTCCAAGTCCCATAGAGCTGTCAGATCCTTTTATTCTGGAGATTTACTGCCAATAACTTCCTGTATCTCCACTAAAGGGTCTACTGCTAACTTAAGAACAGTGACTAACTCTAAATGGGTCTCTTCTATATCTGACTGATAAGTACCACTCAGTGCATAACCATAAATTGTGGGTAAGATAACCATACTTCATTCCCTGACATAGCCTGAATGTACAAAGTGGTAATAAAAGTCCGCCCCAATCAGTAACCCTATCATATCTCCATCAGTGATACCTGGATCGGCTAATTTGTAACCCCGAGCCTTGATAGCATTTACCTCCATCTCTAATCCTCTCCCTGGTTTGTATACTGGTAACTCCTCCACCACAACGGCCCTCAATTTACACACCCTTCTTCTGTGATGATAGGTTAACTCTACTATTTCATACTCAGTACTACCAAGTGAGCCAGTAAATCCCAGGAGCCTTAGCTGTTCCTTACTGACCCTAACGTAATCAAGCTGCGATAAAGCAGAGCGCAAGATGAAGGTGCGTTGCGAACATTGGTCCAACAAAGCTCTTACTTTACTGGTATGACCGTTTCTGTCAGTCAAGGGAATCTGAATGGTAGGGAACAACACTGCATTACGGCCCGAAGCCACAGCCATGGTCACTGTGGTTTCAGGGGCCACTGGTTGTCCAGTTTGTTCAAGGCGTGGCATCGGACACAAATAATTGAAATGTTTCTGTTGGCAGAATCGGCACGGCCTAATTTTAGGGTTAGTACACCCCTGGCTGCCATGTTCTGACGACAGGCACCCAACGCACAATTTCAACTGCCTTGCTCTATTGGCCTTGGTGGGACTGTTCTTGTAATTTGCACACTTTGCCCAAAAATGTCCTGTCTTTAAACACAACTTACATCCATACTTCGGCTTGGTATTGGGTTTCTGATACACCGCATATGCTGCTGTGGCGGTCGCCCCAATCTGTTCTAGGGGATTATGTCTAAGACTGAAGTGTGCAATCTAGAAAGTAAACACACGAACATATTCATCCACATCCAGCCAGTTGTCTTTTAATTCACGATTAATCACCTCAGAGAGTGCACTAGGAAGTTTATTTTGCAACAGTACCGCACACATTTCGCTTACTGTTACATCCATAGAGCGTAATGACTCTAATGCACACTCAAATGACGCGGAAAAATCTTTCAGAGCACTGACCTCCTGGCTACGATGCGGGAGATTACACAGTTTCGCTATGTGAGCTGCTTTGATGCGATCCTTTTAGCCATAACTGTTTTTTAGAATATTGACCGCTAGTTCATAACTTGCAGCGACCAAACTAAACCCGCTAACAATCTGTAGAGCCTCACCACTAAGTTGTCCCTTTAGATACATACATTTCTGAATGTCAGTTAAGTCTGTTTGGGAGTGAACACTACAATCAAAGAGCTCCCAGAAACCCACCCACTGTGTTGGATCCCCGTCAAAAACTGGCAACTTTAGGGAGGGTAGCTTAATACCCTTCTGTTTCCTACTTGCTGCGCTATCATGAGATCTACCAGTAGTGGTTGTCTGTAGAGCACTATCTAACTCAGCTAACTGACTGTTTACTTGATTAACACCTTAAGAGCGGGTGGTGGAGTATATTTCACTGTGCCACCCAGCGGGTTTTTTGTTACCATAAATGGGGTTGTTTCCGTGCTCTTTTTCATGCATAAACAAGACCCAGAGCGTAATACAAGTATGTATCTCTGAAAGGGCGTAACTTGAGCTTTCCAATGATACCCGAACCATCCTTTTACGATCACTGGTTGTCTTGCAACGATCGTGCAACCGAAGGGCAAAAACGGTAAAATACGGTAATTTCTTTATATAATTACGTATGTAGCGAGGGAGTGAGGGTGGATGTAAGTGGAGTAAATCTCAGTCGGCCCACAGCGGCCGTGGCGAGCGGTCATGAGGTAACCCAGGCTCCTCCCGTCGCTCGTCTCTCTCTCAGAGCCAATATTGCGCGAAAATTGCACACGGACTTAAGTCGGGCCCCGCCACATAGTCCAAATTTTTTGATACGGACTTAAGTCGGGCCCCGATAGACAAGGGTTAACATACTGCATATCTTTCACCATCTCCTCCTCTAACTGATCATCTGAATATAAGCTATACAACTCTACGTTATACGACTCGATATCAGCTAGGGCCTTTTCTAAAGTGATTTTCACACCCTTTACATCATGCAGTGTAGCAGCATGTTCAATAAATTCAGACATATTAGAGGTAAGCTTAGTAATCCCTCCCTTCTTGGCGGCCCTGAACCGCCGCAATGACTTTATTTTCTCCTCTATTCTTTAAAGATTTACGGTAACTAAAGCTTAACCTAAGACGTGCACACAGGGGATTTTCTACAGGGTAAGACTGTGCACATGTATGATGATTTTGGGACCCATTGCCAATTTCGATAAAAAGTACATCATCGTGTAGGGAATGTTTGCGTGCATCGGCCCATATATATTTGACCCCCCAAAAAATGTCCTGGGGGGGGGGGCGGAACGGTCCGTAGTTGAAAAATGTGGAGCGAATGGCACCGCGCGGCTAGATTGTCATCGAGCGGCGAGATTTCCCTGCCGAATTTTCACGTGCCCAGGGGATAGAAGGAGAGGGAGGAGGGGGTGGGTTACCGCGTATTATCACGTATATCTCCTTTTTTGAGCCATTTTAGGCTATGTAGAGTATGTATACGTGTGTAGGCCACCCATATAACAATGAATATGCCTCATAGTGACCAAAAATTGCAATATATAAGGGAATTATAAGATAATTTTTAGGCGGGAATGAAGATGTGTTGGAGGTTTGGCGGCAATTTATGAGCTGAGAGTGTGGTTTACGCTATACATATCACTTATATCTTGTACTTAGAGCACTATCATGCTATAATATAGACTTGTACGTATGTAGACGTGCCATATATCAAAATATATACCGCATATAGACCAATTCATGCGATATTTACGCACATTATCAATGAGTTTCTATGCGTGAACCAAGGTGTGAGTGAGTTGTGCTGGGAATGAAAGGTGGAGTGGGTGTGTTACGCCATAAATATCACTTATATCTTGTACTTAGAGCACTGTCATGCTATAATACAGACTTGTACGTATGTAGACGTGCCATATATCAAAATATATACCGCATATAGACCAATTCATGCGATATTTACGCACATTATAAATGAGTTTCTAGCAGACGGAAGCCTGAAAGGGTGGGTGGGGGTGGGAGGGAGGCATGCAGGGAGTGAGTGAGTCGTGGAGAGAAGGAAGGCAGGCAGGGAGATCTCTAGATAGATAGCCAGCTTTGTGATAATTGTGGAGGCGCCCGAGGCGTATGGATGTCTTGGTATTTTGAACCTTATGTCTACCAGATGTCTGGTGTTCGTTGCCACCAAGAGGTCTACAATAACATGAGTCAGGAATGGAGAGAGAGAGAGAGAAACTGAGACATGCGTATGTCGTACGTATAAATGGACTTCAGAATTGCATTTTTATGCAAGCAGACATTGCATTTTAGACACATGTGAAGTACCACAGAAACATGTAGGCGATTGACTGTAAATAAAGTACTATATTATAGACCAGCAACGAGGGTGGTCAGTAAACACAGGCAGATTGCCTTTTGTGATAGAGAGCTAAATATAGACTGGTGTCTCCTTACACTTGCGAAAGGGTAGATTGCCACCAGAGAAACTTATATTTATTTATTTCCAAGTAATATGCAATCTAAATGTATATTCGAGACCTACTGCAAGTATTTGTATGACAGTCATGATTATGTATAATCCAATATACGCGCGTAGGCGAGACATAAGAAAGCTGGTTGAGCAATTTTCGACACCCACACAGTTATTATTCATTTTTATTTACAATATTATACAATACAAATGTATTTTTACAAGATCATGCCATTGTATTCAAGCAATATGCAATATTCATA
Source organism: Paralithodes platypus (assembly GCA_032716605.1). Taxonomy (NCBI): domain Eukaryota; kingdom Metazoa; phylum Arthropoda; class Malacostraca; order Decapoda; family Lithodidae; genus Paralithodes; species Paralithodes platypus. The sequence goes on along the minus strand of CM064548.1, from coordinate 30,964,033 downwards.
GAATATATCATATTGTAAGAATACAATGACATGACCTTGTTTTTTTTGTTTTTTATTGTTTTTTTTATTATCTTAGTAGGTTTGACAGGATTTATTGAAACATATTTATTTTTGTACAATTCATTTGAGGTAAGAAAATAATTATATACACATTACTTAGGCTAATAACAAACATATATATTGATATACTAAAAAAAAAAAATGCATATTACATGTAAATCTTTGAAACTTATAAACTAAATAATGAAACATACAATTATATAATGTAAAAGTTATATCACAGGGACATCTTTGGAACTTATACATTAAATAATATGTATGTTACATTATGAGGTAGCATAATCAATTAGGTCAGGTCAGGTAAGGTAGGGCACGAGTCCAGGGCAGGGCAGGGCAGGGGGCGAGTCCAGGGTAGGGCATGGGGCGAGTCCAGGGCAGGGCATGGGGCGAGTCCAGGGCAGGGCAGGGCAGGGGGCGACACTCAATAATTCTTGAAGGTGTGGTAGTCCCTGAAGCAGTCACCCAGGCAGAGTGGAACTTTGCACTCGGCACACATTGAGGTGACTCTTTTGGTGACATGGGGTTTCCTGACACTGGAGCTGCAGACGGTGCACTGCGCCTGCCTGTGGCGAGTGCCAATCAGCTCGGTGTTGGTTGGGTAGTGTCTTTCGACACCCAGCTGGATGCGGTCAGGAACGTGATCCCCACGCCATGCCATACGTCTGTGAGTGGTGGTGCCATACTTCTCCAGGAGTTGGTATGAGACGTTGTAGACGAACTCCCGGAATTTCAGCTTCTGGTTTGGGGACAAATCCTTCTTCACCAACCACAAGTTGTAGGCGTTGAGCATCGTGATATCAACTAGGTGGAGGAAGAGCTTGTGATACCACTTCACAGTCTTCCTCAGACACTCAACGCCTGACAGCTGACAGTCAGACTTGTCCACCAGGCGCATGTTCTTGGTATTGTTCACTACCATGTCAGGCTTGTAGATGGTCTTCCTGGTTCGGTAGTGGATTTTGCCAGAATCCACCTGGGCACCTGTGTGGACTGTGGAAAGCAGGTGGACGTCTCGTTTAGCCTTCCACTTCAGGGCTATCACTTTCCCACACTTCTCGAGCTGCTTGTATTTCTGCCCCTTTCGTCGCCTTTTTCGCACATGCCTCTCGCGGTGTTCCTGGGCCAGGTCGTCTTCTGAAGGTGTGTCACTGGAGGAGGCATCTGTAAGAGGAATGACATTACCGGTGAACTTAGGCATAAACTTTCTTGTCTTTCTGCCAGTCCCACATGACCCCGTTTGGTTGTCATGAAGAAACTGGCAGAGAGCAGGAGAAGTATACCAGTTGTCAGTGTAGATGATGTGGCCTTTGCCCAGGTAAGGTGCCAACATTTTCCTGATGATGGCACCTGACATGCCCATGGGGTCATTGGCAGCGGCTTTCGGTATGTCAATGTCAGTGCCTGTATACACGATCATGTCAAGCAATATTCCAGTTTCATAGTCACACAAAACGAAGAGCTTGATTTCGAACCTATGCCTTTTCAAGGGGATATACTGCTTGAAAACAAGACGTCCTTTGAAGAGCACGAGCGACTCATCAATCACCAAATTGAGGAAGGGGTAAAAATATTTCCTATACCTCTCCAACAACATGGTGAACACATCCCGAACTTTCCATATCCTGTCAATCCTGTTAGGATTGTCGTTGTCTGCAAAGTGCATAAATCTTAGCACCAACAAAAATCTGTCACGAGTCATGAACTTATTGAAAGTTGGGGTGGCAATGAGAGGGTCGTGCTTCCAATAGTGTTGCAACACATGCTTCTTGATCAGAGGCATGAGGAACAACAAGGCAAAGAACGTCATAAATTCTTCCACAGTCGTATCCACCCAGCCTCGTATTCTCGCTTTTGGAGAAATGACGTCCAATCTGCCAAACACCCACCTGTAGTAGGCGTTTGTTTGGGCAACGATGTACGTCATTACCTCCATATCGAAAAAAGCGAGGAAGAAGTCGCTTTCGTTCGCTTGATCGTCACAGGGCCAGTCGTCAGTTGTTCCTGACGTCCCAGGATTGAACTGGGGCACGTCAGGTACAAAATTGACCCCGTCAGACCAATCGAATGAAGGCAGCCCAGGGATCGGAATGTCGTCTGCGTCTCCTTCAGCGTCTGAAATATCGCTTCCATGGTCGCGATACAGCACTGCATCATCATCACCCTCCTCTTCACTTGACAGACGATGCCCTTCCTCATTCTCGTCACCGACGTCGGACTCACTCCCACTGTCCACTCCCAAATCCCCCCACCCTTGGTCCCGTGCTAGGGCTTCGTCGTCGAAACCCGGGCTGCCAATGCCCTGCGAATCACCATCAAACAGCAGGGCGGCATACTTTGATGGTGTCAGAGTTTTCCGGGTCACTTTAGCACGTGCGGGAGTCTTATGGACAGGGACAGCAGAGGCGGTGGCAGGGGCGGCGGCAGGGGCAGCAGTGGTGCGTGGTCTTGTGGCCCTGGAGGCAGGCAAGATGATGGTGGTGCCTGTCGCCCTTCTTTCTGTTCCTTGGGCAGGGGCGGCAGGGGCGGCAGGGGCAGCAGGGCCAGCAGGGACACCAGGGCCAGCAGTCGCTTTCCCTCTCCCTTTCCCCTTCCCCTTCCCCTTCCCCTTCCCTTTTCCTTGGGCAGGGGCAGCAGGGGCGGCAGGGGCAGCCGGGCCAGGGGCGGCTGGTGGTGGTGGTGGTGGTGGTAGGGTAGGGTGGTAGGCGTACGGGTTCTCTTCCCTACGCCCGTGCCTTTAATTTTTCCTGCCCCCGCAGGTTCTGTAGCCCTAGGGCGGCCTTCTGCGTCGCTGGTACCGGTGGCAGGGGTGGCAGTGGTGGTGGTAGTGGTTGTTGCAGTGGCCTGGGCGTGGTGGCAGTGTCCCGAAACACCAATGACCTCTGTACCTTTGTCGTGCTTGCACGTGTTTTTCGTGCTTTGGGTGCTGGTGTTTCGTCCTCCGAGCTGTAGGGCGTGTCGTACTGGTAGCTAGGGTCTTTAGCAGCCACCCTCTGCCTTCCACGGTGGCTAACACCACCAGAAGGAGGGCTGGTTGTGTCATCAGGGAGCGAGCGTGAAGGACGTGTGGGCTCCATGACTAGTGCTTGGTTACTGGCGCGGTGGTGCTTGCACGAGTGCGGGGCGAGCGTTTGGCGGGGTGGTGTCGAGAGTTGACATGTAGTACTATACCCACACCAATTTTCAGCCGCCTGGCTATAAACGCGCGGTTTTGGTACGCGTTCAAAAGCTCTGCTCTTAAGAGTCTTCCCGCAGTCCGCCGGGGGAACTCTTAAGAGTCTCCCCGCAGCTCCCAGGTTAAGGAACAACAATACTAATCGTCACTGTAGGCTAACCTATTCTAATCTATTCTAAGCCTAGGCTAACCTACTTACATTGATGACGACAGCAACCAAGTAAATTGAAGCATGCAGATCGCGTGCCCCCTGTGAGTTTATAAATGACCAAAGAAAAGGAAATTTACCCTATGTCATATTACTCTACTTTACAATATTTACTTTACTATATTAAATTTTAACAAATTACAAATTTAATGCCTGAAAAAGAAAGGAAAAGAAAGAGAAAGAAGGATCACGACTCCTCTGAAGGAGGAACAGCCGCAGCCGTCGTCATAGTCTTTAGATCTAGCCTATTGCGTCTACTGCTCCTCCTCGGCCCTGTCCTTCTCCTCAAAGAAGGCACGCGATCTGTCCAATAGCCTATCTAACACCTTCTGGCTCCCTGGCGCATCTAAATGAACTCAGTCCCACAAGTCGGTCTTACTCATTCCCATGGCAAAGTACCTCGGTTTGGTGAATGGGAGATTTCTCCGCAAGCGGAGGTTCACACCATTTTTGGCACTATTATATTCCTCGGGGGTCATACCCCTAGGGCTTATCCTAGACTCCAGACTAACCACCAGACAGTGACCCCGAGTCCTTTGATCGATCTCTTCAAGCAGAGACTTGAGTCCGAGGGGCACCGGCTGAAGGTCAGTCTGCAGGGTCAAATAGTTTCCCCCGAAGATCAGGAACGTAAGATCCGGCTTGTAGGTTAGGAGTGCATCCCAGGCCGAGGTCTGCCTGACAGTGTCCACCCTTTCCCCTGGTCTATAGATCTGTTTAACAAAAAAAGAAGGGCACTGCACTGGACGATCCAGCGGAAAATCCCATACATAGGAATGGCCGAAGAGGGCCACCTTTCTCAAGGGCACAGGGTAACGACCGGACGATGGCACAAACTCTTGGCCAACGCCCCCTGCCCTTGCAGCTTTCCCCGGTGCGCCCCTCAGCATTTGTCCACTGGATCGCCCAGCTCTACACAAAGGCAGACAAGTCAGGCCTAATACCCGCCCCATTTTTATCAATATATAACAGATTGCCCAGTATCCTGGTCACACCGCACCAATTATATCCTGTTTATTATTCCTAGGGGGTAGAGGAGAAACGGATATAAATTAAATAACTAAACCTGGAAAGATGAATTGGCCAAGGCTATACAAATGATACCAGGTCGGGGTTTGACTTACTTGTAAACATGTATGTGTAGGTTATCTGTGGTAGTCCCAGTAATAATTATCTATGAAGTACTTCTAGTATTAAAGGAACTTAGCTGTGATGCAAAGAGTGTCGCTAAGGTGATGGACATGTCGGGAGGCAAATATCAGGGAAGTTTTGGTGTTATGTGGCAGCAGCTGGCGGTCTGTCTTGGCGGGGTGAAGTCTGTGTGAAGTATGTCTGAGATTCCCTTTTATCGTGACAATATAAAATATATTTAAGGGTTCTATATCGTCCCCCGTGATTAAATAATAAGGGAAAATAAACTAAGATATAACTGGTGCAACCACAGTAATATTTTATGTTACGCCCCTCTGGGACTAGAAGCTAGGTAATAGTTTACAAGTAATTCGACCTGATTATCCAGAGGTGTAGACACCCCAGAGGGACAACACAAAGACAGACGTGAGAGGATATAGACGCTAACTAGTATAAGTACCAGAAACCCAAGTTCTTATGGCACTATGATAATATATGTCTCTATAATCTAAGTGATTATTAGAGTGTATCCTCTCCCCACCAGACACCCCCTAGCAGGCACTATTATAACAATCCCAGGTATATAGGTAAAACAAAATATTAGTATGGCTTGAGCAAAAGAATAAATAGTCACCAGAGTAAAACATCAAAGAAACACTCACACTAATACATATACAAAACAGGGGAATAATTATAACCAATATATTTATAAAAGAATTTTAATAAAATAAAGTTTTACTTACAAGGTGTTATTCAAGTTTTAAAATGAATATGTTAAACAATTAAATCAAAAGTGAATTTCGTTAATAAATAAACTAAGTTAATTTAATGTTTATAAATAAAGTAAATATTTAATTATAAAGAAATATTAAAGAAAACTAAAACAAATAAAATATCAAATTAAATGTTAATATTTAGTTAAAATGGGATTAAGTCCTGGAGCTCCTCACAACCACCCCTATCATCTCCACACTGCTAGGCCCCCACAGGCAGTGCGTCGAGAAAGGTGAGGCGGATAATCCAGGTTTGTAGAATCCAATAAGCACCACCCATCGAGAACACGTTAGCCTAATAATAGCCTAAAGATTACTGAGGGGTCTCACGAATAGCAAAGAGAAGATAATCTATGTCCTCATCCCAATCTTTACTTGACTCGTGACAGTACTTCTTTACCATGGATTTAAATGTTTGGTGAAAGCGCTCGAGACACCCTTGTGTTTTTTTTGGTGTTTTTTTTTTTTTTTTTTCTATATTCCAACTTACTTCCTCTCGGGCATAGGCTGAGAGCCTTAACATTCACCGCTTTACAATGAACAGTGAAGCCCGTGAGGTCTTGTTCCAGTCTAGGGAGTGAGACATGTGAAGCACGTAGAGTACAACGAGCACCTGCCATCTTGCCTTCACATGAGGCACGGTGCTCACTCATGGCCCGAAACGACCCCATCTCTGAAGCCACCTCGTTCCCGTGCTTCACTGTCTCACCCCCTACACTCGAACTCTCACACTTACACACACACAACGCCACCTGTTGAGCAGATAACTCACCAGGCATTGCACCCCTATAGCATATTTTGAATATGGGAATATTCATACAGTGCTATTTAATCAGGGAACAATGAGGGTATTTTATTGACGTTTCGGTGGGCTTGTGGTAATGCACTGATACCAGGTACAGCACAAATTCCATCCCAATAATATCTTCCCATTGATACATCGGGATTTGAACCCGGGACCTTTGGATTACCAGGCCAGTGGCAAGACCACTCCACCACACCTCCCCCGTTTGTGGACGGTATGCTGTAGAGATCTGCTTGTTAATATTAAGTTCCTTTACAACTTGGGTCATTAACCCTTAAAGATCGGGGTCGGACTTAAGTCCGGTTCCAATTTGCAGCAAGTTAGGAGCATTATTAAGGCTTTTAAAGGGTTAAAATCGAATGCAAATGGCCGGGAGCGCAGCAGGCCAGACAGCACTCCCAGGGCTTACCGCCGCCCATTAACTCATGTTCCCTGTGTTCTCGAGAGGCCGGCAGTGTAGCCAGTAGTGAGCATAGCTGGGAAAAATATGCCGCTATATGCTAAACTCCCATGTTACTGGTATCACTGTATGAGAACCACGAGTGCTACGTAGCTCGTTCTGGTCTCATTTTGAAGCTTTTAGCGCCTAGTTTTTTGCTAAATAATGTTTTTTTCATGCAGATACTTGATTTATCATGCAGGAGGGCCTGAATATGCCCAAATAAGCCCAAACCCCCCGCTAGACAAGGGTTAAATCACTAGTAAAATTTGTACCTTGATCAGTTTGTATAGATTTTGGAACGCCTACCCTAGTGAATAAATGTAACAAGTGCTTAGCTACCTGCTTAGATTTAATGTCACGCATAGGGAAAGCTTCTGGATATCTAGTTGAGGCACACATTACAGTTAATAGATATTGGTTACCCTTTTTTGTTCTCGGCAGAGGGCCCACACAATCTACAAACAATTTCTCAAATGGTTCAGATGTTATGGGAATTGGATGTAAAGGAGCTGGAGGAATCACATCAGAGGGCTTACCCACAACCTGACACACATGACATGTTTTTACATATTTCTCAACATCCCTTTTCATACCTGGCCAAAAGTAGTGTTGGAGTAACTTTTTATATGTCTTTTTCTGTCCCAGATGGCCTGATAATCCGTCATGTGCTAAACTGATTACTGGACTTCGAATTGAACTTGGCAAAATTACTTGTGTAGTCTTAGACTAGGTATCATTGTCACTAAGCTCAGGCGTGTGATATCTACGCATTAAAACTCCATCTTGATAGAAAATATTAGGGTTTTTAGTGCTAGAAGTAACTTCATCGGCAATTATGTCTCAAGGACGATAAGCTCGGATCAGAATTTTGCGCAACAATTAAATTTGACTTACTGAAATTCTGCTGGGCGAGGTCGTCCCGGACTGGTGTGGGAAGGTCCACCTCTGTCCTGCCCGATTGAGACCGGGTGACAGCTTACATGGGGAATATCTCTGGATCTGCGGCGTCTATCTCCTCGGTCGGGCCGGACGAGAGGGGAACCTCCCGCAACGCCAGAGCCGGAATCATCCCTGACCCAGCGACATAATTCCCGAGGAGAAAAACCACACCTGGAATGGGCAAATCATTAATCACTGCACCTCTTACTTTACCTTTTACCAGATTACTGTCAAGCATTAATCAGCCTCCTTCACCTGTTGTCCCACACCAACTGTCTGCAAGTTTAAGGTTTTACCTGTATAGTTTACATTTGAATTATCAGATAATACTTTACGGCTGATGATACTCTGGCTGGATCCTGTGTCTCGTAGTATCGTTACCTTCTGACCTGTACAATCATTGTTAAGGAAAACTTTACCTGGGACCTTGAAACCTTCAAACAAGTCAGTGGAGGGCTTCGTGACATTGATACATGCCACAGGTTTATTCTGAGTTTTTTTACCTACTTGTGTATTTGAAAGTGCTAGTTTATAGGTAGCTGAAGTCCTACACCTGGGATGTGTACAAGTTAAGATGGTGTGACCTGTCTTTTTACAATAGGAACAATACATATTATTTGAAGCAGATCCTCGAGCATAGTTATATGAATAAGGAGTATTACTACCACCCACAAACTCAGAGCGACCAGAGGAAGACCTTACAATAACCTCTTTTGGTTTATGTTCCCTCGGGTGGTACTTATTGATGAGGGAGTAGGCATCCGCAAGTTGGGCCGCCTTCCTCAGGTCCGTCTCACCTTTCTCCTCGATGTAAACTAGTACCTGTGGTGGTAACCTGCGCTTCCATTCTTCTAATGCAAAAAGGTTAACTAGATCAGAGAAAGATGTGAGTGCTAACTTCTCAAGCCATTTTTTAAGAGTTCTAATTTTGTCCATTGCAAAGTCTAGAAAAGTTTGTTTAAATTTTTTTACCATGTTACGAAATTGCCGCCTGTAAGACTCAGTTATCTCGTACGCATCTAGAACAGCCTTTTTAACCTCGTTATAATCACTAACGTCCACTAGATTATTTACAACGAGAGCAGCCTTACCTACTAGTTTGGGTTTGATGAGCCACGTCCACTCCGTCTTGGGCCACTTAAGATGCTCGGCTGTTTTCTCAAAGTTTAGGAAGGATTGCTCAGGGTCTATTTCTAGGGATTGAGGTACGAGTGATACATTTTTAGCTAGGTTAATGACTTATTTTGCTTTTCGAGTTCCAGTCTCTCCCTCTCGATGGTCTTAGTTTCTTCAAGTTGAGTAACCTTAGCCATCTCTATGTTCTTATCCATATCTCTAAGCCCCGCCTCCTTCTCCAACTTGAAAATCTCTAACTCCTTAGCTTGTTCTAGTTTCTCCCTCTCGATGGTCTTAGTTTCTTCTAGTTTCGCACGTTCTAACTCTTTAGCTTGTTCTAGTTTCTCCCTCTCGATGGTCTTAGTTTCTTCTAGTTTCGCACGTTCTAACTCTTTAGCTTGTTGTCTATCCTTCTCCTTTTGTTCCTCCTTATATTTTAGTTTTATTATCTCTAGTTCCTTAGCCTGTTCTAGTTTCGCACGTTCTAACTCTCTCAAGTCTTTAAGTCATTCATGCTCAAAAGCTAACCTTGATTCAGACCACGGTTCGTGAACAGAAACGGCAGAATACTGGCTAGTAGTGTCCTCCAAATCTACTGCTGAAGGATCTGATAATCCATTAGCTGACGTTATTTCTGAAGCTTCTGGGGGGAGGAGCCCCTTACTCATTAAATTAACCCATTAATAACTAGGTCCTTTATTTGTTGTTTAGTATGAGAACTTTCGAAATGGATGTCAAAATTTAAAGCTATGTACTTCCAGATATCCTTGTTCAGATCATGTTCACGAAGTTGCTCTAAATCAGGAGCCCTGCAAAATTCCTTTACACTAGCTCATTTAGACATGTTGAATGGTTGGCGCAAGGAAAAACAAAAAATTGAGGTTACCACTCACTTACCTGAGAAGAACTAGCAGTGGGCCAACCTACACTACTAAATGCTCAGGCCTAACTGGTAGAGTAGTATGGACGCATTTCATGAGACATATTTAGCATTTTACTGTCTTACTACATACTGTGAAGATAATGCGGGGAATTAGTGCCAATATTATAACACTAATGAACAGATACTATGAATCAGATATGACATCAGCAATACCCAGTTAAAATATGCCAATGGAGAGAATAATGTGTACTGCCAAGTCTGCAGTTAGGTTCTCGGTACCCACTTATATTTAATCTGATTCATAGTTTCCGTGACGCACAAAACTCCTGACATGATAGGACATGATGAAGAGGCATGAGGTGAAAGCACAAGGCAGACAAGATCCTACTTCAATCCTAATCACTAATATTTGATTAAGGTAGTCATGGCATTGATCTCCTAATATATTGGATTATATTGAAGATGATAAGATGAGGGGTCTATCCTACCCTGAAAATTATTTAGATTATATGATTTGACTCAGGTGGAAGACAGGGGTGCAGGGATTCAATTCCTGTCACCGAAGATACCCATAGAGAATACTAGATACTGCCAGTCAGAGTATGAATGACTAGTATGAGGAAGGGTATGACTTGAGCACTATTGTGGTGGTGTACGGGTTTTACATATAGACACACTTAACCCTTAGTGAGTACTGAGGTTATGTTATTACTGTAACTTTACAAACCTAACCACATATTAATATATATAGAACAGAATAATATAAAGAGCCGCAGCAATATACATAACCACGGACAACAAAACCATTTTAAATAATAAGTAAGGAAAAATTATGATTAGTAATAATTAATAATACAGATTAGCACAATTATATATAAATACAAAACCCTGTACATATATATATATGCAAATGCGAGAGTGCTTATCTGGTGAACATATTAAACGTCACTCAAGCTCATACACAACAATTAAAGATCCCGGACAGGCCCCCATTTATGTTACGCCCCTCTGGGACTAGAAGCTAGGTAATAGTTTACAAGTAATTCGACCTGATTATCAAGAGGTGTAGACACCCCAGAGGGACAACACAAAGACAGACGTGAGAGGATATAGACGCTAACTAGTATAAGTACCAGAAACCCAAGTTCTTATGGCACTATGATAATATATGTCTCTATAATCTAAGTGATTATTAGAGTGTATCCTCTCCCCACCAGACACCCCCTAGCAGGCACTATTATAACAATCCCAGGTATATAGGTAAAACAAAATATTAGTATGGCTTGAGCAAAAGAATAAATAGTCACCAGAGTAAAACAACAAAGAAACACTCACACTAATACATATAAAAAACAGGAGAATAATTATAACCAATATATTTATATAAATTTGTTTTAATAAAATAATGTTTTACTTACAAGGCGTTATTCAAGTTTTAAAATGAATACGTTAAACAATTAAATCAAAAGTGAATTTCGTTAATAAATAAACTAAGTGAATTTAATGTTTATAAATAAATATTTAATTATAAAGAAATATTAAAGAAACTAAAACAAATCAAATATCAAATTAAATGATAATATTTAGTTAAAAGGGGTTTAAGTCCTGGAGCTCCTCACAACCATCCCTATCATCTCCACACTGCTAGGCCCCCACAGGCAGTACGTCGAGAAAGGTGAGGCGGACAATCCAGGCTTGTAGAATCCAATAAGCACCACCCATCGAGAACACCACCAGATGTGAACTGCCTAAGCTCTCCAGCTCAAACCTTATGTCACCTCTCTTTATGTGTGATGTACCAAGAAGCGCAAGTGGGTACGTAGTGGTGAGGAGCCGAACTATTGAACTATTGAAGTCCCGTATGCCATTGTGGGTCATACGGTTCATTGAGGGGGTTCAGTCTGGAGTCAAGACGGCTTCCTTTGATAGGAGTAGAGAGAGTGAACCCGGGTGAGCGAGCGAGGCAGGCGAGGCGGGAGGGGGGGTACAGTCACGGACAACAGGCAGTACAGTCACAGCCAGTATATGACTATGGGAAGAGCCTGCATGATAAGAAGAGCATAACATTATCCACAAAGATAAATAAAGTAATGCGTATAAACAAAAAGGAACCAGCTGTCGTGAACCCGGGAAATTCAAACTACGGTATATATACCAGCTAGGATTCACGACACCTTTTATTCAATACACCAGGGTCAATGTAGTCAGGATCCTCGTGTGTACCCTCTAGAACCATGGGCACAGGTTCAAGTCTTCTGCCATATATTAGGTGTGATGTGATTAATATCATCATCAATGTACATTAGGGGTCTATTATTCACTCTCATCTCAACCTCCGCTAATGTTGTTATTAGTTCATCCTCCATTATCTTCCATTTGAACAGAGCTTTACGAACACAATTCTTCACAACGCCCACTAACCTTTCGTAAAATCCTCCCATCCATGGTGCCCGGGGAGGTATGAACTTCCATTCAATTTGACAGTTTTTTAAATGAGTCTTCACCAAAGGGTCATTGTATAGTTCTTTCAGAAATTTAGATGTGTTTAAAATTTGTTCCATTGTCACTGATGGCAAGTATAGGGGATGATTGTCTTGCTACAAATCTCCGGAACAAGTTTAAAAATGTCAATGAAGACATGTCCTTTGCCAATTCAAGATGCACTGCGCGTGTGGTGGCGCACGTGAATAGACAAATACAATATTTCTGGAGGACATTGTCGGTTGGGTTTGCATTAGTTATTGCACCAGAGTAATCCACTCCAACTGTTTGGAAAGGTTCTGTATGCACAACTCTTTCTTTGGGTAAGGGAGGAGGACCTGGAAGTGTCAAAGTTTTACCCTCAATGGTTTTACAAACGATGCAGTCTTTCAGCAAACCTGTCACCACTTGTCTACCGTTCGGAATCCAAAACTGTTCTCTTAACCCTTAACCATCAGCGCACCACATATGTCGAGTTAAATAAATGTGGACTATGTGGCAGTGCACCACATATGTCGAGTGCCATTTTCAGCACGTAATGTTGCTCGGAGAGAGAGCTGAGCGGTGGGATGAGCGTAGTAACCTTATGACCGCTCCCCACCACCGCCGTGGGTGTACTGAACTGTATTCTACCCTCCTCTTCCCTCTCTCACTCGCTACACAGGGAATTATGTACGGAAATGACCTTATTTTAGGTTTTTTGCACTCGTGTTGCACGATCGTTGCAAGAGAACCAGTGGTCGTACAAGGATGGTTCGGCTGTCATTGGAAAGCTCTGTTTACGCCCTTTCAGGGATAGATACTTGTTTTACGCTCTGGGTCATGTTTATGCATGAAAATGAGCACGGAAACAACCCTATTTAGGGTAAAAAAAAAAACCCGCTGGGCGGCACGGTGTAAAATACCCTACCACTCGCTAAATAAGGGTTAATGATACTAAGGTATCAGCCACACCTACATGCAACACTTGTGTATGAATCCTTTTGATGACCAACGAGGTCAGCCAGGATTTCCTTGGGAGTAGAATTGGAAATTTTGCTTTTGGGCTCAAATCACTGTTGTGTAGCCTACCTCTACAGCGAATCAAGTTGGTCTTATCATCTATATACAAGCCAAGACTTCTCACTAAACAAGGTGGTTTAGTAGACTGATTTTGTTTAAGATATTCATATTCTTCCTGGCAATGTTCTTGTTGAATGATTCTCAACCAATAGTTCATGGGTGTTGGTAGATCTAATGAAGGCTTCAGGGATTTTACAAACTTAAATATGTTACTGGTTACATTCATTATCTTATTAAAACAAGACACATTCTCAGCTTTAAACAGCGGTGTCTGTAAAGGCATGGAATCTGTGACCACAGTAGTGATACTGGCTACATGTTCTTTCTGGTTAGGCCATTTTTCAGGTTGACAGATTCAAGAAGGTCCAGAAAACCAAAGACTACTTTCCTGAAGTGCCTTCCAAGATGTTCCTCTCGAAAGCAAATCTGCAGAATTATACTTGGCTGATACATGCAGAAACTCAAAGTCAGAAGCAAGCTCTCTAATGTCAGCAACCCTGTTCTTGACGTATGGTATCTTGCTGTTGTCATTCCTTAACCACTGTAAGGCAGCTTCATTGTCTGACCAAACATAAACACCTTTTATCTTTAGTGTAGCCAAGATTTTCATAATGTAATGAGCCAAATGTGTACCAACCTGTAAGGCCGTTAGTTCCAGTTGTGGCACAGTCCTTCCTTTCATTGGTGTTACTCGTGCTTTGGAAGAAATTAGATGGCTTTCATAGTGTATTGTAAGATAAGCTACTGCTCCATAAGCTTGAGTAGATGCATCACAGAAAACATGGAGTAGGTGATCATCATGGCCTTGATCAATCCTTCGGGGAAACTTATAATTTCCTAATTCTTTCAGTTCTTCTGCTAGTTTTGACCATTGTTCATGAAAAGAACAGGGTAGACTTTCATCCCATTCTATCTTGAGCTTCCAAGTCTCTTGAATCAGCAGTTTACCCCTTATTGTGATATGAGTAAACATTCCTAAAGGGTCAAACACTGAAGACACCATTGACAGTAACTATCTCTTGCTGAGGGAACTAGGGTCCACAAAAACAGGAGATTTCAAACTTAGGCTATCATTTTTGGCATCCCAGCATAAACCCAAAATAGTTGTTGAAGTAGGTATTTGGTAGCCAGGAAAGTCTTGTTCTATTTCAGCATTAAGAATGGGATGATTAGAAACCCACATTCTGAGAGGCATGTTAGCTTTTGATAATTCACAATTTGCATTCCTGTAAATATCAAATAGCTGTCGTGAATCTTGAGTCGTTCCCTGAAAGTTGTCAACGTAAAAACTTTGTCTAAGCAAGTCCTTATATCTATTGTCGGACCTCTTAAGGTGAGTGTCTAAGGTAGCTTGTAGCAGAAAGGGACTGCTGGTTGCCCCAAACAACACAGCTCTAAATCTGTAGGTGACAAGTGGTTCCCTCTGTCTATTGGGATCTTCATACCATAAGAAACGAGTATAGTCTCTGTCACATTCTTGTAGTCTAACTCGAAGGAAAGCTTTGCTGATATCTGCGGTATAAGCATGTTGGTTTATTCTGAATCTTAGAAGAATGTCACCCATCTTTTCTGTCATTGAAGGACCAGTCATCAAGCAATCATTGAATGATGGATGACCACGTCTTTTTGCACTGCAGTTGAATACGACTCGTACAGGAGTGGTTAAACTATCCTTTTTAACTGCATGGTGTGGTAGGTAGTGGATTTTATCAGTTGGAATTGCTTGAGGAACCTTTTCAATTAATTTGTTGTCTAGCAAAGTCTGAATCTGCTTATGGTATAAGTTCAATTCACCACGAACTTCTATTGTTGTTAAGCTTCTGAATTGACCCAATGCCATGTTGTAGTTGGTTGGTAGTGACCAAACATTTATTTTCCATGGGAGTCTCACCCAGTACTGATTTTCTTCATACTGCACAGTGTCCAAGTAAGCTTGATAGGACAAACTCTCTTCAGGGGTTGGTTTATGAACATCTATGCCAATAGTATCTAGGTCCCATAATTTGTGTGCTGGAATATCGGCCTCCTCAATTACATCATGTAACTCTGTTGGGGCTACCTCGGCACATATTCTTGCTACTACTGCATTTTGAACAAGATCATCACTAATAGGTCCAGTCAATGGGATTTGTCCATATATCAAACCACCACCAGAACTTTTAGCGAGTTTGATTTGATTACTTGAGGTGAGGCCAGTATTGAAATCACCATAGAAGTCTGACCCTATCACCAAATTAATGTCCTTTATGATGTTTCCATTCAACATTTTATCTGCTAGGGTGATGTTAGCTCTTCGTAGCATGTTTGTAGCTTACATTAAGCCGGGAATCCTTATTTGATCTGGTAGTTTTTCAACAACAATAGCAGTTATCCTCTTGAGTCTTTTGCTGAGACGAATCACAGGCCGAACAACCTCATAGTTTTCGTATTCTTTTGATTGTAAAAACCCAAAAACTGCCAGTCGTGTTGTTCCAGTGACCTTAAGTTTTAGTTCTTTGACCAGTCTTTCAGTAATGAAGGTGCACTGTGATCCCTGATCAAAGAATGCTCTAGTCAAAATCTTGTGATTGCTGTTGGTATTACATACCTCCACCGTTGCAGTAGGAAGTGCTGTTGATTTTGTATTTACTGGACCCTTTACTGAGAGTACAGTCTGCTGCGTGGTTTCCCTTTCCGATTCTTCAGATACTTTCTTGTCTTTAGGTTTTCTTACACACAAAGCTGTATGATGTTTGCCTCTTTCACATCTTCTGCAAACTTGAATGTCCATTCTGCACTCATGTAGTTGGTGTTTTGTGCTAACACATCTTGGACATCTTCCTAATTCCACTAGTCTTGCTTGTTTAGCCGATACAATTGTATAGTTGTCACAGTATTTTATTTTGCTCTGACTGTAGTTATTGAAGGGTTTTGTACTCTTTTCCTTTTTGAAATATGAACCAATATCCTTTCCATTTGACTGTGTGAAGGCAGAGTACTTATTAGTTCCTTTGGAAGTTTCATTTTTAGTCTTTATTTTCACTTTATTGGTGTCTTCTACTTCCATATGAGATACGAGATCTCTTAAGCCTTCATTCTCTGTTGAAGATCAAAGAAATTGGTATTATACTTCAAGTACAGTTGTCTGATGGTAGCATTTGGTAGTTTCCGCTGGAATAGAGCAGCTATCATCCACTCACAGCAAGAAAAATCATGTTTATTCTTTAAACCCTTTGTTAAGTTGATCAAGGAAATCCGGAAAATTTCTAGATCTTTCCTGGTGTGACTAGGTGACTTGATATCCACTCTCTTGTTTAGTAAACATCTCTTGATTTTGTCATCATCACCAAAGGTTTCCTTTAACAAGTCAATGGAATGTTGATAATTTTCAGCCCTTTAACTGTGACTTCAAATACTGTAGTTTTGTTACAGGCTCTAAATCAGCCCTCAATCCAACTTGGGCTTGGAACTGATCATGAAAGGCCTCAAACTCTGTATAATATCCAGAAAAGTTGGCAATTTGATACTGGGTAACTTGGTTTTGACGTTAGTCTGTTTGTCTTGGGTACTCCCTGTATTTGTGTCTTGAGTTTTAATAGATCTTAGGCGAGCCTTGAATACAACCAACAACCAACCAAGCGGCTCGCTTGGTGTAGTGACTAGCGTCTCGGACTTCCACCCAGAAGGCCCGGGTTCGCGCCCACGCTCGGCGCATTAAGATTTTTCACAAGCACTGAGTCGTTACCATCCCTCATGAGCAAAGGGATGGGGTAGTAGTACAGGACCCCAATGGAAATACGCCTAATCGGCCTTATTGAGCTATCCTTAGCTAGCTTAGCATGCGCTAGCTTTAAGAACTATTATTATTATTATTATTATTATAAACCAAATGATTCTGGTAATCTTCCCAAACATTATAATACTCTTCCTGTATTGGCTCTAAGTCTATGTCAGTTTTATCTGATAATAGTGCAGTTTCCAAATTTGAATAGCCTTGATCATATCCAGGCCATTTAGCTTCAAGAAAAGATATGGAGGTCTCGAATCTGTCAATGTCTACTGGAATGTTGGAAATGACAGCAGTACAACCTTTTATGGCTCTAGTAATGTGTCCCTTGTAGGCTTGTAGAGAGCGTCGACACTGTTCCACAGTAGCCATTTTGTTTTGAATATTTATGTATTCATGTGGTGTTCAATAAATTTGTTTAGCTTTAGGATTACATGAGCGGTTGACACAGCGTTGAAATGTACTCCATCTCTTGTATGTCCATGTTGGAAAGGACGCGCACCTAGGTTTATTGTACGAATGCCCTTTTTCTTCAAAATCTTATTCAAATTTCTGTTAACAGCTTTAGAAACGCGTGTATAGGTTTCAGGACACAATCCAAACCGGTTACTTGGTGAATAATCTCTTGGTTCGAGCAAGGTAACTACGACCTTTGGTATTAAGTCTAAGGAGATGATCAGCAATATTTATGATATCTCTTACAATCTGTTTTGGGTTACAACCTTCAAATACGTCATTATCACCTAAGAACAAGATTGCTAAATTGTGTCGATTTTCACGCATGCAACGGAATGTAGAATGATTCCAGAAATCTGATAATTTGGCGCCTTTTAATTTGCAACAAAGAACTTCAGCTTTTTCAAAATTAGACAAAGTCTCGCGAACTTGCGAATGTCCGCCGATAATTACTTTAAAATCTGTCATAATGATATTACACAACCAGGTAAGTCTGATCCGGTTCGAAGGACCATTTCTTTAGCTGTTGAAAATATCCGTTATTGGGATCGAACCCGCCGTAAATCCCTCACCTTCGATAATTATGGTATAAAGAGCTAAGACAGGGTTATTTAGAAATGAAGGACCACCAGAATACGTCTGGACTAGATAAAGAAATAATAGTGTATAATATTATATAAATAGTTGAGTTAAGATACAGATGTTACCAATTTGTCAAACGATATAAATTATCGGAATGGACTGTACCTCTATCTCGTTGCAGTACTTAATTATTGTTGTGGACTGTACCTGGTTGTGATCACACCACGATTCGTTCCCTTAATCCATTACTGAAATTTAAACACGCTGTCGGGATTTTAGATAAAGAGGTTAAAGGTGGTGGGGCGTCTGAAATATATTAAAATTAATTTATAATGTATTTAAAGAGATTTTAGATCTCCAGTAATCAACCTGACTACTCCTTTGTCAAAACTAATCTTCAATATTAGAGAACAAATAAAAAATAGATATTGAATTGCGACCCCTTGCAACTAGTACTCACGTGAGGATGTGACGTACGTCCAGGCAAATATTTGGGAAGTAAACATCAGCAAGTATAGCAAAAATGGTGAATAGGTGTGCTGTTTTCGGGTGTAGCAACATCCCTGGACCAAACATAGCACTACACAAGTTTCCAAGTGATCCATACCATTGTAACAAATGGGTGAAGTTTATACAAAGAACCAGAGTGTGGGAGGCAAAGCCCAAAACAAGCTTCATATGCAATGGACATTTTCGTGATGAATGCTTTGACAATAAAGTGCAGTGGAGTATGGGTATGTCTAGATGCACCCGCTGATTGCCTATACGGACTGGGGTCTTGTCACGCCCAGTGCCAGGTCCGTATATACGGACTCGCCGAAACAAAATCGTAGCAGCGAAACGACTGCACCTATAGCTTTCATATTTCTACCACATGTACCTTACCCTTCTGGCGTCTTGCTACCACCACCCCAACTCCCTCCCCCAATCCACTCGCCGACCATGGGTCGCCGCATCAGGCCATCACAAAGGAAAAAAAGGAATATATGTGGCGGCGAAACGACTGCACCAATTGGTTCCATATTTGTGTGACAAGTCCCCTACCCTTCTGTCTTCCCCCCACCACATCCCCAACTTCCTCCCACCACCCACTTCCAGCCTATCCGTAGATCATCACATCAAAAAATGAAAATCCGTGGTGGCGAAACTACCTCACCAATCGGCTCCATATTTGCAACACCAGTCAATTACCCTTCTATCTTCCCCCCACCATCCCCCAAACCACCCTCCCACCCATACGTGCTTGCCAATTTCAGGAGTCAGGAGAGTGGATAATATGGGCTAACTTAAGCCTAGCCCAAATTATAGTCAGTGTCGATGGATATAGGCCTAACCTAGGCTGAAGAAATGTATTGGCTGAAATTCAACTACTAGCAACTAGGCTAAAAAAAAAAAAAAAAAAAAAAAAAAAAAGTCGATCGCCGCGGTTTAAGTTCCTGTCTATTTTTACGTGATTTTTTCTGTTATTTGCACCCTGTTGGCAATGTATATGATGATGACAATAAGTCATGGAGGCGTGAGGGGCGGGCTTTCATTATTGTAACCAAATGCAGTCAAAATAGACGGGGACATGATCGCTAGCGTCCGCCGCGGCTCCGAGTAGTGTAAACAAGGCGGGCGGTAATCACAGCTGCTTCTCCCTCCTTTCCTGCTGCTGGATCTCGTCCTACAGGTTCATACATATAAGCCTGGACACCACCAATATTCATCACTTGAGGTTCTTTGCCATAATCACGGTTATCACCCTCAGTATTGGCAAACGAATCGGAACTACTGTCACTATCCTCCATTTTCACCTGTCAGAAGAGCTTGTTGTGTTCCTGGGCATACGTCATCAGAGCGCTTAAACTCCGAATCCAGAAAAGTGTCACCCATATCCTATTTTGGCCATTATATAAATAATTAAGCCATTGTAGCAGAAAATATTGCACCAAAAGCTATAGTGCACACTGCCGGTAATGATTGTGGAGGAAAATAATAGCATGCACACCCACCTTTAAATTGCATATCACTGGTACATGAAAATATCCCAACAAATAGTAAAATGTTAATTACCAATATGGCGAAGTTAATAGATGGAGTTCGGTCCTATTTCACACTGCTAATTCATCTGCATGACATGTAGGAATGTTTACATAGTACAATATCGATACATAATGAACTTAGCTGATAGGACTGGTGATGTAGGACTGTTGTTATATATTATCAATGGTAGTTCATGGTGGACTAAAGGTGAGTCAAGAGCCGGGGGGAAGTTGTTGGCTGTATGGTGGTTATTGAGAGACTAAAAGGCCGGCGTCCGATCGCTTCGCGAAATTACATATGGCTGCCGGCTCATAATAATTATAACCCATAACTTTTCATGATACATCTAGAGCTGATGTAGATATTTATACATTACAGTTAATATTTAACCTACACTTAATAATAAACTACAATACACAAAGAACTAGCCAAAATCGTACATGCGATACGATACCGCCAAATTCAAATGCCCTATTGGATCTAAACTGTCGGGATCATTACCCTATTCCCGACATACTGCCCGCCACCAAAAACAATATACAGTAGCTATATATAGAAAACAAAACGACATCGAAAATTCAAAGATCACCTTTTTTTATCTTAGATCTCCAAAGATCTACGGAACTCATAGCCGCCCTCCTTTTGGGGCGAGCGTCACCTGAAGCCAGAGTAGGATCATCCTTCTCATCATCAACTGCCCCACCCTGAGGAGCACTGTCACCAGCACTCTCCCGTGGAGGGGTATCAGTAGAGACGCCAGTATCATCCGGCAGTTCTACATCCTGCTCCAAGGGATATAACCTTACGACTGGGCGAGTAGTAACCCCAGTCGAAGTTTGTAATCTAGCAACCCTTATAAGACCATCAATGCCCTGGAACAAATCGACAATCCTCCCAAGCTTCCAAAATAACCTAGGACGCTCATCATGAATCAGTACGATATCCCCGATACGAGGCCATCGTTGATTCGTCCCTTTGATCATATTGGAGTGCCGCTTGCGAAGAGACAGCAAATATTCTTGGGTCCACCTTTTCCATAGATCGTCCGACACCTTGTTCATATACTGGAGGCGACGACGGGTGGCGTCAGCATCGCCAAACGTAGGGTCTTCTAGATCTTCGTCGGTTACTGACGATCTAGGAAAGGTATTAAGGGTTCGTCCACGTGTTAGCGCTAGAAGGCGAAATGGGTAAGAGGTAATCAACATCTGCCGAGGTATAGGTCAAGGGTGTGTTGTTGACTGACATCTCAATCTCTATTAAGATGGTTTGCAACTCCCTTCTGGTCACCAGTGCCCTTCCTAATACCTTCTTCATGGCAGATTTGACAATACCGATTGTTCTCTCCCAAATCGCCCCGAACCATGGTGCACATGCTGGTATAAATTTCCACTGACAACCCTTTCATGTGAGGGTAGCCACAACTTGCGGGTCATCCATTAAACTCTGGAGATATTTAGAGGCCCCGACAAAACAAGTCGTATTATCGCCCATAATAATTTGAGGGAAACCATTGCGGCCTGCAAAGCGTCGTTAATCAATTCAATATGAATCGCTCTGGTTACCACACATGTGAATAGAACGGCATATACCTTTATGATACTACCGGGCGATTCTCTAACTTGAATCGCTCCGGTGTAGTCTACCCCGGTTACCTGAAATGGTTCAGTCCTTTGTACCCTGAACTCAGGTAAGGGAGGTAGATCTACTGGGGAGTAAGGCTTACCCTGTAATCTTTTACAGATAGTACAGCTATTGTGGATCCCTTTAATTGCTTGTTGCAGCATAGGGATTCACCAACGTTGTCGCATATATGCCAGAAAATAATTTACGCCAAAATGTAGGCAGGTTTTATGGCATTGGCGAATCAACAGTTTGGTAATCAAACGATAGGAGCTAAGGAGGACAGGATATTTCGCAGAATCAATAATGTCCGCCTTTTGTATCCTGCCTCTACACTTAATTATGCTTCCTTCCATATATAATCCTAGCTGCCTCATTAAGTTAGAGGGTTTGGCCTTTGACTCCTTGCTCAGGATTTGATGTTCAGTAGGATAAGATTCCCTGTGTACTAAACATATTAGTTTAGCTTCCGCTGATCTCAATTCATGGAGTCTGATATGCTTAGAGTCTTCACTAAGGAAAGACCCGTTAACCCGACTTCTCATGTTGTTAATGAAACGGTATATCCATGCAAATACCCGTATTACTTCATCATAGCTGCCATAACATTCCCACTCTACCAACTTGTTATCCTGATGTGTAGTACTCACTGTCGAACTACTTAACACATCATATTGGGGCCGACTTGAAGGATTAGATATGCATTCCCTGAAATCCTGAGGCCATTCAGTTGGAGACATAAGCCATGTAGGTCCTTGCCACCAAATTATGTTTGACAGAAACTGTTGCGCCGAGATCCCTCGCAAAATTATGTCACGGGGTTATCCTTGGTGCTCACATAGCGAAATTGAGCTGTAGGAACTAGGTTATGTATCTCATCAGTGCGATTGGATACATAAACAGGTAACACCTTCTTGCTGTGTACCCAAGAAAGTGCTATCTGACTGTCGCTCCAGACATAGACGTTATTAATCCGCAGTATGTCTGTATAAGCATCCAGCGTAAACTTTATTAGACGAGCAGACCGTAAGTTTTAATTTAGGAACCATAATTTTCTTAATAGGTGCTACCTTGGCCTTTGCTATAGCTAGTTTTGCTCCACTACCATTGCATAAATAGATGGCAGTAGCGTACGCACTATTACTAGCATCAGAAAAGGCAAGTAGATCCACCTGTTGACCACTAATAACCTGACGATTAAGTTGGACCTTGCAACATGTGGAAAGGTCCGACCGAATTAACCGCCAAGTATCTTGTAACTCAGTCGGGAGTGGCGTGTCCCAATCTAGCTTTAGCCGCCACAGTTGCAGTAAAAACATGCGAGCACGGATAGTTACAGGCAGCAAATAACCTAGGGGATCAAACAACCTCGCTGACAAGCTTAAGCAGTTTCGCTTGGTCATAATCTCACTGCCGCATGGGGTGTGACAGAAGGATATACAATCTGTGGTAGTGATCCATTTGTGGCCTAAAAACTTCACCTCACTATTCTCAGTAGCTACACTGTCAGAAGCAAATTGACATTTCAAAGGATCACTCTTAGTGGCCCATTCTCTCAAGTATAGATGAGCCTTGGCAAATATATCGCGGATCTCCCAGCATCTTTCGAGCAATAAATCTTCATCGTCTCCAGTGCCTTGAAGATTGTCCACATAGATCCCCTGCTTGATCTCATTCTCGAAGTCAGGATCTAGTCCAGCCTCCTCAAGATGTCGCAAGATAGTAGCATTGAGAAGGAACTGGGAACAGGTCGCCCCGAATAAGACGACTCAGAATCTGTATACCAGATACTCTGAATCTAGATCCATTGTGTCACGTGGCCATAAAAATCTTGTCGAGTCCCTGTCTTCACGATGGAGTTGAAGCATCAGGAAGGCCTTCTCAATATCGGTGACCCACGCAAAGTTATGACATCTGAAGCGTAACATAATTTGCGCGAGATCAGAGACCAGGGATGGACCCGTGTACAGACAATCATTCAGGCTATAGGAGCGATCACTGGATTTAGCAGAGCAGTCATACACAATACGAACAGGAGTGGTGGAACTGTCCTTTTTAATCCCATGATGAGCAAGGTAATGGATGTTATCCCCATACTCACCGAGATCTACTCTTTCCACGAATCCACGTTGTACCTGCTCGTTTAGTACTGCCGCATAAGTCTCGCAATAATTTGGATCCTTGACAAACTGCTTCTGAAGGCCACGTAATCTACCAAGTGCTAGATGGAAATTAGTAGGTAATTTACTCTTATTATCATTCCAAGGGAGCCTTACCACATACTGACCCCTGCCAGAGTCATACGTTACAGTCGCTTCATACGAGCTCAACGCTACCTTGGACTCCCGATCAAGTTCATGTGGGTCAATTCCAATATTATCAAAGTCCCATAACTTATCTATATCAGTACAGGTATTATCATGCACATATGGCCTAATATATTTATCTATGGGGCTTACTGCTACCTTGAGGACCGTAACCACCTCCACCTGTGTGTCTTGAGAGGAATTGGCATAGGATCCAGAAATGGCATACCCTTGGAGCGTGGGGAGCATTATTAGCTTATCTACCCGCCGATATCCAGGGTGAACCAGGTCGTAGTAATAATCAGCTCCGACCAGTAGCATAATTCAATTGTTAGCAGAGAGTTGATCATCAGCCAGTTTATAACCCTTGCTTCTGAGATATTTCAAAAGTGGTTGAATCTCTCATGCTATATAGAAACTGGGTAGTTTGTCGACCACAACAGCCTTGATGGGACATACCTTTCTTCTATAAACATAGGAAATCTCCACTATATCATAGTCACTGGAATCTACTTCACCAGTGACACCATGGAGATGCAAATTCTCTTGACCCTTGCTGGTACACTTGAGCTGGGGTAATGATGACCGCAGAACGAATTACCTCTGTGAGCACTGGTCGAGTAAGGTGCGCGTAATTGTAGGCTTATTATTACTCCCCACTACTGGCAGCATCATAGTAGGAAGCAATTGACATTCCCGAGAAGCAATGGACATAGCAGATACTTTATTACCCTCGCTTTTACTTTTCTCATGTGACTCTTTGGTGGTTCTCCCCTTTTCTTTGCCGTCGTGCCGGTCAGACTGGGTGCAAAGGGAAAACCAATCTTTCCCCTTGCAATACTTACAAGGTTTGATGTAGGAATTGGTGCAAGTACTGTTGAAGTGGTCTCTTGCCAGACAGCTGGTACATAAATTAAGCGATTTAGCCTTGCCAATTTTCTGTGTAGCCTTAGGATACTTAGGACACTGGTACCACAGATGACCGTGTACACTGCACAACTTGCAACCTAATGATTTTGGCCTTTTCTGTTTAGAAGTCTGTACCGGGAAAGCTGCAGTGGATGGCGACATCTCCACGGGTCGGTATTGTCCAGTACTCTCCATGTTAAACACTTCAGTCTGGTACACCTGCACCAACGCTTCCAAGTTTAGTGGAGAGTCGCTTAGTTGTCGTCTTACGATTTCCTTTAGGGGAGAGGGTTTCTTGTTCAAGATATTTACACTAAATATTTCCTCCTTGGTGATGGGCATTGTCTCCATAGATCGGAGGAGGCTCTCAAAGGAGGCATAGTACTCCTTTAGGTCTGTCACATCATAGGATGGAGGATCTAGAGTGAAGAATTTAGTAATTAATGCGGTCTTAATGATTTCCTCTCTCCCGTAAGTTCTTTTCAGCAACTCCACTGCAGACTCGTAGCTTGTAGCTTCTAGCTTGTACCCATCGATCAACTTCAATGCCTCCCCTTCAATTGGCCACGGAAATAGGTGAACCTTTGGATGGATGTGAGTGTTTTATTCCGATGGACGGAACACTCAATCCCAAAATCCAGTCCAGGTAGTCGAATCCCCGGAAAAGGTAGGCAAAGTAAGCTTCGGCAGGTTAAAGCCAGTCGCCTTTGGTGTACCGGTATCCTTAACAGGGTGTATTTCTTGTGTGGAAGATAGTCTGGCTAAGGCTGTATTAATATCCTCAATGTACTCAAGATCTGTAGACATTTCTTCGTCCACATCGTCAGTACTTGTCAATAAACCATATACCTGCTGAGCATAATTATCATAAGTGGCTAGTGATTTAGTTACAGTAGCAAATTTACCCTTAATTTGATCAGCCGAGGCACTTAATAAAAATTCATCAAGATCTCTTAAACACCTATTTAAACTTCCCTTCATCCCTCCCTTCAGAATCTTAAGCTTCTTTAATTCTGTCATCGTTAAATTATTATTCTAATAATGGTATAAACTACTATGAGGTCCGACTACAGACTGTTAATCGCTTAGGAATCAACAGCGGAAAACGCTCATAATGAAAAGTTATAACTCAAGAAAATTATTTAATAGTTGCATCCCCCTTAATCTAAATTACTTGGCAAAGGAAGTTATCTACTCGGAAAGAACATAAGGTACACTGGGGCTATCCACGAGGAGACTGTCTACTGCGACGCAAGATAGTCCCTTACCACTTGATGATCTGGGCTAACAAACGATCGCTGCCTTCATGAGTGAGGTGGACGCCGTCCTCGGACATGTATTGGCTCCCGAAACTATATGGGGAAAATCTACCACCAAGGTGCTTGTGCTTCCTCTTGAGGAGAGCAGTCACTGAATTTTTGACCTTGTGATACTCATCGGCCGGAATACCCCGAGGAGACGCCCTTTTCTCTATCCCCAGTACGAGGCAGCGACCGTTCGTATTTCCCTCTATTTCAAAGGCCAAATCCTTGATTTTGGTCGCCAGCTCCTGTGGGACTACCCCAGAAACTACGTCATTTCCGCCCAACACCAAGACTGTGATCTCGGGCCTTATGCTCAAAAAATCATCCCACGCTGGTTTTGATGTTACGTTATCAAGAGTGGCTCCTGTGGCACTAAACGCTCTCAAAACAAAACCCGGGTCGTAAAGTTCGCTGCGGGAGACCCCTAGGCAACTCACAAAACTGTGGCCTAATATACCCACGATCTTTCCCGGGCTCTGATTATACGAGGTGGATGGTATAAAATTTACCCCAATGCCACTCCCTGACGCGGCTGTGGGGTGATTCCTTCGAGCCATTTCGTACGAAACACAGAAAGAAAGTCTATATCCATTCAAAATGTATAGGGTAAGGTGAAGAAAGAACTAAGGGTAACCCTTTATAGGTAAGCCCAGCTGCTCAAGCCACAATCATGAGGTCTGACTATTGACTGTCAATCGCTTAGGAATTAACAAAGACCGACACTCATGACCGTAACTATGATCAACTAGGCCTAGGCTATGTTATGAAAATGAATCAAACAAGTTCACATGAGAACCCTCCCCACCAGCAACATTTAAATCGAGTCTCTCAACGACAACACATCCAGAACACCAGACTACCAAAGAAAAATGAAATTTAATCGCAGACACTCGGGGGCCACGCCTATCCTAAGAGCGCGAAATGGTACCCGACGAAATTACCCCCACCCCTATCACCAGCCCAGCTAACCCTCCAAAAAACGAAAAGGAACACACGCCCAAAAAAACCTGGAAACCAGCCCCCAAAAAGTACAGGGGGAAAAAGCTGGGGCTACACTAGGGAAAGGGCCGTCGGCCCATCATCACGTGAGGCGGCAGCCATTTGTAAGCCCACAAGAGTCACGGAAGTAAACATAACGTAACTACGGCAATATATTAAGCCATAGGGCACGAAGGACCATTATTTGTCGGGAATTTAGCTAAAGAGGTTAAATTGCATATCACTGGTACATGAAAATATCCCAACAAATAGTTAAATGTTAATTACCAATATGGCGAAGTTAATAGATGGAGTCCGGTCCTATTTCACACTGCTAATTCATCTGCATGACATGTAGGAATGTTTACATAGTACAATATCGATACATAATGAACTTAGCTGATAGGACTGGTGATGTAGGACTGTTGTTATATATTATCAATGGTAATTCATGGTGGACTAAAGGTGAATCAAGAGCCGGGGGGAAGTTGTTGGCTGTATGGTGGTTATTGAGAGACTAAAGGGCCGGCGTACGATCGCTTCGCGAAATTACATATGGCTGCCGGCTCATAATAATTATAACCCATAACTTGGTTTCATGATACATCTAGAGCTAATGTAGATATTTATACATTACAGTTAATATTTAACCTACACTTAATAATAAACTACAATACACAAAGAACTAGCCGAAATCGTACATGCGATACGATACCGCCAAATTCAAATGCCCTATTGGACCTAAACTGTCGGGATCATTACCCTATTCCCGACACACACCAACAATTACTTACTAAAATAGATGTTATATGAGTCACTATAATTCAGAAGTTGATGTTTTTATAATGAGAACCAGCACTTAGCCTAAAAGGACTATGTGCTACTTAAACATATTATATTGGATCGAAACTAAGTCAATAGTTATTATTATGGAATACACAATAAAGTTATGTGTATAATTAACCCTTCTTTGGCGGCGCGCAACTTATGTCGTGTGAAATAAATTATGGACTAAGTGGCGATTCACAACTTATGTCGTGTGCCATTTTCACCATGTAATGTTGCTGAGAGAGAGAGATGAGTGGTGGGAGGAGCGTAGCAAGCGTATGACTGCTCCAGACCACCGCGGCGGACCTACTGACATTAATCCCACCCTCCTTCACCCTCTCTCACTCGCTAGACAGGGAATTATGTAAGGAAATTACCTAATTATAGGGTTTTTGCACTCGTGTTGCTCGATTGTTGCAGGAGAACCAGTGGTCGTACAAGGATGGTTCGGGTGTCATTGGAAAGCTCTGTTTACGCCCTTTCAGGAATAGATACTTGTTTTACGCTCTGGTTCTTATTTAGGCATGAAAAGGATCACGTAAACAACCCTATTTAGGGTTAAAAAAAAACGCTGGGCACTACGGTCCCCTAGACCGCCTAGCCCGCCAATAAGGTGTTAAGGGAAAATATGTTTACCTGGTATATTTATAAATCATGCTGTGTAACGACACAACACAAGTTGATTTTCGTGTTATACCGACCACCTATTCTCACTTTACCCACACCGTCAACTCCCTAATTGGCCAATCAAGAAATAAAAGGTAATAGGTTTAACTTATCCATGAGATTAATGCGATGGTAACTATTGCGACAGCTGCGTGGCGATATGTGCCTTCTACACTGTCCGTTAGTCAACTGCCTCCTCTCTCCTTCTCAAGCTTCACGTCCGTAACCCTTAGTTCGACCTTTCAGTTCAAACTGGTTCAGTGAGTCAAACTATTTGTGTACAGTTTCGAGAGAGTCGCACTATTCAGCTATCATAAGGTATAAATGTTTCATTGTTGTGAGTGAAGCATTATATTTCTTATTAATACTAAAGATAGCCTATGACCGTTACTTTATGAACCAGGTATCGCTGTAATGTTAATATCTAATATGAATTATAATCATATTATTATTACAGCACCCGTATTATTATTGTTTCGGTTTAGAAACGAACCTCTCCCTTTAATAGGAGTAGCATTTTTTGTGTTATCCTTAAGTCTAACTATATTAACATCACCAACTGTCAGTAAATCTGACAAATAATATATATTCAAAATTACATTTTAATTCTTGTTGTGTTGCTTGTAGTTATACAGCTTACATCATAATTATATAAGTATTTGTTTATATTATATATGTATTCCTAATATTTTCCTCTTGTTTTTATATATCTAATTTATTTTAAATAATTTACAAGTGTTTTTACCAACATTAAATCACTCTTACCACGTTCCCTCTTTAATCTATTGCCCCCTCATTCTGTGGAATTTCCCTTAAGTTTGGTACCACTGCAGACAAGCCAGACGCACAGATATCAAGGAGTATCTAATAAGGAAAAACAACGGAGGTGTTTTGGTTGTACAACAGTGCTGCCACCAAATCCCTAGGACGCGCGGCAAAATATCCGTGTGACGTCACGCTTTCATATCTATCCTTCTGTACTCTATGGTTTAAACCATGCCAACAAGCACACACCCCTCCCTACTATGTCCTCTCCCTCTCCTTCCCATCAAGCTACGCAATCTATAGGTCATAATCTACAAGATGATGGGGGTGAGTGATCTTACTATTTTCAGAGCGAACAAAACATGCAGCGAAGTTACCATTAGGTGACCCAGTCGGAAAGGTGACCGACTGTACGTTCTTTAGAAAACGGTTATATTCAAGCTGGCAATATACAGTTTCTAATATCTACAACACTTGCACTACTCGATATATATTCATTTTTCACAATTCACAATAGCTGTTATGCATCTTAAAAGTACTGTTGTCACTCATGATGTATTTATTGTGATATCCATTTTGTTATTATCATTATTGTCCTATCTTATAGTCCATATGCTACAACAACTAAATATATTGTGCTTTATTACAAGTATACAATCTAGTATTTTTGCAGCAACTTTACTTTTTTCTGTATACAATACTTTATCTAATGTTTATCTAATGTAATTATTTTGTATATGTGTAGGTTACTCAACGTCTATATTTTGTATTGGTTTTGTTCCTTACATTTAAATTTGTTTCAGTACCTGTATGGATTTCAGCCATATGTTCCCCATAGTGTTCGTACGTTTACTGAAAAGTAAATGAATAAACACACACACTGGGAATAATATAGTTCCTCATATTACTTGCAATGTATAATTGGTGCTTGTACTTAGTAGTAAATAAAGACATACCGGTACGCAATGAGGGAAAATAAAACGTCGTCTGCTGCTCTTTCTCTTACACCCAATAGTAATCAGTTCCCATCCAGTGAATCGAAATATATAGATTGAAGTCATCAAAATATCACTCATTGCTATATTCATTATTGTTAAAGACATTACTCTCAAATTCTATTCAGTGCATTACCCAATATACAAAGTATATATGATGAATAAAACATAATGTATTAGGCCTACAGAGACATTTGGCAAGGATTCGAAACTTTAGGATCCTTGCCATTTGTCTCTGTAGGCCTAATATATTCTGTTTTATTCATCATATATACTGTCATAGACTACAGTAGATCTGGACTGGACACGAAAATGGAACTTTGCAGCAATGGACCCAAAATCTGAGAACGAACCCCCAAGTTCGAACCCCTAAATCGCGAAAATGTGATATTTTCGCAGTTTCGAGGTTCGAACTTGAGGGTTCGTTCTCCGTTTTGGGGTCCCTTACTGCAAAGTTCCATTTTCGTGTCCAGTCCAGATCTACTGTAGTCCATGATACTGTGTATATTGGGCAATGTACAGTCTGGGACTAAAGTCGTGGTATGGATCTTTAGCCATCCATTACTGCCCTCTGACGGCGGTATTCAAAGCAATCCGAGATATGATATTTGTGGCTGTCCATAGATGGCTCTGGCGACAAGTCCAGGTAGCTTCAAAAGTAAGCGAGAACCTTCCTGTTTCTTGGTTAATTACGACCATGTCAACTACTATGGGTATCAGAGGCCGTGTTATATCGTTTTTTGGGAATAACTTATTAACAAACAGTTGGATCAGTATGATATTTTGACACAGCTTTGTTCACACCGTGCCCTAATTTTCGTCAATATAGTGCATTACCAAAAGTGTAGAAATAAGGCACTTGACCCTGTGTCATGAGGTTAAAGTCACACATTAATGACAAAGAAATGGACAAGTCTACCGTGGCTTACCTGTGAGAACCACCTAACCATTATTGCTCCTCTATCAAACACAGTAGTTATTATGTTCCTTCCAACAACCAACTATACTCCTAAAATCGATTAATGAAATTTACAAACATATGTGGCAGTCCGTGGTTTCGAACCCAGGACGCTCACACCGAAAATGAACACCTTATGCATCGCACCACGAAGACAGTTAAAGATTGGTGGACACTGCCTACGATTTATTATGCAACTTCGAATCCTGCATATCAATCTAAGCATGTACACACATCCCAACTGCAACTCACGTAGGCTATGCATATGTGAATGGAAAGAGCAATTAATGGGGCCTTAACCACTAGGGAAGTCCTCTCGATAAATTACCCCTGAACCAATATCAATTATTATGTTCCTTCCAACAACCAACTATACTCCTAAAATCGATTAATGAAATTTACAAACATATGTGGCAGTCCGTGGATTCGAACCCAGGACGCTCATACCGAAAATGAACACCTTATGCATCGCACCACGAAGACAGTTAAAGGATGGTGGACACTGCCTACGATTTATTATGCAACTTCGAATCCTGCATATCAATCTAAGCATGTACACACATCCCAACTGCAACTCACGTAGGCTATGCATATGTGAATGGAAAGAGCAATTAATGGGGCCTTAACCACTAGGGAAGTCTTCTCGATAAGTTACCCCTGAACCAATATCAATTATTATGTTCCTTCCAACAACCAACTATACTCCTAAAATAGATTAATGAAATATACAAACATATGTGGCAGTCCGTGGATTCGAACCCAGGACGCTCACACCGAAAATGAACACCTTATGCATCGCACCACGAAGACAGTTAAAGGATGGTGGACACTGCCTACGATTTATTATGCAACTTCGAATCCTGCATATCAATCTAAGCATGTACACACATCCCAACTGCAACTCACGTAGGCTATGCATATGTGAATGGAAAGAGCAATTAATGGGGCCTTAACCACTAGGGAAGTCCTCTCGATAAATTACCCCTGAACCAATATCAATTATTATATTCCTTCCAACAACCAACTATACTCCTAAAATCGATTAATGAAATTTACAAACATATGTGGCAGTCCGTGGATTCGAACCCAGGACGCTCACACCGAAAATGAACACCTTATGCATCGCACCACGAAGACAGTTAAAGGATGGTGGACACTGCCTACGATATATTATGCAACTTTGAATCCTGCATATCAATCTAAGCATGTACACACATCCCAACTGCAACTCACGTAGGCTATGCATATGTGAATGGAAAGAGCAATTAATGGGGCCTTAACCACTAGGGAAGTCCTCTCGATAAATTACCCCTGAACCAATATCAATTATTATGTTCCTTCCAACAACCAACTATACTCCTAAAATCGATTAATGAAATTTACAAACATATGTGGCAGTCCGTGGATTCGAACCCAGGACGCTCACACCGAAAATGAACACCTTATGCATCGCACCACGAAGACAGTTAAAGGATGGTGGACACTGCCTACGATTTATTATGCAACTTCGAATCCTGCATATCAATCTAAGCATGTACACACATCCCAACTGCAACTCACGTAGGCTATGCATATGTGAATGGAAAGAGCAATTAATGGGGCCTTAACCACTAGGGAAGTCCTCTCGATAAATTACCCCTGAACCAATATCAATTATTATGTTCCTTCCAACAACCAACTATACTCCTAAAATCGATTAATGAAATTTACAATCATATGTGGCAGTCCGTGGATTCGAACCCAGGACGCTCACACCGAAAATGAACACCTTATACATCGCACCACGAAGACAGTTAAAGGATGGTGGACACTGCCTACGATTTATTTTGCAACTTCGAATCCTGCATATCAATCTAAGCATGTACACACATCCCAACTGCAACTCACGTAGGCTATGCATATGTGAATGGAAAGAGCAATTAATGGGGCCTTAACCACTAGGGAAGTCCTCTCGATAAATTACCCCTGAACCAATATCAATTATTATGTTCCTTCCAACAACCAACTATACTCCTAAAATCGATTAATGAAATTTACAAACATATGTGGCAGTCCGTGGATTCGAACCCAGGACGCTCACACCGAAAATGAACACCTTATGCATCGCACCACGAAGACAGTTAAAGGATGGTGGACACTGCCTACAATTTAGTATGCAACTTCGAATCCTGCATATCAATCTAAGCATGTACACACATCCCAACTGCAACTCACGTAGGCTATGCATATGTGAATGGAAAGAGCAATTAATGGGGCCTTAACCACTAGGCAAGTCCTCTCGATAAATTACCCCTGAACCAATATCAATTATTATGTTCCTTCCAACAACCAACTATACTCCTAAAATCGATTAATGAAATTTACAAACATATGTGGCAGTCCGTGGATTCGAACCCAGGACGTTCACACCGAAAATGAACACCTTATGCATCGCACCACGAAGACAGTTAAAGGATGGTGGACACTGCCTACGATTTATTATGCAACTTCGAATCCTGCATATCAATCTAAGCATGTACACACATCCCAACTGCAACTCACGTAGGCTATACATATGTGAATGGAAAGAGCAACTAATGGGGCCTTAACCACTAGGAAAGTCCTCTCGATAAATTACCCCTAAACCAATATAAATTATTATGTTCCTTCCAACAACCAACTATACTCCTAAAATCGATTAATGAAATTTACAAACATATGTGGCAGTCCGTGGATTCGAATCCAGGACGCTCACACCGAAAATGAACACCTTATGCATCACACCACGAAGACAGTTAAAGGATGGTGGACACTGCCTACGATTTATTATGCAACTTCGAATCCTGCATATCAATCTAAGCATGTACACACATCCCAACTGCAACTCACGTAGGCTATGCATATGTGAATGGAAAGAGCAATTAATGGGGCCTTAACCACTAGGCAAGTCCTCTCGATAAATTACCCCTGAACCAATATCAATTATTATGTTCCTTCCAACAACCAACTATACTCCTAAAATTGATTAATGAAATTTACAAACATTTGTGGCAGTCCGTGGATTCGAACCCAGGACGCTCACACCGAAAATGAACACCATATGCATCGCACCACGAAGACAGTTAAAGGATGGTGGACACTGCCTACGATTTATTATGCAACTTCGAATCCTGCATATCAATCTAAGCATGTACACACATCCCAACTGCAACTCACGTAGGCTGTGCATATGTGAATGGAAAGAGCAATTAATGGGGCCTTAACCACTAGGGAAGTCCTCTTGATAAATTACCCCTGAACCAATATCAATTATTATGTTCCTTCCAACAACCAACTATACTCCTAAAATCGATTAATGAAATTTACAAACATATGTGGCAGTCCGTGGATTCGAACCCAGGACGCTCACACCGAAAATGAACACCTTATGCATCGCACCACGAAGACAGTTAAAGGATGGTGGACACTGCCTACAATTAATTATGCAACTTCGAATCCTGCATATCAATCTAAGCATGTACACACATCCCAACTGCAACCTACGTAGGCTATGCATATGTGAATGGAAAGAGCAATTAATGGGGCTTTAACCACTAGGGAAGTCCTCTCGATAAACTACCCCTGAACCAATATCAATTATTATGTTCCTTCCAACAACCAACTATACTCCTAAAATCGATTAATGAAATTTACAAACATATGTGGCAGTCCGTGGATTCGAACCCAGGACGCTCACACCGAAAATGAACACCTTATGCATCGCACCACGAAGACAGTTAAAGGATGGTGGACACTGCCTACAATTTATTATGCAACTTCGAATCCTGCATATCAATCTAAGCAACTCATCCCAACTGCAACTCACGTAGGCTATGCATATGTGAATGGAAAGAGCAATTAATGGGGCCTTAACCACTAGGCAAGTCCTCTCGATAAATTACCCCTGAACCAATATCAATTATTATGTTCCTTCCAACAACCAACTATACTCCTAAAATCGATTAATGAAATTTACAAACATATGTGGCAGTCCGTGGATTCGAACCCAGGACGCTCACACCGAAAATGAACACCATATGCATCGCACCACGAAGACAGTTAAAGGATGGTGGACACTGCCTACGATTTATTATGCAACTTCGAATCCTGCATATCAATCTAAGCATGTACACACATCACAACTGCAACTCACGTAGGCTATGCATATGTGAATGGAAAGAGCAATTAATGGGGCCTTAACCACTAGGGAAGTCCTCTCGATAAATTACCCCTGAACCAATATCAATTATTATGTTCCTTCCAACAACCAACTATACTCCTAAAATCGATTAATGAAAGTTACAAACATATGTGGCAGTCCGTGGATTCGAACCCAGGATGCTCACACCGAAAATGAACACCTTATGCATCGCACCATGAAGACAGTTAAAGGATGGTGGACACTGCCTACGATTTATTATGCAATTTCGAATCCTGCATATCAATCTAAGCATGTACACACATCCCAACTGCAACTCACGTAGGCTATGCATATGTGAATGGAAAGAGCAATTAATGGGGCCTTAACCACTAGGGAAGTCCTCTCGATAAACTACCCCTGAACCAATATCAATTATTATGTTCCTTCCAACAACCAACTATACTCCTAAAATCGATTAATGAAATTTACAAACATATGTGGCAGTCCGTGGATTCGAACCCAGGACGCTCACACCGAAAATTAACACCTTATGCATCGCACCACGAAGACAGTTAAAGAATGGTGGACACTGCCTACAATTTATTATGCAACTTCGAATCCTGCATATCAATCTAAGCATGTACACACATCCCAACTGCAACTCACGTAGGCTATGCATATGTGAATGGAAAGAGCAATTAATGGGGCCTTAACCACTAGGGAGGTCCTCTCGATAAATTACCCCTGAACCAATATCTATTATTATGTTCCTTCCAACAACCAACTATACTCCTAAAATCGATTAATGAAATTTACAAACATATGTGGCAGTCCGTGGATTCGAACCCAGGACGCTCACACCGAAAATGACCACCTTATGCATCGCACCACGAAGACAGTTAAAGGATGGTGGACACTGCCTACGATTTATTATGTAACTTCGAATCCTGCATATCAATCTAAGCATGTACACACATCCCAACTGCAACTCACGTAGGCTATGCATATGTGAATGGAAAGAGCAATTAATGGGGCCTTAACCACTAGGGAAGTCCTCTCGATAAATTACCCCTGAACCAATATCAATTATTATGTTCCTTCCAACAACCAACTATACTCCTAAAATCGATTAATGAAATTTACAAACATATGTGGCAGTCCGTGGATTCGAACCCAGGACGCTCACACCGAAAATTAACACCTTATGCATCGCACCACGAAGACAGTTAAAGGATGGTTAAAGTCACACATTAATGACTAAGAAATGGACAAGTCAACCGTGGCTTACCTGTGAGAACCACCTAACCATTATTGCTCCTCCATCAAACATAGTAGTTATCAGACACCCCCCAACCCTACTATCGCATTTAAATTCAAGTTATCTGTCAATATAAAAATAAAAATATAGAAAATACATACTTTTTGTATATTTATACTTGATATTGACATGATATTATAACTTGAATTTATATGCGATAGTAGGGTTGGGTGTTGGCTGATAACTACCGTGTTTGATGGAGGAGCAATAATGGTTTGGTGGTTCTCACAGGTAAGCCACGGTAGACTTGTCCATTTCTTAGTCATTAATGTGTGACTTTAACCTTATGACACAGGGACAAGTGCCTTATTTATACAATTTTGGTAAGGCACTATATTGACGAAAATTAGGGCACGGTGTGAACAAAGCTGTGTCAAAATATCATACTGATCCAACTGTTTGTTAATAAGTTATTCCCGAAAAAACGATGTAACACGGCCTCTGAAACCCATAGTAGAACACACACACACACACACACACGAACACACACTACTTCATTATTTGAATGTATGGAATATAAATGCTAAAAGGAAGGGAAAATGCACTGGGTATCCATGACAGGCACACATTTCAGTTAGAAGTGGTGTGTGTCATTTTCCTTTATAAGTAATATCTAGGTATATATTCTTATAGACAGTAGTTTATTCATGCGAATAATATAGCATATAATGGGTGTATATAGTATAGGTCGTTAAATGGCGGTATTGCTAGTGCCAACGGCCCAACAATATGTATATACAATTGAGATTAGGCTACTAATAATACTAACGAAATATAGTATATAGTTCATTGGAATTACAACGTGGTGTAACATGATATTAATTAAAACACAAAATATATGATATAAATATGTCGAGGAACAATAGAAGAAAACAAAGGATTACCTATAAGAATATTAATATACAGTATAATTATACTGTATTAAAGCAACATTGGAATGTTGTTAATTCCATCTTTCCATACAGTAAATTGTGTTGGAGATCCCTCCACCCAACCTTGGCCTGTATCACACCACCCTTCGATCATCCCGACAACTTTTGTTTTATTAAAACAAATACCACTACAAACGTTAATATGTTTCACTATTTCATACCTCCTTCATCAGAGTTTGATCGTAGTGAAATAAATAAAATCCATATGTTATTCCCATACCATCTAGCCTATATATCATATCTTTATGGAGGAGAGTTAAAGTTTATGAAACGCTCCGAAGCAAGGAACAAATAACTATAGTTCTTTCATACTTTAGGGCGTAGGGAGATAAAGTAAACACCCGATGATTCATAGGTCAAACTAGGTCTTATGTAACCCTATTCTTCCATGGATACTTTTTAATGATTTATAATAACAGATAATAGCTAAAATAAGGCATGAGATTGATTTAGGGATTACCGAAGCGTATAAACAGCTTCCCAGACTGTAATAAGGTAGTTAAGCTATTTGTATGCGTAGAATAAAAAACATAGTTGTGTCAATTGTTTCAATTATACAGCATACCTCTAAGTGTTTAGAGTTTTGATAATCATCGGGCCTCGTCAGTATTTGGTAATATTGAATAACTTTTCATAGTAACTATTTTATGCAAGGTTTCATAAGCCACCTCCTCCACATTATATCCAGGTGCCCTGGAGAACTCCTTGTCACAATTATTTGCGTTAAGTGTTCTAGTTATGTATTTGGTTAGCAGGTCAAGCATCCTTTCTTTACCAGTTAATTAATCTGAATGATAGTAGGCTGTATTTGCTACCATATTAAGATTATTGGCTTACAAAATCAAACTTTTATTTTTAAGAATACTTGTTTGAACGTTCCTCTTATATCAAATCGAGAATATCTTTCCACTAAACAGGGCAACTTATCCAGTTCATTACTCATTACATAATGCGTCTGTATTCTTTGTATCCTGTTGTAGCATGCTATCTAATAATGCATATCTTATTACATGAGAGGAATCTTCTTAAAATCAATATTTACAGACTATATTTGTTTTCTTTCACTCTCTGGGTAATATAAGCTGGCCAACTCTCTGCAATCTCTCTCTCTCCGCCGCAATGTTGCATCTCTCTCGCTATTCTATCGCTACTATAATAATCAGAGTTCCTCAGAGCTTTCCCAGTGTATACCACCTCCTTTACGTAGGGCACGTGGTACCCGTCTTGCAACTCAATCCCACCCCTACTCTGTGCAACTCTCCATCCCAAGAGTGAAACGTTACTCTCAATCTTTCTTCTACTCAACAGCTGAGCTCTGGAACTCTCTCACAGAATCAGTCTTTCCCTCTTCCTATGACTTAAATTGCTTCAAACTCCGTGTGTCCAGGCATTTTGGCTCGAACGTCCCTTGATTATGGCCCTGTCACTCTTTCAACTATGGGGGAGGCACTCGCTATAGGCAGTTCTGCCTTTTGCCTCCCTCAATCACATAGACAAAAATATAAAACAAATATTGACCCGCCAAACCCTACAATCTATTTGTTATTCATTCCACTCCAACACCAAACACCTCCAATGAAATTAATAAAGCCTCTCTCCCACTATCCCTCCCTCCCTCCACCTCCCACTACCTCTTTCTCCCTCCACCTCTCACTACCCCTTCCTCCCTCCACCTCCCACTACCCCTTTCTCCCTCTACCTCTCACAACCCCTCCCTCCCTCCACCTCCCACTACCCCTCCCTCCCTCCACCTCTCACTACCCCTCCCTCCCTCCACCTCTCACTACCCCTCCCCCCCTCCCCCCACTACCCCCTCCCCCCCCCTCCCCTCCCTCTACCTCTCCCTACCCCTCCCTCCCTCCACCTCCCACTACCCTTTCTCCCTCCACCTTTCACTACCCTCCCTCCACCTCACACTACCCCTCCCTCCCTCCACCTCCCACCACCTCCCCTTCCTCCCTCCACCTCTCACTACCCCTCCCTCTACCTCTTACTACCCCTCCCTCCCTCCACCTCTCACAACCCATCCCTCCCTCCACCTCCCACTACCCCTCCCTCCCTCCACCTCCCACTACCCCTCCCTCCCTCCACCTCCCACTACCCCTCTCTCCCTCCACCTCTCACTACCCCCTCCCTCCCTCCACCTCGCATACAATTGTGTTCTATTGCTAACATATTCTTTTTGTGATTTACAGGCATTAATTGTACCATATTGCTAACCAATATTTGTTGTTACTGTACTGTATACTGCTTTCCAGTTTTCTCACTAGGCTAAATTAACCCTCTCCCACTTTTTTTCCCAGTATATTTTGTAACAAATTACTAGTCCATTTGCAATTTTCAGGCTTTAACTGTGTCATACTGGTAACATCAATTTTAGTTTTATTTTCAGGCATAAATTGTGTTCTATTGCTAACATATTTTTTGTGATTGACAGGCATAATATTCTTTTTGTGATTAACATATTCTTTTTGTGATTTACAGGCATTAATTGTACCATATTGCTAACAAATACTTGTTGTTACTGTACTGTATACTGTTTTCCAGTTTTCTCACTAGGCTACATTAACCCTCTCCCACTTTTTGTTTTTTTCCCGTAAATTTTGTAACAAATTTCTAGTCCATTTGTGATTTTCAGGCTTTAACTGTGTCATACTGCTAACATCAATTTTTTTTTTATTTTCAGGCATAAATTGAGTTCTATTGCTAACATATTTTTTGTGATTTACAGGCATATTAATTTTATCATATTGCTAACAAAATTTTGTGTGATTTTCAGGAATTAATTGTATCACATTGCTAACATAAATTTGTTGTGAATTTCAGGCTTTAATTGTACCATTTTGCTAATATAAATTTGTGTGATTTTCAGGCATATTGTGATTATATCTTCATGGCGCCGCAACGAACCTGCACGAGTTGTTCCGGTAAATTTGGCCCTACCATGTTTGTTGATACTGATGTCCAAATTTGTAGATTTTGCCAGCTCCGAGAGAATATTGCGGATGAATTGAATGCAGCTCACCGCAAGATCGATGCCCTGACTACGAAGCTTGAATCCCTTCAAGAATTTGCCACACTCAACGTAGGAGTGCCCTCGGCCCAAGAAACCACTACAATGTCAACCGCCATTCCAGTGCATACAGTACCGGTACCCACACCAGCAGCTATCTTAGATGTTGCAGAAAATAATAATGACTCTACTCTCACTCCCCCCCAGGACAACTTTCAGTTAGTGAGAAACAATGTGCATCCCAGTACCAGTACCAGGGAGGTCATCCCGACAACATACCAAAACCGCTTCAAAATTCTTGCTATTGATGAGGAAGAGGAAACGGAAGAAGTTCGGCTTGTGGGCGACTCCATGGTCCGTGGCCAATTAACCGAGTTCTGCGCCAGGGCACCCAGGACCAGAAAGCGATTCTGTATCCAAGGTGGCGGCGTGGACGACATTGTTGCGGCTGTGGAAGAGGTTTCCAGGCTCGCCCCCGCAAGCACTATGTACGTCATCCACGTTGGATCTAACGATGTCCAACGGACGCGGTCAGAGGAACTACTTTGCAAGTACCGGCGGCTGATCAGATCCTTCAAGGATAAATCTAATAGAATCTTAATTTCAGGAATTGTTCCCCGGATTGATGTAGAAAACCGATTCTACAACATAGCTACCAGTACAAATCGCCAACTAGCCAAACTCTGCAGGGAGCAGGACATCGGCTTTGTCAACACGTGGGATCATTTTTACTATGATAAATCTTTGTTTTCAGGAGATGGTGTACATCTCAATGAAGTAGGAGCTGCACGTCTTGGTCGTCTGCTGAACGATGCAGTCAAGGATTTCCGTTAAAAAAATGGGGTCAACCGGGGATATCCGGGGGTAGTGTAAGTCAAATACGAACTGAAAATTCAGACAATGCACAATCAGTAACATCCAACTCTAATACTCTTAAGGTGTTTTATGTAAATGCTCGTAGCATACGCAATAAATTTTC
The DNA here is from genome assembly GCA_032716605.1 of Paralithodes platypus. Classification (NCBI taxonomy): domain Eukaryota; kingdom Metazoa; phylum Arthropoda; class Malacostraca; order Decapoda; family Lithodidae; genus Paralithodes; species Paralithodes platypus. Next base: position 30,922,399 of record CM064548.1, on the reverse strand, counting down.
AGATCTAGAGGAAATCGTGTTTACAGAACATTATGATATAATCGGCATTACAGAATCTTGGTTAAATATGGAAGACAGAGACTTTTTAGCCGAATATACGCTTCCTGGTTATACAATGTTTGAGAAAATTCGGATCAATAGAAATGGAGGAGTTCTGTTTTTTATAAAGGAGTCTTAATCCTGTCTTAATGTCAAAACCTCAAATTGCGAATATAGACATATCTTACGTACTATTAAATAATAAACGAGGAACTAAAATAACACTAGCTTTATTATACAGACCCCCAGTTCAATCAGTGCAAACTGACAGTGAAATTTATGAACAAATTGCAGAAATAACTAACATACCCGTAATTCTTGGCGATTTCAACTTACCCGTGACTAAATGGGGCGATATTCTTACTTCACACTCTGGCCACGACCTCTATGCTAACTTGCAAGAGAGTTCACTTTTTCAATTTGTACAATCTCCGACCCGTGGTAATAATGTGCTTGACCTTGTACTCGCAACAAAAGAAGAATTAATAGATAATTTGAATGTTGGTGATGAATTCAGTAACAGCGACCATCGTACGATAACTTTCACTTTAAAGTTTACTAGTAACAAATCAAATAGCAGCATTGAGAAAGTCCCTAATTTCAAGAAAGCAAATGTTCATAAACTTAAATCAAAGCTTAAAGAAACTGACTGGAGCTTTCTGACTAACAATAATGACATAAATACATCTTGGGAGTGTTTCACAACCACTTACCTTAAGGCAGTGCAAGACTGCATACCATCGAAAATATGGCATCCAGGCCATAATGATAAGCCCAAATGGTGGAATAAAGATATTTCAGACTGTCTGCTTGCTAAAAAATTTGCTAATGATAGATTAAAATCCTCACAAAATGACGAAGAACGGGTGAAATTTGTAGAGCTACGACGCAAAGCCAAAAAGTTAATTAAGCAAAGTAAAAAGACCCTGGAGTTACATATTGCGAATCAAAGTAAAACAAACCCGAAAGAATTCTATAGTTATATCAGAAAGAAAAAAGTAGTTACTTCAACTGTTGGACCGTTAGTCGATGAAAATGGAGAATACACCAAAGACGAAGTACAAATGAGTAATGCCCTCAATACCTTCTTTGCATCAGTTTTTACAACCGAAGACCTCAGTGATATCCCTACACCATCGCCGATTCAGATTGATAATTCAGATGTTCTAAGCAATATCACCGTTACAGAGAGAGAAGTATTGAGTTGTTTAGATAAACTCAAGGTAAATAAAACGCCTGGACCTGATACAATCTCGCCTAGAGTTCTAAAGGAAGCTAAGGATGAGCTCTCCAAACCACTGACATTACTATTCAATAAATCCTTGCAGTCTGGAACTATGCCTGATCAGTGGAAGCTAGCCAACGTAACACCGATATTCAAAAAAGGCAGCAAATCCCTACCCGGTAACTATCGTCCAATTAGCTTAACCTCAGTTGTATGTAAAATGCTAGAAATGGTCATACGAGACAGACTCGTAAATCACTTAGAGGAAATTAACATACTTAAAGATACTCAACACGGCTTTCGTAAAAAACGTTCCTGTTTAACAAACCTCTTAGACTTCTTCCACGATATCCTCAACCTCTACGATGAGAGTAAAGCTGTAGATATATATACCTTGATTTTCAAAAGGCCTTTGACAAAGTTCCCCACAAACGTTTACTGCTAAAACTAAAAGCGCATGGAATACAAGACAGTGTGTTGAAAGGGATAGAAAATTGGCTCAGCGACAGAAAGCAAAGAGTAGTCATAAACGGTAAGGCATCTAAATGGACCAATGTAAGTAGCGGGGTACCCCAGGGATCGGTACTAGGACCAATTCTCTTTCTAATTTACATCAACGACATAGATGAGGGTCTCACCTGTACAATCTCAAAATTTGCTGACGATACAAAAATTGCAAATAGCGTACTCTCAAAAGAACAAGTTGACGATATGCAACACAATCTAGATAAATAGTCATGTTGGGCCCAAATTTGGCAAATGAGTTTCAATGCGGATAAATGTAAAGTACTACATATCGGATACCTAAATGAGAAAGCAAACTATTCGATGAATGGCACTCAGCTTAAGAATGTAAACAGAGAAACCGATCTGGGAGTAACAATATCGAGTAACCTAAAACCGAGTCAACAATGTTCAGAAGTTGTTAAGAAGGCAAACAAAATAATTGGCTTTATAGGCAGGTCATTTGAGCATAAATCCAAAGAAGTTATCCTAACCCTTTACAATTCCTTAGTCCGCCCTCTTCTGGAATACTGCATTCAATCCTGGTGCCCTTATTACCAAAAGATATAAACAAGCTAGAACGAGTTCAACGTAGAGTTACCAAAATGATACCTAGCCTAAAGAACAAACCATACGAAGAGCGTCTTAGAGAATTAAATCTATTTCCTTTAACCCAGTGCAGATTAAGAGGTGACTTAATTCAAGTGTTCAAAATCATCAAAGGCATCGACAATATGAACTGTAGTAAGTACTTCACTATCGACCAATCTAATTACACGCGGGGAAACGGTTGCAAAATGATTGGTAAATCTTTTAACTCACACGAATCTAAGAATTTATTCTTCAATCGAGTTGTCAACTTGTGGAATGGGCTTCCCCGAAACGTTATAGACTGCATCACCGTTGATTAATTTAAACTCCGCCTAGACAAATATCTCGCATCAAACCAACGACTGACTGCGTTTGTAAATGAATAACTTGATTTTATCCCCCCCTCAGTTACTAACCCATCTGTCCCCTACTAACTTCCTAATCCTGCCACAGACATTAGTTCCAGGGCAGTAATTCCCTTTCCAATGTTCCCTTACCCACTCTAAACCACTGTTTGGACACTTGATCCTCAGTGTTTTGGAGGACAAGCAACCTAGAAGGGTCACTAGATCTATTGTTGCTTGATTTCCTTTGTACTCCTTTGTACTCCACCTTGGCCGCTGCAGACCAACACAGGGACAGTAGGCTGCTCAGGTGGTTGCCTCCTTTAACATGTTCACATGACATGCTTCCCCGTCCTTGTCGAGTTCAATAGCCCCGTTCCCACAACTCTCAAGACTAAGATCTTCTTGTTGTCCCTGGGAACTACTCTGTCGCGGAGTGCCATCACGCCCTACCATGTCACTAGGGGGGACAGGTTCTGGGGCCACTCCGGAGTTTAACTTTGGGTCAAGTACCGAGTCACCAAGGAGTGTCGCTGGGTCCAAACTCTCAACCCGACCACCAGCCTCGACTTTCTCCTTCCGACCCTTCCTCCGCTGGTCTGCAACTTGGGTACTAGGCTGTGACACCTGAGCGGACTGAGATCTCTCGAGCCCCTCTTGCCCCTCCCTACTTGTGTCGGCCACCCTCTCGGCAACGACTAAGGGTGGAACCTTGGAAGTGGGCACCGCAAAGTCGTTGCCGAGAAGGAGGTCGACCCCCTCAACTGGCAATTTCTCCACCACACCCACATCCAACTCCTGTGTCACACCGTCCACCTCAAGCTCCACTCTGACCAGCGGGTAAGACCGCGTAGCATTGATGCCTTGAACCACCACAACCCGAACCGCGTTAATAGGCTTGCCAGTGAAATTCTTAACAAGTGTCTGGGAAGCGCCCGTATCACGCAGCAACTCAAGCCTATGCTTCACACCAGCCCACCTCACAGAGCCGTGCCCACTATGACCACAAAAAACATCACGGACGAGTGACGAGCCCTCCTGATGCTTCTGCACCGACGATGACTTCACAGCCGACTGTTTATCCCGGGCAAACGCGGAAGACCTCAAAGAAACGCCAATGTTGCTCACTAGTGACTCCACTGCTGTAGGCGGTGTGCTCGGACATGAGCGCGCAATATGCCCCTTCTCATGACACTTGAAACACTCCACTTTGCTCTTGGACTTCCTCTGAGGTGAGGAAGGGCCCTGGCCTTTCTTAAACGGAAAGGGTTTCGACTTGGGATCATAATTGGCAACAGTACTCTTGAATGGATAATTAGTTGTTGTGTCATTAACTCGGGGGGGGGTGGAGTGGTACGCCCCTGGTTACCTGCCTCAGCTCTCTGTGCAGACCCGCACCCACGAATCAATGACACCCTAAGGTCAGCCAGCTCAGCCGCCTTCTGCAGAGTTTTTTGGTTGCTTTTCTTTCAGGTTAAGAGTCAAGTCACTGCCAGTACATTTAAAAAATTGTTCCAGCAATACTAATTGTTTTACTGAATCAAAAGTAGTTGCCTTCTCCGACCTCAACCAATTTTTAAATGCATCTGACAGCTCTCTAGCGTGTTCCTGGAAAGTACTCTCCTTTCTTTTTGGAACCGCCCTAAACTTCAGCCTATAGGTCTCTGGCTGTAGCTCATACACCCTCAGGACAGCCTCTTTCAACAACTTGTAATTCACACAGGAATCTAGGGGCAAAGCATCGTACGCCTTGAGTGCTTTCCCCGTCAATCGAGAAGAAACAAGGGCTGCCCACTTCTCCTCGGGCCATTGGTGCTCCTGGCACTTTTTCTCGAACCGGCAAAAAATTCTGTAACTCCTAACTCATCAAACACTGGAACCAGCTTAAGTAGATGCGACAGGGACTGGTCATGGGCTCGACCCCCCTGGACGGCCCGGTTCCTCGTCACCTCTACACAAGTTTTCTCTAGGTCAATATCGGCACAATACCTTGCAGACTCAGCCTGATACTTATACTTGAGCTCAGCCTCTCGCTGCTGCTGCTCAGCCTCATACTTATACTTGAGCTCAGCCTCATGCTTTCGCTGCTCAAGTTTGGCGAGCTCGAGCTGAAACAACATCTCGGAAGACAAACCCTGAGGAGGGGGTGCTACTATTGGGGACCCACCCCATGAATCACCTAGAGGCATACCCAACCGTCAGCGGGCATCGGCCTGCGGGAACGTGCCCGGCTCCGGAACCCGAGGGGACGCCACAATAGGAGTTGAGTGGAATGGGGGCTGGGACGAAGGTGCCCCAGCTCCCGCTCCACCCGAACCCCCATGCACCCCACCCAGCACACAGGCAACCAGCTCAACTCTCGACAAACCGCTAGTACCGGGAAACCCTAAGACCGTGGCCACACACTGCAGTCCGTACCGGTCTAGCCCCGACACACGATCCGCTGACACAGGCTCCTCCAAAAATATCCGAGCATCCTCCTCATTGTTCACCACCCGAACGCCGCTTAACAACTCCACCTTCTCCACCTCCTCGCCTGCCTCTCGCACTGTGCCCTCACTATGCTCAGACCCGTCCAGTGACATGATGGAGTCAACAACAAAATTCTCAGTCAAGACAAAAATAGCCAAACTTTCGCGTAGCTTTATTCACCAAAAAATATTCGAAGATGTTCTTGAGTGCAATACTAGGTCACCAATAACTCCAACAAGTTCTATGTATCCTCAAAACAATGTCTACTGCCAATAATGCGAGAAATAAATTCAACCCCAAATGGCAATAAGATTTCTCCACAAAAAAAACTGCAATATTCAGTTCACTATATTCTGGTCTAAGGTCGCTATTTCTTACGACCGGCACTACGAAATAAACAAGGGCACTTAATAATGGACTAGATGATAGGCTATATCTGCAACAACGGTACGCTAATTCCAAACCCTCGAACTATTACGCCGGTGAACAAAAACACTTAAAACCCTTCAGAGTTAATCTACTGGATAACGGGGTATCAATTAACTAGGTTTTAGTGCACTTCTACAAAGGCTTTCCGGTGACGGTAAAGCCAACTCACAACAGGAGTACTTACGTTACGAAAATGCTCTTAAGTAATAACAATGCTTGAATGAACTATATAAGATTTAATAAAGGAATATATGCTTATGTTAACTTTAGTGTGAGTCTGTACTCAACACTAAACTCTTCAATGCTCTATGAAAACACTGGAAGTCTAGTCCTACAGCAATCAGATATGGAATCTTCTGAAAAGGTCTGATGCTCTAAGATGCTCGTTAATACAGAACAGAAATAATGCAGGGGCAGGACACCAAAGCGTGTATCTTAAATACACCAATAAGTAGGATACATATATATAACAAGGGAGTGCAACAACTCTGTGACAGCACTAATAATCGCCACTCAGAAACAGTACTTTCTTAGCCAACGTAACAGCCAAACTGGGTTGTGCACTATGCATCAACCTAGGCTAAAATAAGGCGTGAATAATTCCTAAAGCATACACAATGAAAGTTAATAAACACAATGCTGTCTTTCTCATTAATAAAGTCTAGCAGTGGCATAAAAGGTATCAGGAAACTAGGCAGAGTGCAAGCATGCTCGTAGCCTACTGTCTCCCCTTGAACAGATTTCCCTTATGTTACGTTAAGTGACTTGGAGGCTCTCTTGGTAAGTCCAGATCTCTAGTATCTGGTCTTGCCCTGGCGCTCCACAAAGGTCAACAAAATGAGGTAGCAATCATACAGGTAAGAGTAGGCAAAAGCCCTTTACCTGTATACTGCTACACTCGCAAAGGAAAATATGCACAAGGGTTACAGGCTAGCTAGCTTCGTCGATGTTGTATAGGCTCTGACTTGCCACATACATAACTCAGACAATGACCAAAGATACCTTCCACTGTCTAGCATTAAATAATGGGAAAGAACAGCTCAATAATTAGAAGCACCCCAACACAGGCTACCATATGACTATGACTCTAATAATCCCTAAAACTAGTGCAAACATATATGGAGAGCTGGTGCTGGTAATACGACTGGCCGACTATGGAATTCGTATGCAGAACCAGAAGGGATAAGTAATTGAATAAAGAGAGAAGTATGAAAAGGAAGAAGTTCAGAGAGAGAGAAAGTAGTATATGGGGGACAGATTGCAAAGGACATGTAGGACCAAGCACGCCGTGCCAAGCTCTGCAGGAGAAACGCGGGCAGGAGCCCCGCACCACCCTCCCAGGTCAGCGGCCTCCAATCACAGACCACTACGTCATGAAGAGCAAGCGTCCTATGACGTAGCCAGGCCCGCCGGGCAATCAAGGGCGTGGGAAAGCCCGCCCGAGTGAGGGAGGCACACGTACATACACACGCACATATTACCACCACGCTGTTCGCTCTCTTTCTCCCTACAACTTCACACAATACATCTTATATTCTATCAATGATATAAAATGCTTCCAAGTGTCACAGACAAGAATAAAGACCACCACTGATCTGTCTGTGACAACATGAACTCTATGAAAGAAAGAACATCGTTCTACGATTATTGTAGCCCATATCACTACCCTGGCGAGCGCTAGCGAGTTACGAGTGCATTCTGGCAAGCTGGCCAGCGTAACACTACCCCTCCCTCCCTCCAATTCTCACTACCCCTCCCTCCCTTCACTTCCCACTACCCCTCCCTCCCTCCACCTCTCACTACTCCTCGCTCCCTCCACCTCTCAGTACCCCTCCCTCCCTCCACCTCCCACTAACCCTCGCTCCCTCTACCTGACTCTCTCTCTCTCTCTCTCTCTTTGGCATCGTGAAGTCACTGTGCGAGAAATACGAGTTTGAGGAGAGATACTCACAATGCAGTGAATGTTTGAATGGAGAATTTCAGTATCATCATGGAGGGCTATAGGGTGTACGCTATTTGCGACTGCTAGTGGCTGGGTGATGCGTATAGGTGATGTGTTGCATTGATTTAAGAGATTTGTGGGTTTTTTGGTTTTTGGTTTTTGGTTTTCGAGCGCCAGTGAATTCTGCGGAAAAATTGGCGCTTGTGAGAAATAAGTAACATGCTTATTATTATTATTATTATTAGTATTATACTCACCTGGTGGAAACTATATTTTATTATTTACATGGGTACGCCAAGTTTTGACTCTCACAACCGCTCTTCACAACTGATTAGATCTCCAAATAGAGTCGAAACTTGGCGTGTCCTCGTAAATAGTAACTAGCAGAAGTCTATCAAAATGTAAGGAATGAAGCGCCAGCTCACATAGTTGGATGGGGTATGGGAGAGAGAAGAAGAGAAGTAGTGGAGGAGGAGGTGGGGATCAGGAGGTCAGAAGTGTGGGAAGCCATGAAAAGAGTGAAGTTGGGGAAAGCACCAGGAACGGATGGAGTGTGTGGGGAAATTTTGAGGTATGGTGGGGAGATAGTGATCGAATGGGTATGGAAAATGTGCAAACTAGCATGGCAGAAGGGGAGTTCACCTGATGACTGGAAGACAGGCATAACAGTCCCCCTATTTAAGGGTAAAGGGGAAAGAGGAGTGTGTGGTAACCACCGAGGAATATGTCTTCTAAGCGTAGTAGGGAAGGTGTACAGTAGGGTAGTGATTGAGAGAGTGAGAGTGCGAACGAAGAAATGGATAGGTGACGAGCAGGGAGGTTTTTAGGAAGGGAAGAGGATGTGTAGATCAGATTATTACCCTGAATTGTGTTGTGGAGAAATATCTGGAGAAGCAACAAAAGGTGTATGTTACCTTTATGGACCTGGAGAAGGCCTATGACAGAGTGGATAGAAAAGGTATGTGGAATTTATTTTAGAATATACGGAGTAACAGTAACAGTAAATATACGGAGTAAATGGCAGGTTGCTGAAAGCAGTGAAGAGGATGTATGAGGGTGCAAAGGCGGCAGTACATGTGGAGAATGAGCAGAGCGAATTGTTTGACCTGAATGTTGGGTTGAAACGGATGTGTGATGTCCCCGTGGTTGTTTACTGTATATATGGATGGAGTAATAATAATAATAATAATAATAATAATAATAATAATAATATTTATTCAGTTAGCATTTTACAATGTTGGTACCACATAATATGTTACAAATATGACATGTACCAGCTTTACATAATTCCAACTAAGGATAGCCCAATATGGCCGTTAGGCGTATTTCCATTGGGGTCCTTGTGGGATTAGGTTAGCTGGGAAAAAAGGGGTGGATAAAACAAATTTAGTTACTCTACAGAAAGTATTTCTAGGGGGTTATATTAAGATACCTTACATTCTATAGTTGGACTTGTAAAAATATTTCAGTTATAATTTCAGTTTGTTTTGCCTATCTCTTATGTCGTATTTAGTAGTAGACATAAGCTTGGTGCTCCCTTCTCGCAGCTGTCCGGTTCAGGTGCTCCTTCAAGCTACGTCTGAAGGAATACAGTGTTCTCTTTTCACGGACTGACTGTGGTAGGTCGTTCCAGTCTTTGATGGCAGTGAAGAAGAATGTTAGCTTACCCTGTCCTTGGATTCGCGGGACCGTCAAATTATACATCCTATTCCTTGTATTGTGTCTAATCCTCTCATTTGCTTTAACAAAATTACTCTTTAAATACTCTGGAGCCCAATCATAAAATATCTTGAAGGCAGTGACAAAAATACAAGGAAGAGCAGTAGATGTTGGTGTATCACTGATAAGGGAGGGAAATGAGTGGAAGCTGCCTGTACTGCTGTTTGCTGATGATACGGTTCTGATGAGCGATTATGAATGGGAGTTGCAGGGTCTGGTAAATACGTTTGGAACAGTGTGCGAAAAAGGGAATCTGAAGGTAAATGCGGGGAAGAGCAACATTATGGTCTTCAAAATGGGGAAAGCCACAGAGTGTGCAGTGAAGTTGAACGGTCAGGCTATGGAGATTGTCAGCTCATTTAAGTATCTGGGCAGTGTGTTGAATAAAGATGGGACTATGGTTGAAGAAGTGCGGGAGAGGGTTGAACAGGGGAAGAGGGTTGTAGGAACGCTGAAAGCAGTAACAAGAAATAGGGTGGTCAGTATGGAAGTGAAGAAGTCCTTGCATGACAGTGTGGTAATCCTGACACTGACTTACGGAAGTGAAGCATGGACTTTTGAGAAGAGACTCAGGCCAAAAGTGAGAGGGGTGGAAATGAGTTAGTTGAGAAGTGCGTGCAGAGTTACATGGAGAGATAGACAGACGAATGAGGAAGTCAGAAGGAGGTGTGGTGTAGAGGTAGATATGCTGGAAAGTGTGAAAAGGAACACCTTGAGATGGTTCGGCCATAAGGAATGGTATGGGAAACGAGGGAATGACTAAGAAGGTGTACGAGAGCGAGGTGGAAGGACAGAGAGGGAGAGGTAGGCTGAAAGAGAAGTGGAAGGATGGAGTGAGGAAGTATATGGATGAAGGCGGTCCTGGTTGGGAGGTGGGGCATCGACTGACTGGGGACAGAGGTGCATGGGGGCAGTTCGTTCGTGGCCACCCCTTCGGGGATCACGGCGTCAGGCAATAGATAGTTAGTCTATCAAAAGATGTTGGACTGTGACTGGAACCTGGCAACAAGGGCAAAGCGTGGAGACATCCAACGATATAAAAAAAAAACATCTATGAGCGAGCGGAGTGTGGCAGAGTCTCAGGCGAACAAAGGCAATCCTCTACCTTCTATTATGATGAAAAGAACACTGTCAGGGAACTATGATAGGTTTAGTGAAGTGTAGATTGTTATTTGTCATGGACGTCCAATCTCCTTGCCACCACTGACTGAGAAGTTGGGTAACGTTTGAGAAAAAATCAGCTACAGAATCGAATAGGTCTCGGCATGATCAAGTCGAGTAGATATTGTTTATGCAAAAAGTCATAGTATTGTCAATATCCACTAGGTATAATATATTTGTAAACATTAGTGTAGACTAATTGAATATATAATTCGTACATGAACTATGACTACATTATAATAGGCTATAGACTAATGTTGCATTCACTTAAAAAAGTGTTGTATACTGTACCCACTATATACCATTTTCCTAGGAAGCTAGAATACTCGGTGTGCCTTCTCTACATTGCTGTTTTATCATTATGTAATATTTAATCATTACTATCCGGAACAGAGTCTTGATACAGTAGTCTCATTTCTTTTGATTATATTCCTATGCAAGAGTAAAACTAGCATCACTCGATTATACATTAATTATACTTGTAGAGCATACTAATATTCCTTGCATTCTGATAATGAAGTAGTTGTGTGTGTGTGTGTGTTCTAGTTCTCATGGTCGTAATCGAGCAATAAACGGAGCTTCTCGTTTACTTATGGCGCTACCTGGACGTGTCGAACAGAGCCATCTATGGAGAGCCAACAACATCATATCTCGGATTGCTTCGAATACCACCGCCAGAGGGCACTAGTGGATAACTAAACATCCATACCACGAATTTAGTCCCAGACTGTACTAAATATAATTTGAGAGTAATATGTCTGTAGCATTAATTAATAAAGATTTGAGTGATATTTTGATGACTTCAATCTATATATTTCGACTCACTGGATGGAAACTGATTACTATTGGGTGTAAGAGAAAGAGCAGCAGACGACGTTTCATTTTCCCTCATTATCTCTCATGAAGGAATATGTGAGAGCGAGACCACCATAGCAATAATCCCAGTAACTGTCTATCGAGTAATTTTGTTTCTACAGCTCTACCCATATACTTCATACACTAATTAATTCACATCCCTTCAGTAACAACATTCTCAAAAGTGTGGAACACATTATTTTTCTCATTTTGCGATTATAAATATATTTTCTCTCTATGTTACACGTATACTATTATTTTGTTTCGTGTCCTCACTTAAATCATCTACTAAATTACTGTTTCCTAACATGATTGTGATTGTACTCTGTTTTCAATTTATACTGATCTTCATTTATTTTGCAATTGGCCTCTGCATCTGAATGGTCTTTACCAATTTGCATTACAACGTATTAGGCCTTGTATGGTAAGATATGAAAAGGATGGCGAATCCTTAAACTTTATGGCAAGCCATAACTCCAAATTCTCATCCTAAGCAAGTGCTTCATCAACTCTATATCGAGGTAATTACCCTCAAAGCTATATATAGAAACCTTCTCTCGTCTCTGCCAGGTCGACCACTGAAGCACAATAAAATGCAAGGGGAATTTCTCCACTATTGTTTATTGTTTGTCTGTGTATTCATGAAAAATATACTATAGACAACTAATTCTACCTCACACTCCATAAAAACTAAGAACATAAAATTGAGGGTATGTTTTACAATAAAGATAAACGATTAGGTGGATGGCATAAAATACGTGAGTAGATTACGTTATTTATTTGTATTATCAAAAACATCTGTAAATTGTGTAACATCAGACGTCAGACGGCCAACCACGCTACACTGGTCATCTGCTTGAGAAGTGGCTGCTTCGCGCAACACGGGACTTGTTCAGCTGATCAGGTATTTTCGTCTTCAGATTGGTGATGTCAAAGTTCTTCAGCCATTACAAACAACGGGTAATGACAAAAATGCCAGCATTCATGGGTCAGCTATTTACCGAGACGATGTCTCTGGAATCTTTATTCAGTCAGCCATGATATATACTTGTATTTGAGTTTACCATATACCGTATACTCGTAGACACGCCCTATAGTGGAGCAGATAACTGCAAATTTCAGGAGAATCGTTCAAATGGTGATGCAAGCATGAAATTTGGTACATGTACCCTTCAAGGTCAATTCTTCTCAGAAATACCGCTGGCCACGCGAAAATCCAAGATGGCGGTAATTTTTCAAGATGGCTACCGTGCCTGACCATATATTGCTTAATTTTTTTTAAATTATTACCTGGTGAACATTTTAAGAGAAAACTGTTTCTTGCTAACCAGATTAATGAGAAGCACTGTTTTAATCATTGTCATAGTCTATAATTGGAATTTTAGAATGGCATCCAAGATGGCGTCCATTAATTTCATATGTTCATATCTAAGCAACTACTGAACATATATACATGATTTTTGGTGTGCACATACATTCTTTGGGTCAGATAATCCAATGGAGCCATTTTCACATTTGTTAGTAAGGACTGAGGCAGTGATGAGATCTTGCAAATATAATAGAGTGATGTCAACACACAACCAGGGTACACTGGTAACGTCGCTGCTGTGCAACTCAGCATGGGGTTCAGTGTCAGCTTATTTTACTGTACTATACTATAAGTTGTAGTGTAGTTTAATTTAGTGTCCCAAATGCTTTCTAACAGCCCCATATCAATTAGCTACTAGACAGTAGTTGGTAGTTAGTAGATAGAGTTAGATAGCCGCACCTGAATTGACAGGGTGTGCCACCGCGGGAGAGCCGAGCCAAGGGTAAGGGGGCTATACATGACTTGCTCATATACTTACCTGGATGGTGTACAGATCACACAGGACTTAAATGGCACTGGATGAATGATCGGGCTAGGTGTAGGTCACCCGAACCTAGTTGTATCCCATAAAGTAATGTGTGTGTAATTTCGTTAAGGTGGTAAAAGGATAAACCCTCGGCCTTAATCAGAAAGCAAAATGGCAGATTCAAAATCCAAAAATTCCCAAAAGACAAACTGACTGGTCAAAATGTTGTCTTTGCCAGAAAGACAAAAAAGGTGAAGATTTAACATCACCTAGAACCCATTATTCCCTTGAACATGACGGTTATGCCATGCTGGCTACCAACATACCGATGTTTCATGAAATCCAGGAAATGCCATTGATCGTAGATCCAACAAGGCTTGATAAAGGTGGCGGCATAGATGCCACTTTGAGAAGAAATCAGGCAAAATACCATGTCAACTGCCGGTTGTTGTTTAACAACAGCAAGCTGAATCGCGCAAGGAAACGCCGATCTGATCTAATCGTCAAAGTAGTGAGTCTGAAGACAATCATGCAAAGCAACGTCGAACTAGCTATGATGGTCAAACTTGTATTTTTTGTGAGAAAGTGGCACCCGCATCTGATCTCAGGCAGGTAATGACCATGAACCTTAACAAGAGGCTACAAGAGTGTGCAGAGGCACTTAACGATGGCAAGCTTCTTTCTAAATTGAGTGGTGGAGATGCTATTGCACAGGAGCTAAAGTACCACAGAGTGTGTCTCAGTGCCCTCTACAACAGGGAAAGGTTCCACCTGATTGTAGATGGGTCTGCTTTGGTCCATGTCTTGCCACCAAAGAGAGGAAAGACCTTTGATGGCTATGCAACTCTGGACTTCCTGCCATTTATTCACAGCTATGCTACGAAGTACAAGACAACACATCTTGTCTTTGATGTGTACAACCCATCCAGCCTCAAAGCCAAGACCAGGTCTCAACGTGGCCAGGGAGGAAGACGCAAGGTGACAAACAAGAACAGCATTCCATCCAATTGGCGTAACTTCCTTAGGCATAATGACAACAAGACGGAGTTGTTCCAGTTCTTGGCAGACAGGGTTGCTCAAATGTCTGCACCAAACTTGGTAATTGTCACAAAGGGATCTGCAGTCCTCAGCACTCATGAAACTGGTCTTCAAGGACTGGACAAGTGCTCTCATGAGGAAGCTGACAGCCGCATCTTTGTGCATGCCAAATATGCTGCAGAACATAGGAGCAAAGCCGTCATGGTCAAGGCAAATGATACAGATGTTGTGGTCATTGCAGTGAGTGCCTTTCCAGCCCTTCAGAGTTTGGGGCTAGAGCAGTTATGAGTGGCATTTGGTCACGGTCAAAGCCGGCGCTGGATCAGTGTGCATGGCCTGTATCGCTGTATGGGGCAGGAGAAGGCTAAAGACATGTTATTCTTTCATGCCTTCACAGGGTGTGACACTGTTTCAGCCTTCCGTAACAAGGGAAAGAAAACTGCCTGGCAGACATGGGATGTTTGTCCAGAGGCCTCCCCTGTCTTCTCCAAGCTGAGCCAGTACCCTCTTACAGTGGAAGATGGTGACCTGGAGATACTGGAGAGGTTTGTCATAATGATGTATGACAGGTCCAGCACTGCTACCACTGTAGATGAGGCCAGGCTTGACATGTTTGCCAGAAAAAAGAGGCCTTATGAGGCCATTCCACCAACAAGACCAGCTCTGCTTCAGCACACTAGATGAGCTGCCTTCTAGGCTGGTTGTGTTTGGGCCCAAGCAACCCAGTGTCAACCAGAAGCAGAGAGTCCTGCTGACTGGGGATGGCAGAAGGTTGGTGAAGAATGACACGTCTTCTGGACAGCCAACTCCCCCATAGCCAAGAGTTGCGAACAGCTGACCAAATGTGGCTGTAAATCAGACTGTCGTGGCAGGTGCAAGTGCTACAGGCTGGGTCTCTCCTGTACAGCTCTGTGCACTTGCAAATGTGAGGTGTGAGTCTTTGATTCTATGGTATTTTTACTAATGTTATTTGTACTCAATGGATATGTATAAATGGTGTGAATTAGGCCGTTTCCTACGATATAATCTTCCTTCACTTTGTCTAGTTACTTATGACCCTGATGAGTTAATAATGTGACAAGTCTTTCTAATTCTCTGACCTCAAAAATGTAGGATTAGATGAAAAAATCATTTGTCTAGCTCTACTAATAGCCAAGATATCACAAAATTTGTCTTTAACCCCAGAAGGCCAATACACTACTCAAATAGCACGGCTTTAAATAGCCTTTAAATAGCCTGCTGATGGCTGCTATTTACTTGTATGACGTCACAGTAATTTTGCGGTAATTTTCACCGAGTTCCAATATCACCGAAACTACCGTGATGTCAACACAATGGGTTTAAGGAAATTTCACTATGGCAAAGGTGCGTAAACACGGAAAATCACGGAAAAGTTACCTCACGAAAACAAGTAATATCTCAGTAACTACTGGGCCTATGGAGCTGAATCTTTTTACGAGACAAAAGCTGAAAGTGACCTCTCTCACGTGGTTTATGACTCATTTCTCTATCTTTATTCTTTGATTAGCTATTAAGCCATAAACACTACCGAAAATCGCCAAAAAAATACGGCCTCCTCGGGTTAATGGCAGCCATCTTGGACGCCCTTAGTTAAAGTCTAATATGCAACTGCTTTGGACAAAATTACCTTCACTTACCACGTTAGAGCCAAATAAAAATGGATTGGACAGTATTCATGTCTTTTTTCCTTCAATTAACTGACCCATAACAGTAGGGCTCAGTCAGATGTGTCGGCCATCTTGAAAAATGGTCGCCATATTGAATTTTTGCGTAGCCAGCTGTATGTGCTTTGAAAGTGAGCTTTGAAGAATACCTGTACCAAATTGCATGCTTGCATCACCATTTGAACGATTGTTTCACTTATCTGCTTCACTACTACTTATGACTAAGCACTTCACCTTATCTTTGGGAAAGAAGTGATATATGAAATTATTTGTCTTCCGCTTGCATTTTCCACAAACAACACAGCTGTGACCGTGTGTTTTGGTGCCATGTTTGTATCTGGCAGCTCCCAGTGACATTTGTAAGTGTGCAGACGATGCACCACCGATGGCAGAGCCATCTGCAGGGGTGCTTGGTCAAAACTAAAGATCAATTGAGAGCCCGTTTATCTCATTCCTCCTTATTAGATCCTTTTTGGCTTTCGAACTCCGGTACCGCCAGATTGTTGTTGTTTCCCGGGGTTTTAGAAGCTCCGGTACCGCCAGATTGTTGTTGTTTCCCGTGATTCTCGAAGCTCTGGTACCACCAGATTCAATGCTTCGGAAAGTCTGGGTGTTCTAACTTTTTGTTTTCCTTGGTTTTGTTCCTTGTTGTTTTTGTTTCCCGAGGCTATCGAAACTCCGGTACCGCCAGATTTGATGCTTTGCCGACGGCCTTGTCGTTCTGACTTGGTTTTCTTGCCCTGTATTGGTCTTGTTCGCTGGCGTGTTTCCGAGGGTTTTCTATACCTAGGCACACAGCCGCAGTTGATAGTTGTGTTTCACCTTTACAACGTCTATATTTTTATCCTATCGTGCTAAAAGAATAAATAAATATAAGATATACATATTACATAAACCACACGCTCACACACACACACTGAACCAAACTTGAATATTTTATTGAGGCTTCATTCATTCTATATATTCCCAACCTGAAAGGTAAATTTATCGAAGTAGAACCCATCCAGGTGAATGAGACTCGTCAGACTTGGTGGGCAACCTGTCTTAGTTAATTAGTTAAAATAGGATGTCAGAGGCTATCAACCCTTCTGGATTACTAAGCCTGCACACTGTAAGTCAAGTACATTTTCAGGACTTCGGAGCCTCTTTTCGAGAACCCCAGTCCCTCGGCAACCTCTCTAGGGCAGTAAGCGTTATACAAATCCGTACTGCTTACCTAAGCGTGAAGCAGCTTAATAGATGGACAAGCTGCACACCACTGTAGACAAATAGTGATGAAAAGATACATAGAAGACTTTGGAGAAGAATGAATCCTAAGTTGATTGTTCTATCCTGGAAGTCCTTCAATACACTGGCCCGGGTTGTCCTTCTCAAAGGGGATAGGTCCGTTTGGGGGCATTTTTTGCATGGCCACCCTCATACAGGGGAGTAAGGCGTCTGGCAATAGATAGATAGATAGAATAGAACCCAGCTTTTGAGTGTGCCAATTGCCAGATTCAATATACAACAGCAACCCTCATGAAAGAAACTGCTTAATGCTATTATATTGAAACTATTTCCTTTGTGATCTTCTTGTGTTTGTAATGGCCCACAAGTACTACTATTTATATAACTTTGCGAAATAACCGATGTATTTTCTCTTGCTCTCGTG
Source organism: Paralithodes platypus (assembly GCA_032716605.1). NCBI lineage: Eukaryota > Metazoa > Arthropoda > Malacostraca > Decapoda > Lithodidae > Paralithodes > Paralithodes platypus. The sequence goes on along the minus strand of CM064548.1, from coordinate 30,904,909 downwards.
TTTACAAAGTTAGTTGAAGGTATACGGTTAACTATAGTCAGTTATAGTTCAGCTGATGGTAAATTGAATCCCATAGCAACTGATTTCTCGATACTTATCCCCTTCTGTACCAGCGACGGCAAGGAGCCGTCAGTAAATAAATAACTTCCCAGTCCCAGCGACGGCAGGGAGCCATCAGTAATGTACTTTCCTTGTAAGTGCCAGTATCTGGCAGTGCCTGGTACCACGACCGTTTGAGCTCTGTTCTAGAATTGGCTACACTTATCAGCTTATATCCAAGCCTCTGAAGGCTGGGAAAGCCAGTATTCCTTCATCTTTTAAGGTGGGAGGTTGTTCTATCTTGCCATTTTGGTCACATAACTTGGGACTGGGGGGGATTTTGTTTTACTGTACCCTACGGTACAGTAGGGGATAAGAGGATAATATTAATCTACTATATATCATTTGCTAATTAACAACATATTTTGCTACAATATATACGTACTAAAAGAGTAACTGAGAGAGAATCGTGGCAATTTATCAACAACTGGAATAAAATAGGCTATAGTAAATACAAAATGCAGTTTGAAATTTACCCTTCCAGTACCGGTGCCGTTTTTTTAATATTACTTTGGCTACTATTATATTATGTTCTTCAGTTTAAAAGGGGCCTCCAGCTATTAAACAGGCTTCAAACTTTCTCACATAACACCTTTCACTATCACAGATCCTTTTTAAACTGAACAACATCGTCTTAATATAGCTTTAATAAATGTACAATACGTCTCCGGTACAGAAGGGTTTAAAGTGGGATGTGTATGTTCTAAATATTGTGTAGGCTCCAAACAAACTTATTTATCTGCTTAGTACAAACTATTTCTTCTCCTTCAGGCTTCTGTATGCAAATGTGTTTATCTGTACGTTAGGCAGATTTTGGGAATATACTTTCGAATGTGTCCTTGGCAAATATTAAGGGGAGGATTTTAGTTTGTTCCCAAGACATCCATCAAGCTTAAAATTACACCCCCTAGACCCCCTTTCAAGATAAATTTGTACATCCCGGCTGGAGGCCGGTTTCTCCTAAATTACAGGCTTGCTATCGCTCGCCAGGAATATATCGACACCTAAATGGCACGAAAGGTCTTAAAATAGAAAACAAATGGGGCGAAAGCTCTAAAAATCGCCAAAGTAATGAGGCGAACGTCTTAAAATCTCAAAAGCAATGGGGCCAAACGTGAGGGAGAAAGGGGTCCAGAAACAAAATCGTTCAATTGGAAATTTCCCCGTAATTTTGTTGGTGTTTGTTTTCTGTTCTTTGTAATAGTTTTTTTGTTATTTGTTATTATCTTTGTCGTTGTGTTTTGTTCATTATTATAATTTGTTATTTATTTTTCATTATCATTTGTAGTTCTTTATTCTTTATTATAATTTGTTATTCTTTATTCTTTATTATAATTTGTTGTTCTTTGTTAGTCGATTTTGTTCTTTCTTATTTGGTATCGTTCTCTGTACTTTGTTCTTTGTTGTCGTTTTTAGTTGTTTGTTATTTGTTCATTTTCTATTATTTGTTATTTGTTATGGTTTTCTCTTGTTTGTGATTGTTTTCTGTTCTTTGTTATTGTTTTCTGTTCTTTGTTAGGGTTTTCTGTTCTTTGTTATGGTTTTCTGTTCTTTGTTATGGTGTTCTTTTCTTTTTTATGGTTTTCTGTTCTTTGTTATGGTGTTCTGTTCTTTGTTATGGTTTTCTGTTCTTTGTTATGGTGCTCTGTTCTTTGTTATGGTGTTATGTTCTTTGGGATGGTGTTCTGTTCTTTGTTATAGTTTTCTCTTCTTTGTTATGGTTTTCTGTTCTTTGTTATGGTTTTCATTTCTTTGTTATGGTTTTCTGTTCTTTGTTATGGTTTTCTGTTATTTGTTACTGTACTCTGCTCTTTGTTATTGTTTTCTGTTCTTTGTTAGTGTGGTTTTCTGTTTTGAATATGTAATTTTTTGTTATTTGTTATTGTTTTATGTTCTTTTTAATATTTGATGTTATTTGTTATTGTTGTTTGTTCTTTGTTATTGTTTTACGTTCTTGGTTATTGTTTTTTCTGTTCTTTGTTATTTGTCATGTTCTGTTCTTTGTTATGTGTTATTGTTTTCTGTAATTTTCAATATTGTATGTTCTTTGTTATTGTTTTCTGTTCCTACCGGTAGTTATTGTTTTTTTTTGTATGCTTTTATTGTTTAATGTGCTTTGTTACTTGTTATTGTTTTGTGTTATTTTTCATCGCTCCCTGTTCTTTGTTGATTGTTATTATTTTCTTGAATTAAATATTTGTTATCGTTTGTTTATTCTTTGTTATTGGATCCAGTTGTAAAAAGTCTGTTCTGCTTCTTTCTAGCGTGTTTTGTATTTGAGCTCAAAACTTTGGGGGGTTTATATAACAATATATTTTTGCTTGTATATACGGTATATACTGTATATGTATTTATATACTTCATATACTGTATATATTTGTATATATACTGTACATATACATATATATATATATATATATATATATATATATATATACGGTTTTTATATATATATATATATATATATATATATATATATATATCAGCTATTGCTCTTGTCCGTGGAAAGCGGAGGCGAATAATGAAGAGAAACACCAGGGCGTGATAGAAGAGCACGTTCATCTTGTCTATATTTATCTCCGAAACGTTGCAATAAATATTGACAAGATAAACGTGCTCTTCTATCACGCTCTGGTGTTTCTCTTCATTATATATATATATACAGTATTATATATACTGAGTGTATATATATATATATATATATATATATATTAGTAGGGTAATGAGAAAATTGGAAGTTGCGGTGTCCAAGATCACCTGCTGAGGTTCTCATAACTATATATATATATATTATGTTAATATATATTTATTTTTGATAGAGCGGTTTTGGACAGATGTCATTGAATAGCTGTGGTGCACGCATGTTGAATTTGCATTGTTTGTTACATTTTGTTTGTCATGCGTATGTGTATTTACTTTTCATGTGTGTGTGTCTGTGTGTGTGTCATACTAATTAGAATAATAATAATAATAAACAGTTTATTTATACATAGTATGTTAATATGATTGTTATGTCGGGTTATAATGATTTATAACTCGTGATATAGTCTGTATAACGATCCAAGTATGGACTGATAGACCTTGATAAAACTTGAGTGTCAAATCTAGCATGTTCTTAATCACGCACAATCGGTATTCGGTATCGGTATTGCTAGAGGAGCCGTAGACTATCTTCATGTAATGGGTAAATGGTGGCAAGGTACACATATAATCTGGAATCTGGTATATTCAGATAGTCTCTGATGCAATTAAATATATTAACACCAATGCACTGACAACATAGTGTTAGTGAATTGGTGCTTGTAATCAGAGAATGGTATAAACACTTGTGGTTAAATGTAAGGTAATAACCTATAGCAACTAAAAGACACAAAACATATAATAATATCAACCCTCAACACAATAATCAATGGGGGTCGAGTGTCTTCCGTGAAAGAAGTAATGCAGTAATCAAATATAAATAATCTCAAATGGAGAGCTGGGGAGAATTGAGTGTGAAACAAACACGCCGGAATATGGGGTGAGTCACACGGTAAAAAGTGTGTGGGGGAGGGGGGGGGCAGGTATGAAGGCGCGTATCCTTAAGTGACCTTCCGACTTAAGGTAAACAGGTCAGGTCACTAGCTGGACTGAGGTGTTAAGAATTTAATTTATAGTTAATGCAACTACGAGCTGAGTCTCAAAATTTGTTCAAAATTACTGGGGGCAGACGAATAATAAATTAATTTACACAAAATTAGACTCGCAGAATAATAAACTATGCGTGATTATTTTATCTCTTGTATTCATGTTAAGCGATCGTATGTAATTATAATGAATCGAGCTTAGGAATTCAGATATAAATATAATGAATATGGAATCAAGAAGGTACTGAATAAATCACTACAAAGTGATATAGAGACTGACTAAATTGAATACACAAAATTAATCAAGGATGGCTCTGAGAACGCTGTTATAATTGAAGCGTAAAAGTAGAATAAAACTGATCTATAAATAAATCAGAAGAACTGGGCGCATACGACGAAGTTATGCTAAATAATACTTACAGCAGTATTAATAGAAGTTCTGAACAAGTTAACAGATACTTTAAATTACATACACTAATATACGAAGTGTAAGGAAATTATGTTGAACTAAGTAATTGAAACTATGCAATGCTGGAATTGCTGAGCATGAAGGATCAGAATTACTTACATCGGTAATCACATGAACGATAACCCGAGTTCATAAAATAATTACAAAGGTGTTATATCACTGAGTTTAAGATGGGAGAGGGGGAAGTGAATTAATTCTCACAGGGCCAAGTACATTCGTTATGAAAATGGGCGTAGGTTCTAGGTAATAATGTTTGCAGAAGGAAATCAGTTCACGAAATACACTGCGACTTCAACTCACATAATACAGCACAGAATACATATATATGGAAAATCTGTGAACGTTGGGGCAAGGTAACTGATTGAATACAATTATATAACGTATGTGTAAGATTGTTATGGCAAGTTAATTAATGAATAAGTTTAGTGTTAAATCACAATTATAACACGAGTGGTAGATTAGGTTCTGAAGGATTAACACTTATGAAAACTGAACGATCTTGGGCACAGATCACATACTTTCTTAACACGGTTCACATATTTTATCTTATTACCTCAACAACAATAACACAATGTAAGATACACAGGAACACTTAGGATATTTGGAGGACAAGTGTCGAGAGTACAAGTCTGGCCAACGTTGATCGTGGGTCCGTGGAGCAGCACTTCAGGGGTGTAGGGCGTGGCTCGAGTAGAGGTCCAGAGCTCCAGACTTCAGCTAGGCAGGGCGTCCAAAGGTAGGACTTCAGGAATACCTCAGGCAGGTACTCTCCCGGGGGGAGGGGGGGGGGGGGGGGGACTGGGGCAAGCCAACACTTTTAATTAGCTACTCTGAGCCCAAAGGTTTTAGAATAGTATTGAGGTGTGGATTGCATACCCCTCTACTCTCTAATTTGCTAGAGGTAATATGCGGCATTATATTTGACTCTCGTTTCCCCGGTCTCGAAGTCACAAGGTTAGGGAGAAATGGTTGTTTGGTTATTGTGAGGTAAATACTTAGCCTAGACTTGGAAGTTTGGTATTGACATAATGGTATACTTCCAAGGTATAATAATACATAGTTAATAGTCATTTACTTAGCCTAATGATTGAGAAATCTCTCGTAAACTGGGATAGGCCTTTATTCCTAGTTCAACATGAAGCTTCTTATATCTTGCTGGTAAGACCTCGTTACCTGGAGATTGATGGTAAATTGAATCCCATAGCAACTGATTTCTCGATACTTAACCCCTTCTGTACCAGCGACGGCAAGGAGTCGTCAGTAAATAAATAACTTCCCAGTCCCAGCGACGGCAGGGAGCCATCAGTAATGTACTTTCCTTGTAAGTGCCAGTATCTGGCAGTGCCTGGTACCACGACCGTTTGAGCTCTGTTCTACAATTGGCTACACTTATCAGCTTATATCCAAGCCTCTGAAGGCTGGGAAAGCCAGTATTCCTTCATCTTTTAAGGTGGGAGGTTGTTCTATCTTGCCATTTTGGTCACATAACTTGGGACTGGGGGGGATTTTGTTTTACTGTACCCTACGGTACATTAGGGGATAAGAGGATAATATTAATCTACTATATATCATCTGCTAATTAACAACATATTTTGCTACAATATATACGTACTAAAAGAGTAACTGAGATAGAATCGTGGCAATTTATCAACAACTGGAATAAAATAGGCTATAGTAAATACAAAATGCAGTTTGAAATTTACCCTTCCAGTACCGGTGCCGTTTTTTTAATATTACCTTGGCTACTATTATATTATGTTCTTCAGTTTAAAAGGGGCCTCCAGCTATTAACAGGCTTCAAACTTTCTCACACAACACCTTTCACTATCACAGATCCTTTTTAAACTGAACAACATCGTCTTAATATAGTTATAATAAATGTACAATACGTCTCCGGTACAGAAGTGTTTAAAGTGGGATGTGTATGTTCTAAATATTGTGTAGGCTCCAAACAAACTTATTTATCTGCTTAGTACAAACTATTTCTTCTCCTTCAGGCTTCTGTATGCAAATGTGTTTATCTGTACGTTAGGCAGATTTTGGGAATATACTTTCGAATGTGTCCTTGGCAAATATTAAGGGGAGGATTTTAGTTTGTTCCCAAGACATCCATCAAGCTTAAAATTACACCCCCTAGACCCCCTTTCAAGATAAATTTGTACATCCCGGCTGGAGGCCGGTTTCTCCTAAATTACAGGCTTGCTATCGCTCGCCAGGAATATATCGACACCTAAATGGCACGAAAGGTCTTAAAATAGAAAACAAATGGGGCGAAAGCTCTAAAAATCGCCAAAGTAATGAGGCGAACGTCTTAAAATCTCAAAAGCAATGGGGCCAAACGTGAGGGAGAAAGGGGTTCAGAACAAAATCGTTTAATTGGAAATTTCCCCGTAATTTTGTTGGTGTTTGTTTTCTGTTCTTTGTAATAGTTTTTTTGTTATTTGTTATTATCTTTGTCGTTGTGTTTTGTTCATTATTATAATTTGTTATTCTTTATTTTTCATTATCATTTGTAGTTCTTTATTCTTTATTATAATTTGTTATTCTTTATTCTTTATTATAATTTGTTGTTCTTTGTTAGTCGATTTTGTTCTTTCTTATTTGGTATCGTTCTCTGTACTTTGTTCTTTGTTATCGTTTTTAGTTGTTTGTTATTTGTTCATTTTCTATTATTTGTTATTTGTTATGGTTTTCTCTTGTTTGTGATTGTTTTCTGTTCTTTGTTATTGTTTTATGTTCTTTGTTAGGGTTTTCTGTTTTTGTTATGGTTTTCTGTTCTTTGTCATGGTTTTCTGTTCTTTGTTATGGTGTTCTGTTCTTTGTTATGGTTTTCTGTTCTTTGTTATGGTGTTCTGTTCTTTGTTATGGTTTTCTGTTCTTTGTTATGGTGTTCTGTTCTTTGTTATGGTGTTATGTTCTTTGGGATGGTGTTCTGTTCTTTGTTATAGTTTTCTCTTCTTTGTTATGGTTTTCTGTTCTTTGTTATGGTTTTCATTTCTTTGTTATGGTTTTCTGTTCTTTGTTATGGTTTTCTGTTATTTGTTACTGTACTCTGCTCTTTGTTATTGTTTTCTGTTCTTTGTTAGTGTTGTGTTCTGTTTTGAATATGTAATTTTTTGTTATTTGTTATTGTTTTATGTTCTTTTTAATATTTGATGTTATTTGTTATTGTTGTTTGTTCTTTGTTATTGTTTTACGTTCTTGGTTATTGTTGTTTTCTGTTCTTTGTTATTTGTCATGTTCTGTTCTTTGTTATGTGTTATTGTTTTCTGTAATTTTCAATATTGTTTGTTCTTTGTTATTGTTTTCTGTTCCTACCGGTAGTTATTTTTTTTTGTTTTTGGTATGCTTTTATTGTTTAATGTTCTTTGTTACTTGTTATTGTTTTGTGTTATTTTTCATCGCTCCCTGTTCTTTGTTGATTGTTATTATTTTCTTTAATTAAATATTTGTTATCGTTTGTTTATTCTTTGTTATTGGATCCAGTTGTAAAAAGTCTGTTCAGCTTCTTTCTAGGTGTTTTGTATTTGAGCTCAAAACTTTGGGGGGTTTATATAACAATATATTTTTGCTTGTATATACGGTATATACTGTATATGTATTTATATACTTCATATACTGTATATATTTGTATATATACTGTACATATACATATATATATATATATATATATATATATATATATATATATACGGTATTTATATATATATATATATATATATATATATATATATATATATATATATATATATATAGACTGTACGGTATTTATATATATATATATATATATATATATATATATATATATATATATATATATATCAGCTATTGCTCGTGTCCGTGGAAAGCGGAGGCGAATAATGAAGAGAAACACCAGGGCGTGATAGAAGAGCACGTTCATCTTGTCTATATTTATCTCCAAAACGTTGCAATAAATATTGACAAGATAAACGTGCTCTTCTATCACGCTCTGGTGTTTCTCTTCATTATATATATATATACCGTATATATATATACTGAGTGTATATATATATATATATATATATATATATACATATTAGTAGGGCAATGAGAAAATTGGAAGTTGCGGTGTCCAAGATCACCTTCTGAGGTTCTCATAACTATATATATATATATATATATTATGTTAATATATATTTATTTTTGATAGACCGGTTTTGGACAGATGTCATTGAATAGCTGTGGTGCACGCATGTTGAATTTGCATTGTTTGTTATATTTTGTTTGTCATGCGTATGTGTATTTACTTTTCATGTGTGTGTCATACTAATTAGAATAATAATAATAATAAACAGTTTATTTATACATAGTATGTTAATATGATTGTTATGTCGGGTTATAATGATTTATAACTCGTGATATAGTCTGTATAACGATCCAAGTATGGACTGATAGACCTTGATAAAACTTGAGTGTCAAATCTAGCATGTTCTTAATCACGCGCAATCGGTATTCGGTATCGGTATCGCTAGAGGAGCCGTAGACTATCTTCATGTAATGGGTAAATGGTGGCAAGGTACACATATAATCTGGAATCTGGTATATTCAGATAGTCTCTGATGCAATTAAATATATTAACACCAATGCACTGACAATATAGTGTTAGTGAATTGGTGCTTGTAATCAGAGAATGGTATAAACACTTGTGGTTAAATGTAAGGTAATAACCTGTAGCAACTAAAAGACACAAAACATATAATAATATCAACCCTCAACACAATAATCAATGGGGGTCGAGTGTCTTCCGTGAAAGAAGTAATGCAGTAATCAAATATAAATAATCTCAAATGGAGAGCTGGGGAGAATTGAGTGTGAAACAAACACGCCGGAATATGGGGTGAGTCACACGGTAAAAAGTGGGGGGGGGGGAGGGGGGGGGCGCCAGGTATGAAGGCACGTATCCTAAAGTGACCTTCCGACTTAAGGTAAACAGGTCAGGTCACTAGCTGGACTGAGGTGTTGAGAATTTAATTTATAGTTAATGCAACTACGAGCTGAGTCTCAAAATGTGTTCAAAATTACTGGGGGCAGACGAATAATAAATGAATTTACTCAAAATTAGACTCGCAGAATAATAAACTATGCGTGATTATTTTATCTCTTGTATTCATGTTAAGCGATCGTATGTAATTATAACGAATCGAGCTTAGGAATTCATATATAAATATAATGAGTATGGAATCAAGAAGGTACTGAATAAATCACTACAAAGTGATATAGAGACTGACTAAATTGAATACACAAAATTAATCAAGGATGGCTCTGAGAACGCTGTTATAATTGAAGCGTAAAAGTAGAATAAAACTGATCTATAAATAAATCAGAAGAACTGGGCGCATACGACGAAGTTATGCTAAATAATACTTACAGCAGTATTAATAGAAGTTCTGAACAAGTTAACAGATACTTTAAATTACATACACTAATATACGAAGTGTAAGGAAATTATGTTGAACTAAGTAATTGAAACTATGCAATGCTGGAAATGCTGAGCATGAAGGATCAGAATTACTTACATCGGTAATCACATGAACGATAACCCGAGTTCATAAAATAATTACAAAGGTGTTATATCACTGAGTTTAAGATGGGAGAGGGGGAAGTTAATTAATTCTCACAGGGACAAGTACATTCGTTATGAAAATGGGCGTAGGTTCTAGGTAATAATGTTTGCAGAAGGAAATCAGTTCACGAAATACACTGCGACTTCAACTCACATAATACAGCACAGAATACATATATATGGAAAATCTGTGAACGTGGGGGCAAGGTAACTGATTGAATACAATTATATAACGTATGTGTAAGATTGTTATGGCAAGTTAATTAATGAATAAGTTTAGTGTTAAATCACAATTATAACACGAGTGGTAGATTAGGTTCTGAAGGATTAACACTTATGAAAACTGAACGATCTTGGGCACAGATCACATACTTTCTTAACACGGTTCACATATTTTATCTTATTACCTCAACAATAATAACACAATGTAAGATACACAGGAACACTTAGGATATTTGGAGGACAAGTGTCGAGAGTACAAGTCTGGCCAACGTTGATCGTGGGTCCGTGGAGCAGCACTTCAGGGGTGTAGGGCGTGGCTGGAGCAGAGGTCCAGAGGTCCAGACTTCAGCTAGGCAGGGCGTCCAAAGGTAGGACTTCAGGAATACCTCAGGCAGGTACTCTCCCGGGGGGAGGGGGGGGGGGGGGGGAGACTGGGGCAAGCCAACACTTTTAATTAGCTACTCTGAGCCCAAAGGTTTTAGAATAGTATTGAGGTGTGGATTGCATACCCCTCTACTCTCTAATTTTCTAGAGGTAATATGCGGCATTATATTTGACTCGTTTCCCCGGTCGAGAAGTCACAAGGTTAGGGAGAAATGGTTGTGTGGTTATTGTGAGGTAAATACTTAGCCTAGACTTGGAAGTTTGGTATTGACATAATGGTATACTTCCAAGGTATAATAATACATAGTTAATAGTCATTTACTTAGCCTAATGATTGAGAAATCTCTCGTAAACTGGGATAGGCCTTTATTCCTAGTTCAACATGAAGCTTCTTATATCTTGCTGGTAAGATCTCGTTACCTGGAGATTCTTGTATCAATGTTTCCGTCGTCTTCCGGGTTGTCTTTCAGTTCCATTTATGTCGGTAGGCCTCGGGGTGTTCATGTTGCATTAGCATCAACATATTTTCGTTGTAATGCAAATCTGGAGAAACGGGGAATGCTGTGTGTTGGATCGTCGACTTCATTTGATATGTGGGAGGTAATTGGTTGACACAGGTGAGTAGTACAAAGGAGTACAAAGGATTACAAAGGAGTACAAAGGAAATCAAGCAACACCAGGTCTAGTGACCCTTCTAGGCTGCTTGTCCTCCAAAACACTGAGGATCAAGTGTCCAAACAGTGGTTTAGGGTGGGTAAGGGAACATTGGAAAGGGAACTATGCTCTGGAACTAATGTCCGTGGCAGGATTAGGAAGTTAGTAGGGGACAGATGGGTTAGTAACTGAAGGGAGGATAAAATAAAGTTATTAATTTACAAACGCAGTCAGTCGCGGGTTTGATGCGAGATATTTGTCTAGGTGAAGTTTAAATGAATCAACGGTGCTGCAGTCTATAACATCTCGGGGAAGCCCATTCCATAAGTTGACAACTCGATTGAAGAACACATTTTTAGCTTCGTGTGAGTTAAAAGATTTACCAATAATTTTGCACCCGTTTCCCCGCGTGTAATTAGATTGGTCGATAGTGAAGTACTTACTACAGTTCATATTGTCGATGCCTTTGATAATTTTGAACACTTGAATTAAGTCGCCTCTGCGCTGGGTTAAAGGAAATAGATTTAATTCTCTAAGACGCTCCTCGCTCCTCGTATGGTTTGTTCTTTAGGCTAGGTATCATTTTGGTAACTCTCTGTTGAACTTGTTCTAGCTTGTCTATATATTTTTGGTAATAAGGGCAACAGGATTGAACGCAGTATTCCAGAAGAGGGCGGACTAAGGAATTGTAAAGGGTTAGGATAACGTCTTTGGATTTATGCTCAAATGACCTGCCTATAAAGCCAATTATTTTGTTTGCCTTTTTAACAATTTATAAACATTGTTGACTCGGTTTTATGTTACTCGATATTGTTACCCCCAGATCGGTTTCTCTGTTTACATTCTTAAGCTGAGGGCCATTCATCAAATAGTTTGCTTTCTCATTTTGGTATCCGATATTTAGTACTTTACATTTATCCGCATTGAAACTCATTTGCCAAATTTGGGCCCAACATGACAACTTATCTAGATTGTGTTGTATATCATCAACTTGTTCTTTTGAGAGTACGCTATTTGCAGTTTTTGTATCATCAGCAAATTTTTAGATTGTACAGGCGAGACCCTCATCTATGTCGTTGATGTAAATTAGAAAGAGAATTGGTCCTAGTACCGATCCCTGGGGTACCCCGCTACTTACATTGGTCCATTTAGATGCCTTACCGTTTACGACTACTCTTTGCTTTCTGTCGCTGAGCCAATTTTCTATCCATTTCAACACACCGTCTTGTATTCCATGCGCTTTTAGTTTTAGCAGTAAACGTTTGTGGGGAACTTTGTCAAAGGCCTTTTGAAAATCAAGGTATATAATATCTACAGCTTTACTCTCATCGTAGAGGTTGAGGATATCGTGGAAGAAGTCTAAGAGGTTTGTTAAACAGGAACGCTTTTTACCAAAGCCGTGTTGAGTATCTTTAAGTATGTTATTTTCCTCTAAGTGATTTACGAGTCTGTCTCTTATGAGTGTTTCTAGCATTTTACATACAACTGAGGTTAAGCTAATTGGACGACAGTTACAGGGTAGGGATTTGCTGCCTTTTTTTAATATCGGTGTTACGTTGGCTAGCTTCCACTGATCAGGCATAGTTGCAGACTGCAAGGATTTATTGAATAGCAATGTCAGTGGTTTAGAGAGCTCATCCTTCACTTCCTTTAGGACTCTAGGTGAGATTGTATCAGGTCCAGGCGTTTTATTTACCTTGAGTTTATCTAAACAATTCAATACTTCTCTCTCTGTAACGGTGATATTGCTTAGAACATCTGAATTATCAATCTGAATCGGCAATGGTGTTGGGATATCACTGAGGTCTTCTGTTGTTAAAACTGATGCAAAGAAGGTATTGAGGGCATTACTCATTTGTACTTCGTCTTTGGTGTATTCTCCATTTTCATTGACTAATGGTCCAACAGTTGAAGTAACTACTTTATTCTTTCTGATATAACTATAAAATTCTTTCGGGTTTGTTTTACTTTTATTCGCAACATGTAACTCCAGGGTCTTTTTACTTTGCTTAATTAACTCTTTGGCTTTGCGTCGTAGCTCTACAAATTTCACCCGTTCTTCGTCATTTTGTAAGGATTTTAATCTATCATTAGCAAACTTTTCAGCAAGCAGAGTTTGAAATATCTTTATTCCACCATTTGGGCTTATTATTATGGCCTGTACGCCGTATTTTCGATGGTATGCAGTCCAGCACTGCTTTTAGGTAAGTGGTTTCGAATAATTCCCAAGATGTATTTATGTCGTTATCGTAAATTAAAAAGCTCCAGTCAATTTCTTTAAACATAGCTCTAAGTTTATGAAAGTTTGCTTTCTTGAAATTAGGGACTTTTTCGATGCTGCTATTTGGTTCGTTACTAGTAAACTTTAAAGTGAAAGTTATTGTACGATGGTCACTGTTACTGAATTCATCACCAACAATTCAAATTCTTTATTAATTCTTCTTTTGTTGCAAGTACAAGGTCAAGAACGTTATTACCACGGGTCGGCGATCGAACAAATTGATAGAGTGAACTCTCTCGCAAGTTCGCATACAAGTCATGTCCGGAGTGTGAAGTAAGAGTATCACCCCACTTGGTCACAGGTAAATTAAAGTCGCCAAAAAATATGGTACGTTGTGAGTTACTTACATCTGCAATTTGTTCATAAATGTCTCGGTCAGTTTGCACTGATTGAGCTGGAGGTCTGTATATTAATGCAAGTATTATTGTTGTACCATTATTATTCTTTATTAGCACAAAAGATGTGTCAACGTTCACAATTTGAGGTTTTGACATGAGGGTCGGGTTAAGACTTTCTTTGATATAAAATAAAACTCCTCCATTTTTATTTATTCGGATGTTCTCAAACATTACATAACCGGGAAGTGAATACTCTGCTAAAAGGTCTCTATCTTCTGTATTGAGCCATGATTCTGTTATGCCAATCACATCATAATTTTCTGTAAACACTAGTTCCTCTAAATCTGAAAATTTATTGCGTATGGTACGAGCGTTTGCATAGAAAACCTTTAAAATTGCGGTTTTAGAACTCTCAGAACGTTCTTTAATCAAATTTTGGGTTCTGGTCGGATCTACATTTACGTTCATGGCTGTCCTCGGTCCTCGGTCGTTATCCCTGCCGGTTTTGAATTTGGGTCATGTTGGTGGAGCTTTATCCAAATTGGCAGTTCTTGACGGTTTAGCATTTAATTCCTTTGCAGGTTGCCGTCCTAGCTGTCTTCGGTCATCCTTCCTGGTTGTCCTGTGCAGAGTCGATTTCTTCTCCGAAAATCCTTCACCGCATCGTTGAGAAGACGCCCAAAACGTGCTGCTCCCACCTGGTTCAGATGAACTCCATCGTCCGAAAACAAATAGTCATCGTAGTATAAATTGTCCAAGGTGTCGACGAATCCCACGTTCTCCTTCCTGCAGAGGTTTGCTAGACAACGATTTGTGCTGGTGGCTATGTTGTAAAATCGGCTCTCTACACTGAGCCGGGGGACGATTCCTGAGACGATGATCCTTGATGATTGGCTGAGGTTTCCCATTCTCGAACTGTGTTGTTGATGGGTCAGAGCATGTGGTAAATTGGGTGACTTATATATTCTGGTTGGGTTAATCAGGGGTGACTCCTCTATTGTGTTTGATCTTTCCGGCTGCTTCTTGTTCTTCTTCTTATGTTGTGGTGGGTGAAGACTGGCTATCCTACATGTTGTTCCTTCCGGGTTTGCTTGAATGCCCGTCATTTCAATGATACTATGTTAGTATGTATGTGCGTGTGAGTGTGAGTGTTCGCGTGTGTGATGGCTCGTTTATGAGTATATGTGTTTGTCTGTGTATCTAGTCGTACGCATTTTCCTTGTATAATTCCAAGAACCCAATACACCCATTTTTGTATCTCTCTCTCTCTCTCTCTCTCTCTCCCCCCCCCCCCCCAATTCCCATGCTCATGGCCCATGTATGCCCTCTACGTGTCCTGCTGCTGCTCGGAGGTCTTTGTTAGTCGGTTTTTATTTTGTATTTTTGTTGGTGTCCTGTTTTATTTTAATTTGCTCCCCCACCACGCGGCTCAAATATCCTTTGGGCTGGAGTGTGTTATATGTGTGTGTATTGTTGCTGCTGTGGTTGTGTGAGTGTGTGTGTGTGTATGTGTGTGTGTTTTATGTGTGTTTGTTGCTGTGTGAGTGTGTGTGTGTATGTGTGTTTGAGAGGGGGGAGGGGCTAGCTTGTTTAGTGGCAAGTTTTTTTCTTCTTGTTTTTCATTCGGCTCTCTTCTCTTCCACCCTTGCTCGTACTCTCTCTCTCTCTCTCTCTCTCTCTCTCATCAAATATTACTACATATACAGTATAACGTGTTTCTCATCCAATAAATCAGTCCTTGATTTCCATTAATTAAGAACCACTTATCCTATTTACACAAACTCTGCTACATACCCCGATATTTACACCGATAACTATAATACTTCGAAAGCAAACACCATATGGTTATACTTAGGGGAGGTATGTGTATACTTTATAAATGTATTTATATATTATGTAAACCTTTCATGATCCTATGACGCATTTCGTTCCTGTTTTGTTGTGCCTATTATTACACGATTTAATTCAAATTATATAGAAAAGGTACTTGAAAGTAAGAGCGTTAACTGAGATAGTCTTTACCATTCTATATCTCACAGATCCTTCCTAAGCTGTATAATATCGTCTAATGATAGCCATAATAAACTGTCAAACTGCGGCATAACTCTCAAGCGATTAAGTGTTATCCCCGTGCCATCGTCAAGAGCATTACTTTACCGATCGCCAATGAATAGAAATATGAATACTATGCGTCTGGTCATGTACTATATTACCATTTTGTATGTATAATAGTCTATGATCATGAACTAATGCTACATATTCTTTCAATCAAATTACCGTACATGCTCTTAATGTTTGTATATAATAATACAGTATATATATATATATATGGAGGTAAAATCACAAATACGTGTGATCAAATTATGTAGTAAAACTCGCTAGGAAATTTGAAACAATGGAACAACAAGCTTTCGTCTATTCTCTCAAGACATCTTCAGGGTAATACCATATTACCCTGAAGATGTCTTGAGAGAATAGACGAAAGCTTGGTGTTCAATTGTTTCAATTTTCCTAGCGAGTTTTACTACATATACATATATATATATATATATATATATATATATATATATATATATAATATTTTTGCAACCTTGCCAATTGCACAAGAACGTAACATATGAGTATACTGTTTTGCCTACCCTCATTATATTATTTTAATATTACCTATATTTATAATCCTAATCATTGTGAAGGTAGAAAATAATGTTAGGAAGTGCTATGTCAAGTGCATAACTCTCTGTTCTAGCTCTTATGATTCTGTGATAGCTATAATTCAACTATTATTTTATTGATTAGCCCGCTGGATCCCAGCGACACACGTGTTGCGTCGGCAATGTTCGATCACCAGAACCCAGCGACGCAACAGTTACGTCGGTCCCAATTACTTTGGTCCTATGGCACCTAGAGGGCTCAGATTTGTATGGGAACTGTGTAAGTATCCCACGCAACCTTGCCGATGGTTGAACACTCTCAAAGTCCAACCGCGTGCACGTGAGTGCGCAAAAACATGGTTTTTGGGTGTTTTTGCCTTCAATTTTTTACTCTTGTAAAATCCGTTTTCGGGGGCTCCGTAGGACCAATTTTTTACCGTTTTGATCGTTTTTTTGTGGTTTTTCCTTCATTCCTAACCCATTCGCTATTGTTTCTGGAAAAGAAACAAAATTCAAAACCTGCTGGTTCCTGGTGGTACATTTATAAATAACTAGCTGGGGCTCAGTGGGTTAAGATAAGAGAACGTCTAATTTCGGATTAAATTGCAGAGGTTATGATTGTGGATTCAAACTTCAAATTAATGGATATTTGCAAGTTGATGTTGTTTACCTCTTCATAATGTTTTCCAATATTAAGCTCGTCACAGTTCTTACCAATGCCAAATATATAATACTTATATTCGTCGTAGGTAAATATTCACAATACCATGAATAATTATGTAGGACATTTTAGTTAACATTCTGTATATTGCAAACACTACTGTTCATTTGTTTCATAAGTTGTTCTCTCTTTTATCATTGATTCTTGGCTTCCTTGCGGCATACATAACCGTTAACCCATTCAGCACCGGTCACGTTCTGTTCATTATATTCGGGCAATTAGTGGACGATTTTGTCCAGCTTTGGAGGAACATCTACCAACTAAAAGGCTGCAGACCATCTTAAGGGGAGATGGGTCTTTTTTCTGATCCCCCTTCTTCCTCATGTTTAGCCCCTTTAGTGTACATATATTAAGACGTTCAGCCCATTAGTTTGGCGATTTTAAGACCATTTGTCCTCTTTCTTTGCCAATATTTAGACTTTTCATGCCATTTAGGTGTCAATTTTTTCCTGGCAAGCGATAGCGAACTTGTAATTTAGGAGGAACCTGCCTTCAGCTGGGATAATTTTCTACTGAAAAATGCGCAAATTTATCTGAAAGGGGGGGTCGTGGTGGTATTTTTCAAAGTTTGATGGAGTTTTTGGGAGGAAACTATAACTAATATTTGAAACAAACAAATAAACAAATAATACAAAATACAAATATACCTTTTACGCAGAATAATGTCCTATATCTATTTATACACTCCTACATCTAATGACAGTAGATCGGTCACCAATGTCTAATGCCTCGTATTGCCTCCTATTGCACATACCACCGAGCCGGCCTACACCAATAGTTATTCTGTAATAGTTAATTCCCACAAACCTCATCTTCCAGAGGTCCTTAAGGGGAGATTTCCATTTGAGGGATTTTTTCTGTACCCCTTTTTCCCTCATGTTTAGCTCCATTGCTTCAGACATGTTAAGATGTTCACCCCATTAGGTTGGCAATTTTAAGAACTTTCACCCCATTTCTGTCAATTTTAAGACCTTTCGTGTCATTTAGGTGTCGATGTTTTTCCTGGCGAGCGATAGCGAGCATGTAGTTTCCGAGGAACCGGCCTTCGGCTGGGATATATTCTGCCGACAAATTTACACATTTATCTTGAAAGGGGGTCTAGGGAGTGTAATTTTAAGCTTGATGAAGGTCTAGGGAATAAACTAAAAACCTCCCCTTAACTGCTACCCACTCATCAGCTTCAAGTGAGACAATTGGGAAGTTATCACTATTCATCACTGGCTTCTTCATATCCAAATTGACATTTTGTTTTCAGCTGTCTTGATAGCGTAATGATTAGTGCGCTGAATTTTGATGTGAGTATCCTAGGTTCGAACCCTTGGAGTACCACATGTATTCATTAATTTCATTGAATTAATTAATTAGGTATACTGGTAAGTTAATTGGTGGATTGGTGATGCAAACAAATGTATTCAAATCTTCCACTTACCCTCCCCTTCCATTATTTACTCTTTTGTTTTATAATGTCTTAAGTTTCCTCCATAGACCTCCATAATGCTTATAAAAACACAGCCAAGACCCACCTTCAAGATATATATATATACATTTTTCGATGGAAAAATGTCCCGGCCGAAAGCCGATTCCTCTGAAATTACAGGCTCGCTATCGCCCACCAGGAACAAATTGACAACTATAAATGACACGAAAAGGCTTAATATTGAAAAAGCAATGAGACGAAAGGTGTTAAAATCGCCAAACTAATGGGCCGAACGTCATAAAATCTGAAAACTAATGGGCCAAAACTTGAGAAATACAGGGGACCAGAAAAACGGCAAATCTCCCCTTAAACTATCGACCACTTTCAGTATCTTGTTTATTAGTTATCGCAAATGTCCTTATAATTTACCTTCAAATGACAATACATAAGTATCGAGCACTCAGTATTAGTAGGAGTTGCCCCTATTTAACCAACATTATCTTAACTCTCTGGAATTGTTCATGTGCTTATATCTTTTCATAGTGAAGCTCTTCTGTCTGATACTAATACAAGGTGTAAATTAATGTATAACAATAAGTAGATCGACAACTCTGTAGGTTTGAAATATGATCAAACTGAGCTACATGAAGTTCTCGTGTACAACATAATGTACATTCTGATATCCTAGGTGTATGTATAAAACGTAATTGATTTAAGGGGAGACTCTTATTTATTGGGGTATGTTTTTTTTGTTTTTTTTTTTTGTTTTTTTTTGTAGCTTCCTCCCTCTACCATCAAGCTTTAAGAATATACTCCTAAGACCCCCCTTCGATATAAATGTCTGCATTTTTCGGTAGAAAAATGGCCTGGCCGAAGGCTGATTCATCCTAAATTGCAGGCTCGCTATCGCTCGCCAGGAAAACATTGACATCTAAATGGCACAAAAGGTCTTAAAATCGCCAAACCAATGGGTTGAATGTCTTAAAATATCAAACCTAATGGGTATGAAACATAAGGGAGAAAGGTGGTCAAGAAACCCCCTTGTAACCATCAACTAAAGGGTCTGCTAGTAAACGACAATTCCGTGAGTCTACCTTCACTTAACCCCTTCTGTACCGGTGACGTCCTGTTAATTATATTATTGCTATATTTAGATTATTTAGTGCAGTTTAAGAGGGATATGTGCTAATAAAAAGGCTAAGTAAGATATTTCGAAGCTTTTTAATCGCTGGAGGCCTTTTTTTAAAGTGACTGAAATCGTCTAATAGTTGCCAGAATATAATGAAAAGGACGTCACCGGTACTGAATGGGTTAACACATTAGTATGTATATAAGCCTGTATAGTGTATACTGTATATACTTTGGTAATATGCTCTAGGGGGAAGCTGCCTAATCCTACCAGTGTCAAAGGTACATATTATGTTTCCAAACATGTATGAATTTCCCCCACCTTATCATATGCATATTACCATGCTAATATTATTTTAGCTCTAATTTGCTAATAATATAATTGATATATTAGTTACATAGAACTACACATACCCCTATCAGCAACAGGTACAATTCACTGTCATCCTATTCTATAGATCTCCATGAGTGTTAATCATCATTTCCCAGAGCCACCATCTTCATCACGGCTAATACATGTGTATAATTCAATCAGTATTGTTGCCGTATATTGTTACCACTTCCACTACTGGATCGGGTCTCCTTCTGACAATACCATCACTACAACTACCTAGTGTACAGTTACCTCAAGATAATACCGTACCACACAAAATGTTTACATTCCTTAAGGGGAGATTTGTATTTACTTGATCATTGTTGTATTAATTTATATATTATTTTTACTTTCATCCCAAGACCTCTATCAAACTTTAAAAAATACCGCAGAGAAACCCCCATTCGAAATAGATTTGTAATTTTTTCGGCAGAAAAATGTCCCTCCTAAATTACAGACTCACTATCACTCGCCATCAATCGCCAGGAAAGAATCAACACCGTAATGCCACAAAAGGTCTTCAAATCGCCAAACTAATAGGGCTAAGCATGATGGAGAAGGGGGTCCATAAAAACCAAACGTCCCTTAACTAGCTTCATGTGTTGATAATTGTTCTTTGCCGTTGTATTATATCATTAATTATCGAAGGTCATAGAAGGAGAAGTAGCAGTCATTTTTGTTAAAGATACATCAATATACTGAACAGTATATATATTACTATCTGTCATTTGTTTACGGGCAATTCCAATGTGAAAGAGACCAACACTCCTATGAAAGAACATTTGATCATCGAAAATTGCTGGAAAAGGGGTTCGTGTGACTCTAGATTTAAGGGAATTTATTGAGCCAACTGTACGACCAGCTAATATTACACGGGGGGGGGGGGGGGGGACTGAGTTGATTGAGCACTACCCTACGGATTATAGTTACTAGGTGAGTTATAGTCCCCTTGAGAGCGGCCGTCAATTCCTTGGTATAACATATCTTTGCCACTCTACTACAGTGCTTTATAAGGCCTGGACTTATGGAGAGCTTTGTTTTTATTTTGGACCCCCTTCTCCCTCATGTTTAACCTCATTAGTTTTCAAATTATAACACGTTCGCTCCATTAGTTTGGCGATTTCAAGAACCTTTTGTGTCATCTAGGAGAAGTTTCCTCCAAAAATTGTACAAATGTATCTCGATGGCAGGGTCCTGGGGGTGTTTTTTAAGTTTAATGAAGGTCTTGGGAGGAAACTAAAGACAATAATAAATATTTAAATAAATGAACACATAAATACAAATCTCTCCAGAGCCTATACTTCAACGCAATTATCCAGTACCATATTTCCTTCTTACCAACAACTCACCGCATTGTATTGCATGCAAAATATTCGAGATTTGAAACTGTATCATGACAAAACTGACCCTATAAGTACTGGTGATGTGTATAACAATAAATTCTTGGTATATTTAGAAGAATTTATACACCATAAAAAGGATATGTCGTAGTTAACTCTCACCATTGGATACTCGAATCGCGTATTCAGGAAGGATGTCCCTAAATGCATGGATACGCTATGAGCTTATTCAACAATTTATAATTCAAATGAATGAATATGAATACTTGAATTGCATATAAATTGAGCTACAATAAATTTGGAACTAACCCACTAAATGATACCCTTGGCAACAATGCTCTGGGTAAACCTCGTCCCTCGCGATCAACAGAGCGAGAGTGAATCATCAGTATGTGTCAGACATTCGGAGAGAGACTATACTTTGCAAGGGCTTTAACCCACAGGGCACCAGCTAATATATGATAAATGTACAGTCCAGGTCCGAGCAAAAATATGTTTTCCCTAAAACAGCTTATATAGGTGAGAAATGAAGGGAAAAAAAAATACTCACCTTGGTCATTTGGGGGTCCTAAGGGGAGGAGGGGTCAGCCATCGGCTGGTGACGGGTGCCTCTTCAAACCTCCCGCGCCGGCACACTACAGCTGGGCGAGGCAGCATGGCTGATGTACGATGCCTCATGTTTTCGAGTGACGGTTATTTACACCACCCAAGCATCATGTGTGCCTTCGTAGTTCTTATATTAGCAATATGTATCACATAATGTCATTGTAAGTGAAGTTACAGTGTGATAAGTGCATAGATTCAAGTTTTATAAATGCCGACGAGTGGCAAGGCCCGCGCGCATCCTGGTTACCATGGCGACGGGCAACCATCTTAGCCCAAGACAACAGCAGAACGCACGCACGTACACACGGCCAACTGACTGACACTACTCTGCCACCACTTTCACTTTCATTCTGTGCCTCTCTCACGCACTCTGTTTATTGGTTTTATACTTATCATATGTTTTATAGTTAGAATATGAGTTTTACACATTGTTTTAGGCACTTTTGATTTAGAAATATGGGTTTTCACATTGTATTTTGTACTCATGTTTTATCGTATTCTATCTCATTTTTATCGTCTGTTATTACAGCCTTCATTGTTCACAGTGTTATAAGTGTATGATATATTTACAATTATTGGTGTCCTTCACTGTTTTGCGTACATTCGAGTGTCACTATCACTTACATATTGTGTTCAGCACTTTGTATATATAATATTTACACTTTGTTTATGTACACACACTTCACTTTTGATAGCGTCTTTTATCGCAGTCTTTGAACATACTGTTTTAGAAATGTTCAAGGGTGTCATACTCCCTGAAGCAGACTGGGAAACACAGGGCAACATCACAATTTTCGCACCAGTACCTGGTATCTGTTCTTGAGGGGGACCTCTGTGTCATGTTCCATCACACATGACACCGTCTGCGGGGTCTTTCATTGCCCTCTGTGGGCGGCACAAAGAATTCCCCACTTGGTGGGGAGTCAACTATGCCATGGGGAGCAGTGGGGGAGCGATATCCACTCTCCTCCCTCTCTTCCAAAATCGCGAGGCGACGAGAGATGGGAACAATGGGCTCCTCCTCTTGTATCTCCTCTATCTCCATCATAGTTGGCCGATACTCGTCCCCTGAATCCTCATCTGACGATCCTCTGTCACTATCAGGCACATCACTTTCCTCAAGTATAGCCAGTGCATCCTGAATGGTAACACCCCTGCGTGGGTAGCGACGAGGTCGGTCTGACATGATGTATCAATCGCGAGGTCAACGGGAAAACTGTCTTCCCCCTCCTCCCGCACGACCCCACCCGCGGCTGGACTTGGGGATTGCCAAGTATTGCAACATCCTAAGTAACATACCATACAAATCTGAACCCTCTAGCTACCATAGGACAAGAGTAGATAAGGTCGAAAATACCAAAGCAGGTGGTGAGGTAAGTGAGTAAACTGGCGTCACCAGCCCGTGCGTCCCCACCCGCCCGGCTGGATTTGGGGACTACCGAGTACTGCAACTGTTCGGCAACATCATAAGGTATATCCCATACAAATTTGAACCCTCTAGCTACCATAAGACAAGAGTAAATAAGGTTGACATTGCTGACGCAAGTGCTGCAACGCTGGGGTTTAGCATTACATAAATTGCCGACGCATCACATGTGTCGCTGGGGTCCAGTGGGTTAAACATTGTGAATATTCCACCTGGGCTATGGGTTAATATATCTAAGATACTATATGATAGAGTTTTATATCTTACAATACTTATTTTATATTGTATATACAGTATAGTGTAAGCTAATATCAATCTATAGTATGAATTGTTTGAATATAAAAACCGTTACTCGTGCTGAGATTTTTGTCTGACGATTCCCTATTTATGAATAATCGTTTATATTCAAATACTAGGAGTAGGGAGTTTGGGTATATATTATTATCATTCTTATACCCCGAGCTATACATATCAATATAATGTATAGCTATAAAACACCTTACAAGAAAATATAACAAGAATAATATAGTCAATTGAATACAAGTGAAAGTCCAAGAACCGTGATCAACTGATCATATACGCTTGTGCTATTATATTCATATTTAAAAAGCTATACAAAATATTGACGATAGACAAATTCTGATTGCAGTTTTGGAAAGTGCGTGGATAATATTTGTCATTTCATATATAATAACCTACTGCTGTTGCTGAAATTGTGTATTATGTACTTGCACAGTAAAATGATGTTGGAAAAGCATCAACAAAATTCAGTTAACATCGCTATTATGGATCATATTTTTGTTTTTTGCTATGGTAATATTGTAGATCAACCTTCCTTCTTTCAATTAAGTTAAATAGATTGTATTAAATGTAATTGTTGCTGATAACCAATATAAAATTATTATTTTGGTTGCGCATGCATAATTTGTCTTCGCCTAATACCTGTTTATTATATTTTGTTCATATAAAGACAAAATAATGTATTAACCCTTTATAGGGCAAGTGACCAAATTTGATCATGCGAGGGATCAAGCAAATTTGGACCTATGAGCGCGCGAATTTGCACTATCTCCAAAAACACTCCGCCCCACAAAGGTTTTAATGATAAACAAATACTGATGACACACATACAATGAGCTTGAAAAATGCTTCTAATTTTATACATATCTTTAATTTTTTTAACCCAGGAAAGATGCCGAGACTCTTAAGAGGTATTACTGGGTGTAGGTGCCAGGATTTTTAATCCCTCGAGTACCAGAGACGCACGTTATGCGTCGGCAATGTATGTAACGCAGAACCTCAGAGCCGCATCGGGTGCGTCGCGGTTAATTACTCTTATCGAGTAATTTTCGGCGTAAATTTACCTCACCCGGTCTCTGTAACACGGGCGAGGCCGCTAGAGATCCTAGCAACAAAGAGACGTCTACTTACAGCCGTCAAGGTCCATTAGTGCCGCTTTAGACCTTGGGAGGGTTGGATATACGCCGCGCTGGCTCTCCCCTCCTTATACGATCGGGTGGCAATAATACATCTTTTTCACTCCCCAAATACTATTCCCACTTGTTTTATTGCTGTTACATGTTAATATCTTCATATTAAACGTAAAATAGGCACATATGACTTATATAATATCTATATTCATGGTTAAATGGCGATTTTCATCGGGAATGAACCAAAATACCTTCACCTGGCGGGACGTTTCAAATACCATAGCTACGCGCTTCTCGGTTTAATTGTGCAGCTAATAACATATCTTTGGCTGCTTAACGCCTTTCTCGCGGTGCCCGTTATATGACGGGCGCCATTTTGAGGCTATTATGTGGTCTGGGCGCGAGGCCACCTGTTGCAAGCAGCGCGGGCGGCCCTCAACTAGACCCCATGACGGTTGGGCTCAGACTGACACAACACTGCAGTGTTACACATGGCGAAAACAGCAAAATAATGCTAATTTTTGTTATTTTGGCCTAGGTTTGCAATATTGTTGCAAGATTACCAGATGTCGTACAAAGATGATTCAGGTGGCATTGGAAAGCTCTATAATTGTACTTTCACAGATTTATAACTGTATTACATTCTGGCTCATGCTTATGCATGAAAATGAACATGGAATGAAGGTAATCTCGGGCAAATTATGCCCGCTCGTAAGGGGTTAAACTAAGAAAAAATAAATTTAAAAATTCTAATGTCGATTTTCAATGTATTAACTTGATTTTATTGGTTTGTTTCCATTTTTATAGTAGTATGGGCCTTGCTCTATTTTTGGATGTATAATATACTAAACAGAGCTATAACATAAGGTTACCATCTCGTGGTAATGCAATTATTAGCGTTTGAGAGTGATCAGTAGTGGTAATACATTTTCAGGTAACTTAACAACCCGTTCAGTATCGGTGCCGTCTTTGTAACTTTATTCTTGCTATTATTAGTCGATTTCAGTTAGGTTAAAATGCTCCTCCAGCAAATAACAGGGTTCGAACTATCTCACTTAACTCTTTTTAATACCACAGATCCTTCTTAAACTGCACAAAACCGTCTAAATATAGCTCAAGTACAATTAAGAATACGTCGCCGGTACAGAAGGGGTAAACCGAACCTGTGATATTCATACTCGTAAGCCACAAAGTGACCAAGATTACCTCTGTGCAGTTGCCTACATAAGTTCTGTTCCTCTGCGTGATCTTAAACTAAACAGGGACATATAATGCGCATGTATTTTCTGAATGAGAAATGGGTTGTAAATCTCCACGCCTATTCTCTGGTTGACCCTTCCTGAATAGTAGAAATATTAGCTCCATTAATCTAGTCGTTTGTGAGTTATAGAGGTTAACGTTTAAGAGTTTTGGCCAAATTACTTGGAACAGGGTATATTAAACATTATTACTTCCGTTATTGAATACATTTGATGGCAATCTCACTGTGCACTGCATTAAACAAAAACAAGTATGCTCTCTTTCCCTAAAGCACAACACACACACACATACCAAGACACTCAAAATCCAATATAACTAAATTCAAGCTCTCCTTATTCCCTTTCCTTGCAACACTAACCCCCCCCCCCCCCCCCACCCCCCACACACACACACTAAACTACTCCATTGCCCCGGGCCCCCGCTCTCCTCTGTGTCTCCTAATTTGCCCAATAAATAAAAACGAAATAATTGGCGGCATACAAAAAATAAATAATAATATATAAACAAAATACTTCTCTTACGCCGCTGTTCCAGCTGCTAAGCTCATCCCACCGCTACATGCCATTCAGGAAGCCGAGCATTATTGTATGCAACCAAGTACTAATCGCTGGTACACTACCTAGCCTTGATCCCTTCGACCCCAGGAACGCATGTTATTCGTCGCCTATGTACGTAGCGCACAGTACCAGCGACGCAATGGTTGCATCCGCCTTAGTTACTCTTGTCCTATGGTACCTAGAGGGTTCAGATTTGTATGGGAATTACTTTAGGATCCCATAGAAGAATACCAATGGTTGGCAACCTCCCAAGTCAAGCCGCGTGCGTATGGGCGTGCGCGGGAGTGATTTTCCAGTATTTTGCCTACCCATTACCCCATGTTAATTGTGACTTTCCCCCACCCCCCAGGACCCCCAAATGACCTAGGTGAGCGGTTTTATGTTGGTTTTCCTTCATTGCTAACCCACATCATGTGTTTTCAGGAAAACAAAAATTGACAAGAGGCTGGTCCTGGAGTGTTCTTTTGTATTAAATCGCTTGGAGTCCAGTGGTGTAAGGAGAGGTTTGTTTATTTTCTGGATTTTTTTCTCCCTAATGTGTAGCTCCATTAGTTTTGAGGGTTTATGAAGTTCCCTCCATTATTTTTGGGATATCAAAACCTTTTTTGTCATTTAGGTGTCCATTTTGTCCTGGCGAGCAAAAGGGAGCCTGTAATTTAAGAACTCCCGAAAAATGTACAAATTTATCTCGATGCTTGGGTCATGGTGTTATCATATAAGCTTGATGGATGTCTTGGGAGGTAACTAAAGACAATAATGAATAAATGAAGAAATAAATACAAATCTCCCCTTAAGAAGTGTTCACCCATGTGCCTACCATTCCGGATGCCTAGTTATTTATCACAACATAGTCCTGATTGTTGGCAAATTCACAAGCTGTAACAAATATTCACCTATTTGAATCCTAAATGTTTAACCCCTTTAGCACGATATTTGAGTCCGAGAGGTAAATTACAAGCTAAAGAAAATCGTCTGACGGAAACCGGCACAAGATGACAATTATGTCATTGTGCTAAAGGAGTTAAAAGGAGGATATCTAATTTGTATTGTTTTTATTTATTTTGTTATTAGCATATACTAAGGTTTAGTTAGCTCCATAGACACCTATCCTGCTTACCCCCCCCCCCCCCCCCCCACCCAAGACCCCAATTCGAGATTGACACGAAAGGTCTATAAATTGACGAAGAAATGTTGCGAAAGATCATAAAATTGCCAAAATAATGAGGCGAAGGTCTTGAAGAACTATAACCTATGGGGCTAAACACGAGGGAGAAGGGGATTCAGAAGAAAAAAACAAATACCTCCCTTTAAAGACAAGCTCCGTTAACGTTCATTAGATGCACTGCAGTATCCAGTTTCGCTCGATGGAGATTCAAATAACAATCTATCTATCTATCTATTTATCTTTCTGGTTATATAGCAATCTAACTCTAATTCTCTCTCTTACTCTGTCTTACTATTTATCTATCAACTATATATCTTATCTATAAATTATATATATTTATTCCTATCTATCTATTTATGAATATATCTATCTATCTATCCATCATTCTATCTATCTATCTATCTGTCTTTTAAGAAAGTTTAGCAACACGAGTACTGAAGTATTTTTTAATTTATTTCAAAGCTACTGTTTGAATTTTTATGGCGCTGAACTTTGGTTTAATAATAGAAAATGTGATATACCATTTAAGCAGTTTTCCATTGGATACCACAAGGCAATAAAGAAAATATTGAATATGAAGTACTGGGAGAGCCACCACAGTGCTTGTAGAGAATGTGGATTGATGGTGTTTCAGCATTTGGTTAACTGGATGAAAATAAGATTTGTATATAGAAATCTCATAAAGCATGTAGTTTTATAGAGAAGAACATGTATTACATGTTACATAGATCTTTTCTTGTAAAGGATGTTGAAAAAATAATCCTACATGAGTATGGATTTACTAACTTATTGCTAAATGATATCAATGCTATCAGATCAAGAATTGTTTATGTACAGAACACAGAACCAACTATGCGCTAAGGACTTTTAGCTTAATGTATATTACGTAAATAACTGTAAAAAGTGTATGTATATGTCTTTTTATGAAATAAAATTATGACTGACTGACTATCTATCTATCTTCAAAAATGGAAAACTAAATTCATGTATAAAAATATACTTATGTAAAGTCACATCATAGTTATTGGGTTCGTCTTGGGTGCTCTATGTCTTGTATGGACGACACTATGATTTGTTCACTAAAACTCTACTTTAACCCCTTGAGGATTATGACGCGTTTTAGCAGGTTTTTGGCTATTATTAGACGATTTTATCCAGATAGGTAGGACCTGAGGAAGTTGGAGGCATATATGAGTTGGTTTTGACCTCTTAGATTCCAAGAGGTCCTTCCTAAACTGTATAAAAGAGCCTAATCCTCTAGGGGTTACTATAACCTAATCCATCCTACCTGTCTAAGAACGTCCATTTCATAATGTGTATAATTATATACTGTACACTTACCTCCCACCTGTCTAAGAACCGTCCATCTGGGTTGCATTATAAATATACTTACCTCCTACCTGTCTAAGAACCGTCCATCTGGGTTGCATTATTTATAAATACACTTACTTTCTACCTGTATAAGAACCGTCCATCTGGGTTGCATTATAAATCCACTTACCTCCTACCTGCATAAGAACCGTCCATCTGGGTTGCATTATAAATCCACTTACCTCCTACCTGTCTAAGAACCGTCCATCTGGGTTGCATTATAAATACACTTACCTCCTGCCTGTCTAAGAACCGTCCATCTGGGTTGCATTATTTATAAATACACTTACTTTCTACCTGTATAAGAACCGTCCATCTGGGTTGCATTATAAAAACACCTTCCTCCGGATGCCTTCTGGTGGTGGTGATAATGGTGGTACTGTACAACTATTATGCGGTTTCGGGAGTACGATCGTTTTGGCCCGGGAATCGCGAGGGACATTTGAACTTTGCCGTGTCGTGCGGTCGTAACACTGATGGGGAGAGAGAGAGAGAGAGAGAGAGAGAGAGAGAGAGAGAGAGAGAGAGAGAGAGAGAGAGAGAGAGAGAGAGAGAGAGAGAGAGAGAGAGAGAGAGAGAGAGAGAGAGAGAGAGAGAGAGAGAAGCGCGAGGACAACATTTATATATCTTGAGCCAATGGAAGAACGAATCTACAAAGGAGGAGGAGATGAACAAAGGAGAGAGACTGAGAGAAAGAAAAAAAATTGAGAGAAAAGAGGAATAATTAATATCTCTTTAATCAATTATTATGTTCCTTCCAACAACCAACCATACTCCTAAAATCGATTAATGCAATTTACAAACACATGTGGCAGTCCGTGGACTCGAACCCAGGATGGTCACACCGAAAATCAACACCTTATACATCGCACCACGAAGACAGTTAAAGGTTGGTGGACACTGCCTACGATTTATTATGCAACTTCGAATCCTGCATATCAATCTAAGCATGTACACACATCCCAACTGCAACTCACGTAGGCTATGCATATGAATATGCATAATATATGAAATGAAAGAAAAGATGATCAAAGGAGAGAGAGAGAGAGAGAGAGAGAGAGAGAGAGAGAGAGAGAGAGAGAGAGAGAGAGAGAGATAGAGGGAGACAGCGAGTGAGGGTGAGTGAGTGAGAGAGATTGAGAGATTGAGCTTAACAAAGCATCGTCATACATATTTACAGACCTACGACCCCAGTGAAATGGCCAGGGCTTAAACATAGCATAGAACGAAACCCAGAGTAAGGGAAAGTAGAAGCAAGGGATAGCTAAGTGGATTTTTTTTGGTAAATACATATATTATTATGTTTTTTACACCCACCAACTTCACATTTAAACTCAATTAATGAAATCAACAAATACATGTGGCACTCCGAGGACTCGAATCCAGGATACTCACATCAAAATTATTCCGCGCACTATAATTAAATATTGAAATTAAATGTCTTGCATAATTTCACTTTCATTCCCTAAGCTCCTGTCAACTGAATTGTTAAAAGTGTTAATTGAGCCACTGTCTATGGCTTTATTAAGGGGGGAAGCCTTTATTTGTTGGTCGATTATTTTTCATTTATTACTTTTCTAGTTTCCTCCCTAAACCTCCATCAAGCGTATAAAAACATCCCGTAGACCCCTCTTCAAGATATATTTGTATATTTTTCGGTAGAAATATGATCCGGCCAAAGGCCGGTTCCTTCTATAATTACAGGCTCGCTATCGCTCGCCAAGAAAATAAAATTGACACCTAAATGGCACAAAAGGTCTTAATATTGGCAAAGAAATGGGATGAAAGGTTTTAAAATCGCCAAACTAATGGAGAGAACGTCTTAAAATCTCAAACATAATAGGACTAAACATGAAGGAGAAGGTAGTCAAGAAAAACAAACCATCCCACCTTAACACAGAAACAAAAACGTTCCAAATGATATGCAACCAATTAAATTTGGTAATCAATCAGTGAGAGAAGTGGAGAGCGTTAAGTTTCTGGGGATAACGGTGGACAGAAAACTGTCTTGGAACTTGCACATAAAGGACGTAACAAATAAACTAAATAAACAATGTGGTATACTGTACTTAACACGCCAATGTCTCGACTTAAATGCCCTAAAACTTGTATATTATTCAGTAATTTATCCATTTCTCTTATACTGTCATACAGTATGGGGAGCGACGGGTAAAAGTAAATTACAACCTGTTGAAGTTGCACAAAGAAAAGTTATACGAACAATTACATTTAGATCCAAATATGCTCACACCAATGAAGTATTTCGACAACTTAATCTCTTAAAATTTTAAGATATTAACATATTTTGCAGTGCTATCTTTGTAAACAAAGCATTAAATGGCTATAACAATGTGGAATTATTTAGACATCGTGAAAATGAAAGGTATGCATTAAGAAACATAAATTCTTTAAATATTCCCCTAATGACCTCTAGACAATCCCAGACATCAATAAAATACCATGGTGCGAAAGTTTGGAATCAGTTGTCTCCTGACTTACAAAATATACCCACTCTGCCTAGTTTCAAAATATCACTCAAATCTTCACTAATGTCTAAATATTAATCTTACTTAACATTTGACAATAAAACTGCCACAACCCTAAATTACAATCACCTTTAGATCGGAAACAAATTAAGATACTGTTCTGGTGTTGATCAATATGTAGGTACCGTACTGTATATAAGGCTGGGGTCTGCTCTACCCACAGCGGTCTGGGTGGGGGGTGGTTCTGGGTGGTGGCTAGGTAATTATACCTGGCCACTGTTCCGAATCCCTTCTTGCTGTGGCTGCGGGGCTGGGGCTGTGCCTCATTAGCTATAATTATATAATATGATATGTTTTAATAATCTTACTGTATGTAAAATAACCATCGAGTTGTATTCAAGGTGCCTTTAAGAGAGATTGTTCTCAAAAGGTGCAGCCATGATATTATTTTATTGTAAAATTAACATATATTGTATGTTTGATTGGCAAAATTAAAAACAAAAATCGGGGACATTTGTAACATCAACTACCTGCCAAGCGGGCATATTTACGGAAAACGAGCTTCATTCCATGCTCTTTTGCGTGCATAAACAAGAGCCAGAGCGTAATATAATTATGTATCCGTGAAAGGGCGATAATAGAGCTTTCCAATGACACCTGAATCATCCTTGTACGACTTCGGTTTATTCTGTAGCGATCGCGCAACGAGAGGTGAAAAACCTCGAAATAAGGTAATTTCCCCAGTTTTTACCTGGTCTTGCGAGGCCGGAAGTGTGTAGGACCACGGCGGACCAACCAGTTGCGGACCCAACGGTGGTGCCGAACGGTCAGAGCCCGCCTATCGTCCTCCCAACGCGTGCTCTCAGAGCCGATAATGTGCTCAAAATGCCGCCCGTCATAGGACGGATACCGCCAGATTGTCCTTTGTTCTCTAGCCCGTCATATGACGGGCACCGATGGACAGGGGTTAAGGAGCATATAATTTCATTCATTATATTGTAGAACCATGTGTTACTCATGTGATACCAAGTGTTTCTCATGTAATACTATGAGTTTGTATGGTACTTCGTTTACTAGTATAAGACAATAGTATCAATAAAGGGGGAGTAATTAAACTGGTTTATGCTATAAATGATATTGAGTTATAGAATACAGTTTTATAATACTAAGTGTTAAGGTGTTAGTATTGAGTTTAAGGTAAACGGGTGTGGTAAGTCCTATAGTGTAGACTATAGTGTGGTTTGTGAGTTAGGCAGAGTGTCTAGTCTTAACCAAGCGTAGGTTTGATCCAGTCTCTGAGTTTAGACAGCAAGTGTAACAGTAAGTGATTAAGTGATGTGGAGTAGAGTGGAGTATGCTTAAGGCAGTGTCTTGTCCTTGCCAGTGGCTGATGAAGAGTGGGCTTAGGGCAGAGTGTTTAGCCTTAGCCAAGGTGTGAGATGGAATGCTCTATCAATCTACCTCTCTGCTAGAGGTAGGGTGTGTTTGCTGACTAAGCATTCATTAGCTAGGTCATGTGTTGACTTGAGTGTGTATTGTTGACGTTCTGTGTTGTCTTCGTATGCACAGTAGTGGCATTTTGTGGTGTTTAATACTACTAGCATTGTGTGGTGTCTAAGAGGGAAGATGTCTACAGTAAGTTTGCTTATACCTTGTAAATATAAACAATATAGGTAGTTATATCTTTGTGATGAAATTGATTTGATGATATAAATGTGTAATGATTGTGTGAGTAACTAAGGGTTAATGGATTAGTGGGTTACATATTATGGGTTTTAATATATATATATATACCTGTATATATATATATATATATTGTTACGTATCTTGATCCTCAAGTGGTTAACTTGATGAATCTAGATAGCACAGAGATATATATTAAGGTATCAGTCCGCTGAAGGCAAAACGAAAGTAAAATCTAATAACATTATTTCCTGTTGTTGCTTCCTTTCCTTTTGGACCTTAGGACTTAGTATCCTTTATTGACTGATACTCTTTAATTATGAAAAATACTGAAACTAAGTAAAGTAATGTAGTATTTATATAGAATTATTATTTAACCGAAGCTTAGTAGGCTATGGTTATGAACCGAAGAAGTATATCTAAAGAAGGACTATTAATTCTATAAAAAGTCTTGAAAGATAAATATTAAAGTAAGAATATTATCTCTTACCCTTTTTGAAATGAATGGATAGTTTTCTTATATGTCCTTTTAATTATATTTAATGTAATTATTCTTGGTTCTTGTCTTACGTTAATACTATTGTATTATGATATTATTATCATCAGGATTAATATCAAAGTCACATAAAAAGTTAGATATATATTTAATAATTAGTTAAATGTATTTCTTAACCACGTAACATTGAGGTTTGATTATGAGTACATTAAGTTACAGGATCGCTTCATAGATTCGATTCAGGTCTCACTCAAATAATATGAAAAGCAAAAATAATATTTTGAAGCTAAAAGAATTTTCTTCAGCTTAGGAAATCACTAGAAGTAATATTAACACAGCCATGTTAGTCTAAGGCGATATTACTAATATGAGACAATAGCATCACCGTACTAAGCACCGTTAAGCAATGTAAGCTTAATTAAAAGAAAATGAAAGAACTCGTAAGTATTAACACCTTACGAGCGGCCTATGCGGTTTATTTATGTGTACCGCACAGCGGGGTGTTTTTAGCCAAAATAGGGCTGTTTACGAGATCA
This sequence comes from Paralithodes platypus, assembly GCA_032716605.1. Taxonomy (NCBI): domain Eukaryota; kingdom Metazoa; phylum Arthropoda; class Malacostraca; order Decapoda; family Lithodidae; genus Paralithodes; species Paralithodes platypus. The sequence continues at coordinate 30,870,606 of CM064548.1, read as the reverse complement.
TTTTCATGCCTAAATAAGACCCAGACCGTAAAACAAGTACCTATCCCTGAAAGGGCATAAACAGAGCTTTCGAATGACACCATAACGATCCTTGTATGATGGATAGTTTTCTTGCAATAACCGTGCAACGCGAGTGCAAAAAGCAGGTAATTCGGTACTTTCAGTACATAATTGAGTATGTAGCGAGTGAGAGAGGGAGGAGGGAGCTGAGATTTGTGTCAGTAGGTTCGCCGCGGTGGTCTGGAGCAGTCATACGCTCGCTAGTCTCCTGCCACCACTTGTCTCTCTCTCTCAGCCACATTACGTGCTGAAATTGCCACTCGAGTTATGTCGAGCGCCGCCACATAGTCCAGCTTTATTTAACTCGACTTATGTTGCTCGCCGCTAATTATGGGTTAATCTAAAACAATAGTATTACTTTCATCATAACCCAATTACTTAAAGAGTTGCTTTAGTCCACAAGTTAGTCAACTAAAATAGTTAAGTACATAATAATAGCGTTAACGTTAATTCCCAATCAAATAGTTAAGTACATAAATAGTAGCGTTAACGTTAATTCGCAATCAAATAGTTAAGCACATAATAGTAGCGTTAACGTTAATTCGCAATCAAATAGTTAAGCACATAATAGTAGCGTTAACGTTAATTCCCAATCACATATCTCACTAACCAACATAACGTATGTGTTTACACGGAACACACTTAACACACAAATATATAATCTGACTGACAGTCACAATCCCATTATAATACTTCACCCCGTCTTCCTCCAGCTGCAAGTTCACCTTCCCCAACTCCAAATGAGACTGATTTGAATGCCCACTACTCGGGTCTTATATACTAAACAATGATGGTGTAGGAACGAATCAGGAGGCGAGTGATGGTGCGCGCTCCTATCATAGCTCCTCGAGTTGCATAACAGGTGCCTGGTCCAATCACAGCTCCTGGCGTCGATCATACGTCATAGCGTCGGGGCACGCAGGTGTGAAGGCTTGTTTGCTGGTATGCGGGCGAGCTGGTTTCCCACTCGCTAGTTCGCTCGCTAGTCTGCTTCGCCGTTTGGGTAGTTTGACTCCTTCAACTCTAATTCTAACTCTTAAATTAACATACAGGGCTCCGTATGTCAGACCTCCCCCCTAGAAAAGAGTTTAAGGAGTATAGTACATAATATGAAACATAATACATAAATAGATTCACCACCAGATTGGCAACAGCAAGATTATAATGAGGATATAATAAGGATATCACCCAAAGTAGGCAACGTCTCCAGGTACCACATCAGAACATAGCCGGAACGTAGCTGGAGCGTTATTCGAACTGCAAGGCATCTCACAGCTGAAGGCTTGACAGCGCACTACTAAAGCATGATATTTACCTCGCTACAAGGGAGAGCTAATTGCCAAAATCCTCTCATTAAGTTAAACTTACTGCTGCATGAGGCCAACCTGGTAAATGTAATCTTTAACAGATACGTGATAGGCAATCGGCTAGCACGTTCTGGACCCCCTTAATATGTTTGACATCCAGGGAGTATTCCTGCAGCAACAAACTCCACCTGGTCAGTCGTTGGTTTTTATTTTGGAACCTATGCAAAAAATTTAAGGGGTGATGGTCAGTATACACAGTGATGGCACCAGAGGCAGATTGCACATAGACAGCAAAGTATTGAAGGGATAAAATTAATGCTAACAGCTCCTTCTCAATGACTGAATAGTTACGTTGGGCAGAATTTAATTTTTTACTGAAATAGCACACAGGATGCAATACCTCACAGTCGTCTTCCTGGAGCAACACTGCACCAACCCCGGTATTGCTGGCATCCACTGCCAGGGAAAAAGATCTGTTAAAATCAGGAGCCCGGAGTACAGGATAATTAGATAATATATATTTGGTAGCAATAAAGGCCTCTTCACATTCAGAGGACCACACAAACTTCACATCCTTACGGAGAAGATCTGTCAGGGGAGCGGTCAACTTTCAAAAATTTAAGATGAAACGCCTATAATAGCCAATCATGCCTAGGTACCTTTGGATATGTTTCTTAGTGCTAGGAGTTGGGAATTCTAGAATAGACTCTACCTTTGCTTGAGGAGGTGCAACCTGCCCCTGACCTACCGTATATCCTAGATACTGGACCGTACTCTTTACAAAGGTACATTTCTTAAGATTAACCACCAGATTGGCATCAGCAAGATTTAAGAACAGCAATCTAAGTTGGTAATGATGCTCCTCCCATGACTGTGAAAAGATAAGAATATCATCGATGTAGACAACGCACCCAGGTACCCCTTCAGTCACCAAATTCATGAGGCGCTGGAATGTAGCTGGGGCGTTTTTCAAGCCGTAGGGCATTACGTTACAGCAGAAGGCTTGATTGTTGACTACAAAGCATGATATTTCCCTCGCTCTAGGGGTGAGAGCTACTTGCCAATATCCCTTCACCAAGTCAATCTTGCTGATATAGGTGGCTGTACCAATCTGGTCAATGCAGTCGTCGATCCCTGGCAGTGGGTAGGTATCGTTCTTTGTGACAGCATTGACTTGCCTATAGTCCATACATAACCTATGGCTCCCGTCTGGCTTTGGCACAAGTATGACCGGACTACTCCACTGGCTTAAGGCCCTAGTGATCAGTTCGTTAGATAACATAAAGTCAAGCTCGACCTGCAGTATACTCCTGCGTTGTGGCGAGACACGGTAGGGGGATAGTTTAATGGGAGTTGCATCCCCTACGTCGATGTCGTGCACGGCCAAAGAAGTGAGCCCTGGAGTATCACGGAACACACTGGGGGACTAAGACAAAACAGAGATTAGTTGGTTCGCTTGATCAGAGGGAAGATGACATAGGTTAGATGGTAATTCCCCCCAAGCTACTGAATTATACTGAAAGTTGGATAGGCTACATGACAAGTCAAAGTCTGCATGGATACCTTCAGGCTCTGGAACAGTCTGTTGCGGGTCAGTAAGAGAACCGAAGACTTCGTCCGCACCAGGCTGTCCACAGGTCCTGACATTCACTGCCACACTGGGAGAATCTGGAGGAGAGGAATCAGGGGACCTATGGTAGGGTTTCAACATATTTATATGGAATACTTGCGTGGGCTTTCTCCTGTCTGGGGTAGTTACTAGATAATTGGTAATGCTCACCCTCCGAATGATCTTATATGGGCCCCTGAACTTGGCAGATAAAGGTTGGCCAAAAATGGGGAGCAGGACCAAAACCTCATCACCGGGCTGAAACTCCCTCTCACAGGCTTTTCTGTCATACCAGGTCTTCATGGAGCTTTTAGCCACTGTCAAGTTTTGAGCTGCAAACTCACATGAGGATCTCAGCCGGGTTTTGAAATCTGAAACATACTTGAGGTTTTGGTTCCCCTCCTGGCCAACTAGGCTATCCTGCAATAGTTGCAAAGGACCTCTTACCTGGTGACCGAAAACTAGCTCATTAGGGGAAAAACCCAGGGATTCAGTTGGAACCTCACGAGTAGCAAATAAAAGAAAAGGTACCCCTTATCCCACTCAACTCCGGTCTCTGTACAATACTTACGTAACATTCCCTTTAATGTCTGATGATATCGTTCGAGAACCCCTTGACTCTCTGGGTGGTAGGTGCTAGACTTAACATGCTCGATACCCAACTCCTTCAGGGACTGCTGGAAAATGTTAGAGGTAAAATTAGTTCCTTGATCACTTTGCACCTCATGGGGGAAACCCATTCTGGTGAAGAATTTGAGCAGTTCCTTGATGACAGTTGGAGCATAGGTAGTCCTTAAGGGTATAGCCTCTGGGTAGCGAGTTGCCATGTCCATGATAGTTAATAAATAAATGTTACCTTGGGAAGTCTTAGGCAATGGGCCTACAATGTCCACTACCACCCGAGTAAAAGGATTCTCGAAAACGGGCAAGGGCACCAGAGGATGTACAGGCACCTTCTGATTGGGTTTTCCTGTCATCTGGCAAGTGTGACACACTCTACAAAACTCCACTACATCTGCACGCATTCCTGGCCAGTAAAAGTGGGCTCTTATTCTGTCTAGAGTTTTTCTCACACCTAGGTGTCCTGCCAATGGTATACAATGTGCCATTTCCATGATATCTCTACGACAAGGTTTGGGGACTACTACTTGATGGACGTCCCAAGCCCCGTCATCGATTGGTCTGTGTGGCGGTCTCCATCTTCGCCACAATACTCCTCCTTTGAGGTAGAAACATTCACCACCCTCCTTCTCACATTCCTCTTCACTCATGGACCTGGCAGCTAACTCCTTGCATTCACTATCATCTCTCTGTAGCTCTACCAGGCCACTAGGACAATTTGGAGGGGTTTCATGGTCATCATTAGGGTCAAGATGAGCCATAAAGGTGTCAAATAAATCCACCTCATTCACATCATCAGGCACAGTTGGAGCGTCATTCACACTCTCATCATCCCTTTCATCAACTCTTACATTCGGTACATTTCTGTCTGAGGGAACTGCTACTTGAGACATTGAACGTGTGACAGCACACACAGGGAAAACTGTTGGCATCTCCTTTTCGAGCGCACCGGTTAGTGGCTCGTTAACAGGGGAAAGTGACAAAATGGGGTCTGGTCGGACCTTCTCACCTGCTACATTATTCCCCAAAAGGAGTGTTACCCCAGGCACAGGGATATCTTGGGACCTACACAAAGCTATGGTGGCCTCACCCTGTAGTAACTCACATTCAATTTCGCCTTTTACCAAGTGCGCATAAAATTGGCCTCCAGCACCTCTCATTACAACTGGTTCGCCAGGTGGGCACTTGGTGTAAGGATTCACCATGAGGGTGCTAGTAGAACCTGTGTCTCTCAGAATTTTTACCTCATGCATACAACCATTTAATCTCACGTTGCCAGATGAAATAAAGGGACGGTAACTGTCCTGCACTGATGGTGAAATTATTATTGGCTTAACCCTAGTGGGTTGCACCACACATGCTACTACACCCCTGTCTAGATGATTTACGTTAGCTGCTAGGTACTCCTTCTGTCGGGAGTCCTGTATTAAAGGAACTTTTGGTGCTAGGTACTCCTTCTGTCGGGAGTCCTGCGTTAAAGGAACATATGGAGTTTGCGATACGGCGGCAACTGTCTGCCCCGATCTCTCGGTTCTCTCCTTGGCCCAGCACTGATAAGCTAGGTGGCCTCTCTTGCCACAAAAAGTACATACTTGAGGGGATACGGGAACGTTCCCTCTTTGAGCATTACTATTACTTTGGGGCCCACCTCTGTTACCATTGCCCTGAGTCGCATTTTTAGTTGGGGGAACAATTCTATTTTGGCTAGCTGGGGAAGACGTTATAGGCTTGTGACTTTCTTACTCTTGACCCAATGATTGAAAGTTTTAGTCATGGTCCTGGCAAATACCTTATGGGTTTCTTCTACTTTCTTCTGGTTTTTACGGAAAGATTGCCTGTAAGCCTCAGGCTGCAATTGATAGGTTTTTAGGATAGCTTCTTTGAGATTGTCATAATCCTGCCTAACTTCTGCTACTTCTGACAAATACGTGGCTCGAGCCTGCCCTGTCAAAACGGTTTGCAACATAAAAGACCATTGATCTCTTGTCCACTTCATACCTCCAGCAACTTCCTCAAACAAAACAAAGAAATCCTGCACATTATCCTCTGTGAAAGGTGGAATGACACTAGTCATAGTCAATCCCAGAGGGGGAGCAATTAAGGGAGCATTTGTATTGACATTTAGTTGAGCCGTACGATATTGATATTCACATTGTTCGGTCGTTGCACTGGCATTTATTCTGGCTAGTTCTATACTTGCGTTGGCTTGTTCGGTCGTTGCTTTTATTCTGGCTAGTTCTAGTTCAACATTTAGTCTGGCTTGTTTGGCATTTGCTTCGGCATTTATTCTGGCTTGTTCGGTCTTTATTCTGGCTAGTTCCAGTACTTGATCACCGGTCAAACCAGGTGGCACTTGTTCATCAAGTTGGCTAGGTTTACTCGGGATCCCACCAACTGCTCCGTCACCCTCCCCGCCTTCTACAGGGAACAGGTGGGTTTTTATGGTCTGAGCCACCTCTACTTTGGACATGTTTGAGACAGTTAACTGGAGATGTGAGGCAAGCACTTTCAGTTCGGATTTTGACAGACAGTCAATATCAGGGGCTGTGGGTTCTGATTCTATGAAAACTCAAGCATCTTCGTCATTAATTAGTTGAGGCATGATTAATATTTGATTTTTAAGTAGTGAAACGGTAATGAAACTGAGTGAAACTGTATGAAACGAATCCTGGCAAGGTCGCCACTCTTCTGTTACGTATCTTGATCCTCAAGTGGTTAACTTGATGAATCTAGATAGCACAGAGATATATATTAAGGTATCAGTCCGCTGAAGGCAAAACAAAAGTAAAATCTAATAAAATTATTTCCTGTTGTTGCTTCCTTTCCTTTTGGATCTTAGGACTTAGTATCCTTTATTGACTGATACTCTTTAATTATGAAAAATACTGAAACTAATTAAAGTAATGTAGTATTTATAAAGAATTATTATTTAACCGAAGCTTAGTAGGCTATGGTTATGAACCGAAGAAGTATATCTAAAGAAGGACTATTAATTCTATAAAAAGTCTTGAAAGATAAATATTAAAGTAAGAATATTTCTGTCTCTTACCCTTTTTGAAATGAATAGATAGTTTTCTTATATGTCCTTTTAATTATATTTAATGTAATTATTCTTGGTTCTTGTCCTACGTTAATAGTATTATGATATTATTATCATCAGGATTAATATCAAAGTCACATAAAAAGTTAGATATATATTTAATAATTAGTTAAATGTATTTCTTAACCACGTAACATTGAGGTTTGATTATGAGTACATTAAGTTACAGGATCGCTTCATAGATTCGATTCAGGTCTCACTCAAATAATATGAAAAGCAAAAATAATATTTTGAAGCTAAAAGATTTTTCTTCAGCTTAGGAAATCACTAGAAGTAATATTAACACAGCCATGTTAGTCTAAGGCGATATTACTAATATGAGACAATAGCATCACCGTACTAAGCACCGTTTAGCAATATAAGCTTAATTAAAAGAAAATGAAAGAACTCGTAAGTATTAATCTAAAACAATAGTATTACTTTCATCATAACCCAATTACTTAAAGAGTTGCTTTAGTCCACAAGTTAGTCAACTAAAATAGTTAAGTACATAATAATAGTGTTAACGTTAATTCCCAATCAAATAGTTAAGTACATAAATAGTAGCGTTAACGTTAATTCGCAATCAAATAGTTAAGCACATAATAGTAGCATTAACGTTAATTCGCAATTAAATAGTTAAGCACATAATAGTAGCGTTAACGTTAATTCCCAATCACATATCTCACTAACCAACATAACGTAAGTGTTTACACGGAACACACTTAACACACACATATATAATCTGACTGACAGTCACAATCCCATTATAATACTTCACCCCGTCTTCCTCCAGCTGCAAGTTCACCTTCCCCAACTCCAAATGAGACTGATATGAATGCCCACTACTCGGGTCTTATATACTAAACAATAATGGTGTAGGAACGAATCAGGAGGCGAGTGATGGTGCGCGCTCCTATCATAGCTCCTCGAGTTGCATAACAGGTGCCTGGTCCAATCACAGCTCCTGGCGTCGATCATACGTCATAGCGTCGGGTTATAGAAGTAGTTTGCAGGGTCCCCTATGACGCACGCAGGTGTGAAGGCTTGTTTGCTGGTATGGGGGCGAGCTGGTTTCCCACTCGCTAGTCTGCTTCGCCGTTTGGGTGGTTTGACTCCTTCAACTCTAATTCTAACTCTTAAATTAACATACAGGGCTCCGTATGTCAGAATATATATATATACTGTATATATATGTATATACTTTCAGTCTTTTATATAATGCTGATGGGACTTAAGGTGGGCCAATTAATAGATTAAGTCTAGTTTACTTGCATATATATTTGAGTATAATATGCGTGTTACATGCCCCCTGTTAAACATTGTTATTCCACCAACAACGTATATAGAGTAAAGACGAAAATATATATTCATATGGTTCCTATATAAGAGTTTATTTTCTAAGGATGAGAGTTTCCTTGGGATTTAAGAGTAAATAATAACCAAACAGAAATATGTTGGTAAAGTGAGTAAGAACGAATAAATTCAGATGGAATACAATAATTCCATACGACGTGTAGGTGAGTTGTATTTGTAATAGGGATATCTTATATCTATATTTCCTCTCTAATGAATCGCGGAGCCCGGATTCGAGGAATTATTTATATAGATTCCCGGCGTAGGACAGGTTTATTTTGTTCCCATCAAATAGGATATCATAGGGCAGACTAAAGAAAACAAAGCTAAACACTTTCTGGAGGTACGTTATTATAGAAATTCTCGGTATATCTGGTTATAGGTTCTTCATATTACTGTGATGAGAAAAAAAATTATGTGTCTGAGAAACGTGAGTTGTGCATGTAATCTGATAGAGAAAACGTATGGTGTCAGAGATTCATGGCACACTGATGTGGTTGCCATATGAATTATAAAGTGAGAGTGAGCTTCTAGTGTGAGTGATAGAGATATATGACCGATTATGGGTGATTAACTAAGGATGGTAATATTTATGAGGTGAGAGTGAGTTTTGAAGAGTATACATACATAGGTATATGGATAAAATAAAAATACACAATACAGCCATAACATGGTGTATTTTTCATTATTTGTATTTTATCTCATTGTTCTGCATTAAGCTTTTCAGTTTTGCTCACAGCTTGTAGCAGGAACCAAGTTTATCTAACTCCTACGGTAGTTGCCTAATAGAAGTGATGAGGGCGGCAGTAGGACAGGTACCTGGCGTCCACACGCAAGTTTCCTGTGAATATCAAATTCTTGGGCAGTTTGATGTACGTAAAAGTGTGGAGTGATGTGGTTAGTTAACATAAATCCAAGTAATATAATTTAATTACTATGGATGGCGTATCGGTTGCATATAGTTACAGGTGTAACTGTAGCCTATAGTGTGTTATGATTATACTACTGCAGTAATAAATCAGGGGTAAATTAACTAGTTATGAGTGCTTAATGAAGATCACTTTCTGTAATATCAAAAAGAGTGCAAATAATAAAGCGTAAATAAAATTATCCATATATGTATATAACAAAACATAAAGGATTAATATTATTGAGTGTATACATATAGGCCTACGGCTTATCAGGAATATTCGTTTGACACGTATGAATATCTCTGAGGAGTTGCTGTTAAAATATGTGTAAGCAATCGCAAGTTTTACAATTATGGATACTTTTACATCGCAATGTAAGGAGTAGGTTTTATAATTATAGTTAAGCTACTAAATTTATATTATTGTGTGAGTTTTGTACATACATAGAATAATTAAACACTCATCACGTCTAACTAAATTAATTTATATAATGGATATCAAATGTGGGCCCATGGCATGCATCATACACAATCACATATTAATCGTGAGTTTAGAGAGTTTAGTTTAGAGCAAAATTGGGGAATTAGATGCAGAAGAGGTTTGAACTTAACTCATTCTGAAACATCTGTGTATCCAATGTTTTATCCACAACAACATAGTATTGATACCTCTAGAACTGAGATTATATTGGTGGGTCCTAGTGTTAGGAAGGTGCATCAATTTTCACAACTTGAGTGTATGAGAAATTGTTCATATGGTTAACTATATGAGAGGTTTATTAGTTGATTGTTAACTATAGTTAAACACAGATGAATGAGTAATTATACATTCTTATACATCGCAATGTATGGTTCAGGTTTTATAATTAGTTAAGTAATGAGTGCTAAATAAATAATTATTAACTTTGTAATATCAAAGAGTGTACAAATGTGTACACAATCTATTTCACATCTTGGGTAAATGGGAAATTGTTCATTTGATTAACTATATGAGAGGGTTGAACATTTGTTGTTCTATCTATCTATCTATTGCCTGACGCCGTGATCCCCGAAGGGGTGGCCACGAACGAACCGTGTGACGCTCCTGCATAGTAGCCACGTGCGGGCGTGCGCGCGCGTCGGCTGCCCAGCCGTTTAGAAACCGGCTGGCGGCAGCCGGCCGGCCGGCTTTTCCTTAGTATATATCCTACGACAATGTAACTAATGTCTGGGATATTCTTATGTTGTTTCACAGCTTGAAGCTGACCTTATTCTTAACCAACGCATCTTAGTATATTTTATTCTCGATAGTTGATTGTTTCATTATAATATATAAGATGTAAGTCTAGTGAGAGTGGGAGGAGACGAGCGGGAGAGAGAGAGCGGCTGGGGGACGTTGCTTCGCGCGGAGAGTCCAGCTTGGGACGAGCCTGATGTTGCCCCGTGCATTTGATAGCAACGTTAGGCTTAGTTTCGACTCACGCCAGGGGTAGAGGATTTTGACCCAGCAACTGTGTTGAGTGTTGCCAAGCATGGGATGTATTTTGCATGCCTAGGGTGGGGTCCAGACAGATTCAAGACTCAGAGCTCACGTCACTGTCGTACCCTTCGGACCCCTTGATATCTATCCCTCTCAACCCCACTTAGAAACTTTCTCTCTTACTTTGTATACCTTCCTTCCACTACTTCACCAATCTATTTAATTATCCCATCCCCTTGATAGACCTTATATCTATTATTGTATTAACGACGAGCTCTCAGATAACTAGATAGGATTTTGGGCCTTATGCAGAGATGTAATTGTTAATGAGACCTAGGAAGCTTTTTTGTTGTCTCATATTTGGTGGTTTCATGCTTGCTAGTGTGTTCTTGTGTCAGGTTAGCAGGGGCTAGACCGGAGGGGAGGCTTTTTGCGATCCTTTAAGCAAAGTCTGCTGGTGCGAGTCCTGTGGACCCGCACGACTTTACTAGGATACCCGTGGGAGTCTGGGGGCATTTTCTTGTCTGTGTCCCTGTGTGTCTAGCGTTGTGTTGTGTGAGGGCCCTTGCCTAGTCCACTCAGCACTGCGCTAGCACGTCTTGCTTTTGTTTTAGGGTCGCCAGGAGAGAGTCAGATACTTTCGATCTGAGTCTCTCAAGAGAGCACCCTTTCAATTAGAGTAATTTGGCGCACAGACTTGGGAACGTCCCTAGGCTAGAGCAGGTGGCTCAGCCCGGGTATCCGAAGCCTATATCCTTCCGGCTAGACCTCTGCCGCCTGGCAGATTAACAGCTAGGGGTTTATTATCTCTGTATGCTTGTTATTGTGCCCCAGTTTTCCGTTTTTGTGAGCATTGTGAGTCAGGGTGTGGCTTAGAGACTCTGTCCGAGCAGGCTTGCCTGACTAAGAGTGAGAAGCACACCTGTATGTGGTTATGTTGCGAGTTGCTGCCTTTATTTAATTATACCTATGCCATTATACACTGTATGGCCTATCACTAGTATTTATTCCTGCTTATGAATTAAGAGTTCTCTAAATCCGTAACGTACTTTCTTTGCTAAGCATCAGATCCTACAGTAGCCGCATGCAGTTTAGAAACCTGCATCTTGTCTACCAGTACGATGTTTTGAGGACTTTGCTTTCACCTTCTTTCACGCAGGGGTGATTAGTTGTATTAATTAACGTAACGTTAAATGTACTTTCTTCTAGTTTGTTATTAAATTGTTTCTGCAATTTAATTCCGTTATCTATCTTTTCCTTGAAGCTTTAAGTCAACTTAATTGTGTGATCTTTTATATAGCCTGCTTGACTATCAGCAGTCTATAGTGCGTGCACCCTGTAACCGAGTCTTAGGATACCTCGTTGTCCAGGCAGGACTCTTGACGGTTTAGGGTGGTTTGTTGCCTGGGTTTATAGATAAGGGTTGGATCTAGCGTTTTCCGTTGTTGCTTGTTGCCGCATACCTAGTCCAATAGAAAGAGCCCAGTGTTTATATATCCCAGGACGTAACAACCGCCTCCATGCACCTCTGTCCCCAGTCAGTCGACGCCCCTCCCCCCAACCAGCACCGCCTTCGTTCATGTACTTCCTCACTCCATCCTTCCACCTCTCATTCGGTCTACCTCTCCCTCTCTGTCCCTCCACCTCGCTCTCGTACACCCTCTTAGTCATTCTCTCGCTTTCCATACGTTCCATATGGCCGAACCATCTCAAGTTGTTCCTTTTCACACTTTCCAGCACATCTACCTCCACACCACACCTCCTTCTTACTTCCTCATTAGTCTGTCTATCCCTCCATGCAACTCCGCACGCACTCCTTAAGTAATTCATTTCCATTGCTCTCACTCTTGGTCTGAGTCTCTCAACCAACGTCCATGCTTCGCTTCCGTAAATCAGTGTCGGGAATACCACATTGTCATGCAAGGACTTCTTCACTTCCATACTGACCACCCTATTTCTTGTTACTGCTAAATATAGTTAAACACAAATGAAAGTAGAGGTGGACCGGATATCCGTACCCGCATCGCGCATCCGCGGATATCCGCATCATTTTGTACATCCGCATCCGCATCCAATAATGCGGATATAGTGCGGATATTTTCGTAACTAATAAGTCATAAAAACTTATTATATTTACACTTTTACAGAATAACTAATTAACTATTAACCCCTTGAAGCTCTGACACGTTTTAGCAGTTTATTTTTGCTATCATTAGACGATTTTATGCTGCTTAGGTAGGATATGTGGGTATTAACCCGTCCAGCCCCGGCTAGTTTTGTAATGTTTGTTCACCAGAACCCGGCCGGTTTTCAAAAAATGGTTTTATTCCAGAAACAATAGCGAATGGGTTAGGAATGAAGGAAAAACCACGAAAAACCGCTCAAAAAGCTTAAAGAATGGTACTACAGGGCCCCCGAAAACGTATTTTACAAGAGTAAAAAATTGAAGGCAATTACCCAAAAAAAACAGGTTATTGCGCGCTCACGCGCACGCACGTGGACTTTGAGAGTATTCAACCATCGGCACGGTTGCGTGGTATACGTACACAGTTCCCATACAAATCTGAGCCCTCTTGAATGGCTACACCTGAGGTTACGGTCGGCGCAATTAGGGTGACGCACCAGGTGCGTCTCTGGAGCTGTGCGTTACATACATCGCCGACGCGCCAGGCGCGTCGCTGGGGCTGTACGGGTTAAAAGGGTAAATAACTAAAGACTATCCCAATCAACCCTCTGGCTTCCATATACCCTTCCTAATCTGAAAAAATTGTCTAATAATAGTCAGAGAACAAAAAAAAGAAGTGCATCATGGTCCTTTTCATGGATCCTCAGAGGGTTAAGAAGTAAATCGGTCTTTCATTTCATGTCTTCATAAATAGTATACATAGTTAAATACTATGGGTGATGGAAGTTCATGTGCATAATTGCAGTTTTAAGTTTATTTTATAGCCTCTTTCTAATGGGTGGTGGTTGGGGAAAGAGGTTGGTGGGGTGCATAAGAGTTGGGTCCCCATCCCGCACCCTGGTAACACAGATAATTGAAATTGTAGAATAATATAGTTTATATACTCATGCTTCCTCTACTTATAATATATTTTTGTCTCAAATGTTTTAGTATCTTAAAATTTCAATTGTCTGTGGCTAAAACTCTTGAGGGCTAAAACTATCCGCATCCGCATCCCCATCCGCGAATACTGAAAATAAATATCCGCATCTACATCCGCATCCGCAAATATCAAGAAATCAATATCCGGTCCACCTCTAAATGAAAGTATAATTATACATTCTTATACATCACAATGTATGGTGCAGGTTTTATAATTATAATTGAGTGGAAATTATTAGATTCATAATGACTATCAATACACATTGAACACTTGTTGGTGAGTATAGTCAATTATTCAAACTTATCACTAAGATAATAATTATTATTTATTTTGAATACTAGTTGTGAAAATCTAGTTAAATAATTATATATGACGGTTTCAAAAGGTTTGAGATGAATTTGAGTAAATTAAATACTGGTGTGAAAAAGTTTGTAAATCAGGAGTAATTTGTAAGTTTGAGTAAAAGAGTTAGACATGTGTTCCGAGTATAGAATTGACTCATGGAAGCTATTCCTACCTAATCTAATTATAGCTATCCTAGCAGATGTGTAGTGAGTGTCTGTGTATGTGAATTGGAGAGCTTAGATATCCAACAATTTGGATAGAATAGGTTGAAATCAAAGATTAGTGTAGTATTAATTTACTCAATAAAATAGGGTGGAGTGGTGAACATGTACATTTCATTTCCCTCACTGAGTAGTGTTATGATAGGGCGTTGAAGTGAGTTTGGAGTTACTTTGAATTCTGTCTTACGTTTGTGGTGTTCAACATGGTATATATAACTGTTTTCCTGGGTACTCCAGACACACTCTACATTATCTCCTTGTAAACCCCCAATGCAAACTTGATCCATGTGTGGTAGGATAATAAGTTTCACTTTTGACATAGCTTCTAAACCTAGAAGCATGTCGGTGTTGGTGGGGAGTTTAGAGATTACATAGAAAGGCAGATTAGCTGTGTGCTCTTCTGTAAATTCTACAGAAAGGTTAACCTTAAATAAGGTTTCTAGGTGGTCTCCACTCACAGACATAATCTCGATATCTGGGTAAGATTCTTCGAGGTTCAAGTCTTTCAAGCTTTTGAATTTAGCAAGGCTCATGAGGTTTACTGGAGAACCTGTGTCGAGGGATAGTTCTAAATCATGAGTACCACACCTAGCAGGTAACATGAGTGTATATCCCTTAACACTGCTAATTGTGATAGTTTTACGTTTGGGTGTTTGGCAGGAAGCATGTTTTAACTTAGAGGAGTGATAATAATGGGATTCATAGTATTTGAGGTAAGTTGGGTGAACGTGCGAATATTGGGTGGAGGAGAGGTGAAGATTTTAGTGTTTACTGAGAGTGACAAGATGGCGGTCGTAGGGGGATGATCTAAGATCTTATTGAAAACAGAGTGCATTTGTGCGTGTATATACCAAGGGGAGTAGGGTGTGGCGTAAGAGATTCCTGGCACTGTGATAGTGTTTTGTGTGTATGTGTGTATGTGTGTGTGTTCACCTATTTTCACTTTGTGGTGTGTTTAAAAATATTAAGAGTAGAGCACACATACCTGATAGATTCTTTAACAGTAGCTGATGCGTAGAGATGTGCAGAGATGGGTTCCATGCCAGTTGAACCAGTGCTAACTCAACCAGTGGCCACTTCAACCAGTGACCATTTTAACCAGTAACCTAACCTAACCTAACCTCACCTAACCTAACCTAACCTAACCTACTGGTTAAAATGGTCACTGGTTGAAATGGTCACTGGTTGAAGTGGCCACTGGTTGAGTTTGCACTGGTTAAAGTGGCACTGGTTGAAGTGGCACTGGTTCAACTGACCTGTCACCGCAGAGATGTGGTGTGCCGAGATAGTTGACGTCGTAGGTCAGGCAGGGAGGGGCGTTGTGTTGGTGCCGGTGGTGGTGGTGAGGTGTACTGGTGTAGGCAGTGGCCGCTCTGTGGCGTCCGTCTGTCTGGTTCACTCAAGGTTCCTGAGTGTTATTGCTTGTTTAGTTGTCTCCTAACTTTCTCTCAATTTTTGGTAGTTGGTGATGTAGGGACGTGTTGATTGGGTTGACAGCTGAAGGTGACGGTTGCGTGTAGTGGGAGGTGACAGCTTGAAGATGACGATAACGTGCGGTGGGGTTTGGTGGTGTATATGGTGTAGTGATGACGGGCGGGTGTAGGTTGTAGATAGGAGGTGATGTGTTAAGGGCTGGCCGGGGCGATGAGTAGACTCGGTCAAGGTATAGTCCAGCAGATCTAAACAGGCAGTTTTACCAGCAGTTACTAATTTTACATTGGTGCTACATGTATAATCCCTAACAACGAAAATATACTATTTTCGGTATTAAGTACCTTAAGTCGGTTTGAAATGCTCAGGCTATTTCTACATGTACAAAAATGCTTTATTGTTTTTATAATTAATTCGCTTGTTATTAGTAAATACAATGGACATTGTATACAGCTTGGCAACATGGGTACCGCGACGTTGTCAGAGGTCGGCCAAAAAAACTCATCACAAATATCACGTAATGGCGCGCTGCCAGGCGCACAAAATTTATACTCTCACTTCATTTCATTCCTGACTTTGCCACCATCCACATTGGAAGCCGCTCCAAATCGCCCCACACACTTGCATAGTCAGACAATTCAGATGGCATATAACGTTCACCAATACTTCAAGACAGAGAAGGAGATTGGACGCCCTTTCATTGCTGTAACAAACGCTACTTCTCGGACAGCTGCAGCCACAAAACTGGGTGAAAGAACAATTGCAAGAATAACCCAAAAAACAAGGATTAATGAAGAAAGCAATGAATCGCCCAAATTTAGGTCACCCAAGAAACGACAACGCACAACACCCATTACAGATTTTTTTGATGGATTCAATGAAGGTGTTCTAAGAAGAACAGTGCTCAATTTCTACGAAAGAAAAGAGATTCCCACCCTCGGAAAAATCCATGAAAAAATTAAAGAGAACCTTTCCTACCCCGGCAGCCAAGAAACATTAAGAAACTTTCTCAAGAAAATTGGGTTCCATTATGCAAAGGTTGACGGAAGAAGATTTCTGATGGAACGTAGTGATGTTGTATATGCCCGCTGAAAGTTTTTGAGAGAAATGAGGAAACATGTATCTTCAAACAAAAACATTGTTTACCTAGAGGAGACTTGGATCAACAAGAACTACACAATTTCTAAATGTTGGGTTGACCAAACTACGGATAAGGCTGTGGGAATGAAGGTGCCAACAGGGAAAGGAAGCAGATTGATTGTGCTCCATGCTGGGACAAAACATTGATTTGTTCCCAATGCTTCACTTATCTTCAGGGCAAAACATGATGGGGACTAACACAACCAAATGAATGCTGTGACTTTCGAAAAATGGTTTGAGCATCAACTTCTCCCAAATATTCATCCATCTTCAATAATTGTGATGGACAATGCATCATATCACTCTAGCAGATGATGCAAACAAAGATGTGGTGATTGATAAATTCATAGATCCTTTTATCATTACTCTCATATTTTCTGATGAGGATTCTGAATAACATTATGTACCTTTGAAACCCATAATATAGAGGAATAGGCCTCCAGGGGAAACATCTTAAAAAAAAATGAGCCGAAACTTTTACCTCTTGGGTGGTGTGGACAAAAATTAAAAATATAAAATGGTAATATTTACCAGTACATACATACGTACATACATATATATATGAGAGAGAGAGAGAGCGAGAGCGCCAGAGAGCGAGAGCCACAAAACTGGGTGGGGTGGTGGGTGTGTGGAGTAATGTACAAAGGAAGTACAAAGGAAATCAAGCAACAACAGGTCTAGTGACCCTTCTAGGCTGCTTGTCCTCCAAAACACTGAGGATCAAGTGTCCAAACAGTGGTTTAGAGTGTGTAAGGGAATATTGGAAAGGGAACTACTGCCCTGGAACTAATGTCCGTGGCAGGATTAGGAAGTTAGTAGGGGACAGATGGGTTAGTAACTGAGGGGGGGATTTACAAACGCAGTCAGTCGCGGGTTTGATGCGAGATATTTGTCTAGCGGAGTTTAAATGAATCAACGGTGCTGCAGTCTATAACGTCTCGGGGAAGCCCATTCCACAAGTTGACAACTCGATTGAAGAAGAAATTCTTAGATTCGTGTGAGTTAAAAGATTTACCAATAATTTTGCAACCATTTCCCCGCGATAGTGAAGTACTTACTACAGTTCATATTGTCGAAGCCTTTGATGATTTTGAACACTTGAATTAAGTCACCTCTTAATCTGCACTGGGTTAAAGGAAATAGATTTAATTCTCTAAGACGCTCTTGCTCTTCGTATGGTTTGTTCTTTAGGCTAGGTATCATTTTGGTAACTCTACGTTGAACTCGTTCTAGCTTGTTTATATCTTTTTGGTAATAAGGGCACTAGGATTGAGCGCAGTATTCCAGAAGAGGGCAGACTAAGGAATTGTAAAGGGTTAGGATAACTTCTTTGGATTTATGCTCATATGACCTGCCTATAAAGCCAATTATTTTGTTTGCCTTCTTAACAAATTCTGAACATTGTTGACTCGGTTTTAGGTTACTCGATATTGTTACTCCCAGTTCGGTTTCTTTGTTTACATTCTTAAGCTGAGTGCCATTCATCGAATAGTTTGCTTTCTCATTTAGGTATCCGATATGTAGTACTTTACATTTATCCGCATTGAAACTCATTTGCCAAATTTGTGCCCAACATGACAATTTATCTAGATTGTGTTGCATATCGTCAACTTGTTCTTTTGAGAGTACACTATTTGCAATTTTTGTATCGTCAGCAAATTTTGAGATTGTACAGGTGAGACCCTCATCTATGTCGTTGATGTAAATTAGAAAGAGAATTGGTCCTAGTACCGATCCCTGGGGTACCCCGCTACTTACATTGGTCCATTTAGATGCCTTACCATTTATGACTACTCTTTGCTCTCTGTCGCTGAGCCAATTTTCTATCCATTTCAACACACCGTCTTGTATTCCATGCGCTTTTAGTTTTAGCAGTAAACGTTTGTGGGGAACTTTGTCAAAGGCCTTTTGAAAATCAAGGTATATAATATCTACAGCTTTACTCTCATCGTAGAGGTTGAGGATATCGTGGAAGAAGTCTAAGAGGTTTGTTAAACAGGAACCTTTTTTTACGAAAGCAGTGTTGAGTATCTTTAACCCTTCCAGCCCGGGTGTCCTTTCAGAAGGACACAATGAAAGAAGGGCAGGTGCCCGGGTGTCCTGTTAAAAGGCTTATGCTTGAATGCGTGCTTCAAAATTCGCGCGGCCAAATTTTGTTTTGCAGGGGCGATCGCAGCGCCACCAAGAATCAACTACTAGCGTTATCAGTTCGTATGTGACCGCCATACCGAGTAATATAGGAAAAATGGATTCCGACGTGTCCGATTCTTTGCAACCTCCCGCGCGCCCCACTGCTACCCCACTCGCAACTTCGACGCCTGTAGCAACGGATAAGAAACAACAACCAATGACAGTGAAGTGTTCGTTAAGTGATAGCGGCATACTGCGAGCACTCTTTGATATTGAAGAGAGCAGTGGCGAAAGCTTGGTGGACAAAGAAACATTTATCAGTGCAAGCGAAGAAGACGATTTTGTTGGCTTTGGAGACAACGATAATGTGGATTTGTTTGAGGGGGGAGACAGTAGTGATGATCCTGATGTGGAAGTGTTTCACTAAGGTGCTATTGAACTTCCAAGTGTCCTAGAACCTAGGCCTACCCCCTCGCCATCTTTGCTAGATCAGCCTAGGGCTATGCCTAGGCCTAGCCATAGCCCTACCCCAGCACCTTCCCCTTTGCCTGCCCGTACGGCCTTGAAAGTGGGTAAATATTTTTATAAACAGTCGCTGATGAATAGTGCAGCTAAAAAAGCACGCAGGGCAGCCGCAGAAAAGGCTAGGGAAGCTGAACAGAGTGATAGTGACGCCGACCCTGGACTAGCAACCACCCGCATTCCATTGTAACGACGCCTTGACCCGGGATGCCGCGTGGGTCACCCACAGCCCTCGACTTTATCTCTCCTTCAGGAGGACCAAAGGGCCTCCTCAAGTGGTATTGGTGATGTGCCACAGCCCTCAACACACCGCAGAGCATTATTTGTTGCGGAGAAGCCCTCGGCTCGCCGCAAAAGAAGCCCAACTCCCGAGGCTGTGGCTCCCAGTGTTGAAGCTCCCGCAGCCTCCCGCGCCCCACGCCGCCGACGCCCGGTCACTTCGGAACCAGAATTGTCTCCTGAAGAGGATGATGACGACCCCAACATTGCCCCAGATGACTTGAAATCACCTGAGGAGGAAGAGGAAGAGGAACAGGAACAGGAGGAAGTCCCGGCAAGACGAGTGAGAGGGCGAGGTCGTGGACGTGGTCAGGCTGCCGGCGCCGCTGCCCCTGGGCCTGGGCGTGGGCGTGGACGTCAGTGTGGCCAAGGGTATGTGCCAGGACGTCCAGGGCGTGTGCCTGCTGCACCTGCTCGAGGATCAGCATCAGACCTGTTTGTGTGGACAGATGGGGCTGATTTTGAGCCAGATTGTCCTGCCTTTGACGAGGTACAGATGGGGTCCGGGGTGTCACCAACATTTCCCTGTGGCCCAGATGCTACCCCCAGTGAAATTTTCTGTGGCTTCTATGACGATGAAGTAATGGAATACCTCGTCAAGGAGACCAACAACCATCATGAGATCTGTGCCAACTTTCTTGGCAGGAAGACCAGTGCCAAGATGGTGGCATGGAGAGCTGTCACTGTGGCAGAACTATATGTGTTCTTGGCACTCACAATGCTGATGACACATATCAGGAAGCACGCTCTGGCAGACTACTGGATCACTGGCGACATCATAACGGCTCCAGCATTTGGCAAGTACATGTCCAGAGACAGGTACTTCGACATCCTCTCCTATCTCCACCTGACAAAAACATGGCAGTCCACCTTCCCGACTCATTATGGAAGATCAGGAAGCTGTATGACATGATACGTCATCGGTTCACCACCTACCTGATTCCTTTCCAGAAGATGTGCCTCGACGAGTCTCTGGTCCTGTTCCGTGGTAGGCTGCAGTTCCGACAGTATATCCCGTCCAAGAGACACCGCTTCGGCATCAAGCTCTTCG
The DNA here is from genome assembly GCA_032716605.1 of Paralithodes platypus. NCBI lineage: Eukaryota > Metazoa > Arthropoda > Malacostraca > Decapoda > Lithodidae > Paralithodes > Paralithodes platypus. The sequence continues at coordinate 30,849,979 of CM064548.1, read as the reverse complement.
TCCTCTGCGACTGTTTGACAGGATATGTGCTGGACTTTGTGGTCTACAGCGGCAAGGGTGGAAAAATTGTGACTGACCCCCTCATTGGTTTTGGTGGCGCTGTAGTGAAGAAGATGATGGAGAGGCACTTCAATAAAAACCACATCCTCTACACAGATAATTACTACACGTCGCCTCTCCTGACCAAGTACCTCCATGACCGCAAGACCGGAACTGTTGGCACAGTCAAGGCCAAGAGGAAGGGCATGCCAGGCTACCCAACCAAGACGAAGAAGGCGGACATGTTCCACAAGAAGAGTGGCCCCATCCTCTCCATCCACTGGCATGACCAGCGCAAGGTCAACCTCCTCAGCACATGCCACAAGGCAGAGATGGTCGCCACAGGGAAGGTGGACCGAAGAACCAAGAACCCCGTCCAGAAACCAGCTGCTGTCCTGGACTACAACATCAATATGCGCCTCGTCGACAGGTCCGACATGCAGATGGGCTTCATCGACTGCCTGCGAACATCTTGCAGGTGGTACAAGAAGTTTATCCTGCATACGGTAGATATGTCGGTCCTCAATGCACACAACATCTACCGTCTGAGGACTCCAGGATCCAAGAAGTACAAGTCCCTGCGGACTTTCCACAAGCAGGTGCTACTTGAGCTCCTGGCTAAATATGCGGGTACACCAGGGAGGCCACTACAAGGACCAGGCCAGCTGGACAGAACGGGGTGTGCTGACTTTTTTCAGAAAGCACCAGCTCAACGCCCTTCCGTTCCAGGGTCCTCATACTAAGTCAAGAGTGCAGAAGAGGTGCCATGTGTGCAGCCACACAACTCGCAGACCCCGCAAAGCCACAAAAACCACTTGAGAATGCCTCGAGTGTCAGGTTGGACTGTGTGCTGGCACCTGCTTCAACGACTTCCACACTCTAACAAACTTTTGAAGTGGAAGTGACACCAGTGACAGTGACACTCAACTTTTAAGCTAATAATAATAATATAACTAAGTATAAGTGAAAAGGACACATATAAGTAATAATAAGTGCCTTCAATAACAATATTAACAAGTGAAAGTGACAGTATAATAATAATAAAACTATGTATAAGTGAAAGAGACACACACAAGTAATAATAAGTGCCTTCATAACAATATGAACAAGTGAAAGTGACACTATTATGTTATTAGCTTACCTAACAATACATAACAGTGACAATGACACTATCAATTATCAAAGTCCAGTAAAAGTGACACTATAATCATAATAATAATAATAAAACTAAGTAATAAGTGACACAGACACGAATAACTTCATGTAAATAACTTTATTGAGTGAAAATAATATAATAACTATAATAAATGACATAATAAACTATAAAACACTATCAAATCGCTTCCCGGCATAATTACGGGTGGAGCGACGAGTGCAACTGGGCGTCGTAGCCGGGGCCGCGGTTGAGTGTTTGGACGCGCCGAGGTAAATACGGGAAAAAGTTACCTCCACTTCCATCACCATCACTCCTGAACCAGTTGAGCTAGAGAGCTCTATTCAATGCCATTCTACGCGGCAAGGTAAGGCGCCCATTTATATATATGTTTGATTAATGTAGGTAATATATTAAGCGAGATTAGCCTTAGTTTACTTTTGTTGATTTTCGGCCAGATCGCCCGGATACGAGCTCCGTCCTTTGGAGAGAGAGCCCGGGCCAGGAGGGTTAAGTAAGTTATTTGCCTCTAAGTGATTTACGAGTCTGTCTCTTATGACCGTTTCTAGCATTTTACATACAATTGAGGTTAAGCTAATTGGACAATAGTTACTTGGTAGGGATTTGCTGCCTTTTTTTAATATCGGTGTTACGTTGGCTAGCTTCCACTGATCTGGCATAGTCCCAGACTGCAAGGATTCATTGAATAGCAATGTCAGTGGTTTGGAGAGCTCATCCTTAGCTTCCTTTAGAACTCTAGGCGAGATTGTATCAGGTCCAGGCGTTTTATTTACCTAGAGTTTATCTAAACAATTCAATACTTCTCTCTCTGTAACGGTGATATTGCTTAGAACATCTGAATTATCAATCTGAATCGGCGATGGTGTAGGGACATCACTGAGGTCTTCGGTTGTAAAAACTGATGCAAAGAAGGTATTGAGGGCATTACTCATTTGTACTTCGTCTTTGGTGTATTCTCCATTTTCATCGACTAACGGTCCAACAGTTGAAGTAACTACTTTTTTCTTTCTGATATAACTATAAAATTCTTTCGGGTTTGTTTTATTTTGATTCGCAACATGTTACATGTGGGGGCAAGTGTTGTGTGGTGTATGCGGGGTGGGGGGGTGGGAGGGGGGTAGAGTGGTGTGGTGTGTGTGGGGTGGGGGGTGAGGTGTGTAGGGTGACTGAGAGAGAGAGATAAATAGTAATATAATTTATTATAGCAATAATAATCTATGCATTCATGTGGGCTACACAGTCTTACACACACATACAGTATAGAGAGAGAGAGCCGATCTCCCTACATTGACCTTGAACGGGGCGAGAGTAATTTGGAAAGGTTGTCGTACGGAAAGTGTCAAGTGGACAGGCGGCACCAGGGTACGCAGAGCCGACACCGCCCATAACTGCCTGTTAAGAATTGTAGGAGTACAAAGGAGTACAAAGGAAATCAAGCAACAACATATCTAGTGACCCTTCTAGGTTGCTTGTCCTCCAAAACACTGAGGATCAAGTGTCCAAACAGTGGTTTAGAGTGGGTAAGGGAACATTGGAAAGGGAATTACTGCCCTGGAACTAATGTCCGTGGCAGGATTAGGAAGTTAGTAGGGGACAGATGGGTTAGTAACTGAGGGGGGGATAAAATAAAGTGATTAATTTACAAACGCAGTCAGTCGCGGGTTTGATGCGAGATATTTGTCTAGGCGGAGTTTAAATGAATCAACGGTGATGCAGTCTATAACGTTTCGGGGAAGCCCATTCCACAAGTTGACAACTCGATTGAAAAAGAAATTCTTAGATTCGTGTGAGTTAAAAGATTTACCAATAATTTTGCAACCGTTTTCCCGCGTGTAATTAGATTGGTCGATAGTGAAGTACTTACTTCAGTTCATATTGTCGATGCCTTTGATGATTTTGAACACTTGAATTAAGTCACCTCTTAATCTGCGCTGGGTTAAAGGAAATAGATTTACTTCTCTAAGACGCTCTTCGTATGGTTTGTTCTTTAGGCTAGGTATCATTTTGGTAACTCTACGTTGAACTCGTTCTAGCTTGTTTATATCTTTTTGGTAATAAGGGCACCAGGATTGAACGCAGTATTCCAGAAGAGGGCGGACTAAGGAATTGTAAAGGGTTAGGATAACTTCTTTGGATTTATGCACAAATGACCTGCCTATAAAGCCAATTATTTTGTTTGCCTTCTTAACAACTTCTGAACATTGTTGACTTGGTTTTGGTTACTCGATATTGACTCCCAGATCAGTTTCTCTGTTACATTCTTAAGCTGCGCCATTCATCGAATAGTTTGCTTTCTCATTTAGGTATCCGATATGTAGTACTTTACATTTATCCGCATTGAAACTCATTTGCCAAATTTGGGCCCAACATGACAATTTATCTAGATTGTGTTGCATATCGTCAACTTGTTCTTTTGAGAGTACGCTATTTGCAATTTTTGTATCGTCAGCAAATTTTGAGATTGTGCAGGTGAGACCCTCATCTTGTCGTTGATGTAAATTAGAAAGAGAATTGGTCCTAGTACCGATCCCTGGGGTACCCCGCTACTTACATTGGTCCATTTAGATGCCTTACCGTTTATGACTACTCTTTGCTTTCTGTCGCTGAGCCAATTTTCCATCCATTTCAACACACCGTCTTGTATTCCATGCGCTTTTAGTTTTAGCAGTAAACGTTTGTGGGGAACTTTGTCAAAGGCCTTTTGAAAATCAAGGTATATAATATCTACAGCTTTACTCTCATCGTAGAGGTTGAGGATATCGTGGAAGAAGTCTAAGAGGTTTGTTAAACAGGAACGTTTTTTACGAAAGCCGTGTTGAGTATCTTTAAGTATGTTATTTTCCTCTAAGTGATTTACGAGTCTCTCTCGTATGACCGTTTCTAGCATTTTACATACAACTGAGGGTAAGCTAATTGGACGATAGTTACTGGGTAGGGATTTGCTGCCTTTTTTTAATATCGGTGTTACGTTGGCTAGCTTCCACTGATCGGGCATAGTCTAGTGTCACCCAGTCTAGTGTTTAAGACTGGGTGAAGATTTGCTTGATTGTAGGTTGATTGTTGAGAGGCAGGGCGTCGTTGTGTGTGTTGCTTGAAGATTTGTTTATAGCTAGGTAAGGCAAGTCAGGTAAGGCCAAGTGTTAGTTATGGTTCCAAGTGTTTGTTCTTTTGAGGCAGGTTGCCATGTAGAATGCGTTGATTCACTGGTTTATTTCATATCAATAAGGGGTAAACAAGGCTAATTATATATGTAACTTTAATAATAACAGCTTTAAATAGTAGTTTATATGACTCTTTTAGGGGGTTATGCTTGGAGTATGAATAAGGTTATAATTATGAGTGAGTTATATGAACTTAAGGTAAAAGGAGTTTGACCTAAGTCTCTGGGTTAGACAACAAGTGTAACAGCAAGTGTTTAAGTGATGTGGGAAGCCGTCCGGCTGGCTCAGTTGATAGCGTGCCTGATTCCCAGAGCTGGGCACTTTAGCCAACACTTCCGCAAATAGCCAATTCCGCCATGGCGGAAGTGTCATTTTGTTGGCGAATTAGCGTTGGCGCCAAAATGGCTGCCTATTTGCGGGTTTGAAGCTCTGGAAAGTACCTCCATGTTGCAAACCTCGAGTCCGCAAAATAAAAATTCCAGCCGCCAGCCAGCCCTGGGCCGCTCCTGCAGCTCCAGCCAAAAAAAGTCATGTGACCAAGCCAACTACCTGCGTTCTGGAATCTAGGCCTATACATCGGCTCTTCACGTTTGTTCACTTACTTAGTAGCAAGCGTCGAGCTAACACCTACAACACACAGCAGTCCAAGAGTTCCAACCTGCTAGCACTTCAACTTTGTTTATATTTTCGGCCTATTGAAGTGAACAACTGAACATGGAGTCTACCATCATGCCTACCGCAGCTGCCAACAGCATGGGGAGCAGTTCACCACCATCATCCGACAGTGATGCTGCAGAGCATGCAGAAATCGAGGACCTAAGCCACCTCTGGCCCCACCTAGAAACCTTCTATGGGCCTGTAATTACCAAGAAGATGTCTCTGGAGAAGGGCTTTATAACTTTATAATCTAGCCTAATTTAAGATTATAAAGTTAGGCTATCGTTAATTTGATTGATAGCCTGTTAATTTGTAACCTAAACTAATGTTATTAGGCTACCCTAATCCCATCAAAATGCCTCAAAGCATGTAGGCCTAGGCTAAGTCTAACTTCTATATAGGCTAGGCTATATAGCCTAGGCCTAGGTCTATAATCACTAATCCCATCAAAATGCCTCAAAGCATGTAGGCTAAATATTGCATGTTCTAACTTCTAAATATAGCCTAGGCCTATAGGCTAATTACTAATATAGTAATTTTATTAGGCTAGGCCTAGGCTACCCTAATCCTATCAAAATACCTCAAAGCATGTAGGCTAAATAATATTGCATTTTCTAACTTTTATATATATAGGCTAGCCTAGGTCTAGGCTATAATCAGTCAATCACTAATTCCATCAAAATGCCTTAAAGCATGTAGGCTAAATATTGCATGTTCTAACTTCTATATATAGCCTAGGTCTAGGCTATAATCACTAATTCCATCAAAATGCCTCAAAGCATGTAGGCTAAATATTGCATGTTCTAACTTTAATATATAGCCTAGGCCTAGGTCTAGGCTATAATCAGTCACTAATTCCATCAAAATGCCTCAAAGCATGTAGGCCTAGGCTAAATATTGCATGTTCTAACTTCTATGTATAGGCCTAGGCCTATAATCACACTCATTTTATTAGTGTCAAGTAGAAAGTGTTAATTTTGAAAGTATCATATAGGCCTAGACTAAATTTAGCCTACAATAAAATTTTATTAAATTTTGATCTGAAGCTAGGCCTTTATTCTGAGCATTAAAATTAATAGGCCTAGGCTACTTTCTATTAAATTACTTAATCTATCTAAAGTAGACCTATCTAGGCATATATAGCCTATTGCCATTCCCAAAGGGGGGACCACGAATAAATCGCCTCCTTACACCTCTGTGATCCGGCGTACCTCCTGAATGGTGCGGAATTGCGAATACAGATTATTACTGAAGCACTCTCCCCATAAACAAGTTGCCCCAACGTTTTACTGCCCATGTGGACAAACTAAGTGGCCTATGCTATATATATTAACCCCTTCACTGTGGGTGACGTTCTGGAATGTTTTGGCAATTTACAGCAATTTCCAAGCTTTAAAAGCCTGTATGTATATCCTTGAGGTCCATGGAAGTTGGGCAACATTATATTTAAGTAAATATATATATTTATTGACATTAGAGATTTAATTTATTGATTTACCCTTGATTCTGTAGTTTAAATTTAAAATTAATAAAAAACGGTTTTGCGTTTGCATATTTTCATTTGAGGACTAGAAATTTCACAAGGTTTGCACATTTGTGTTTGCTGAAGTTATGTTCTGGGTTTGCTGATTTGTGTTTGCTGACTTGACTTTTTGTTTGTGGTGCCCAGCTCTGCTGATTCCCATCTTGAAGGTCTCCGTCCAATCCCCGCTCAGATTGAAAAGTTTTTCTGGGATACAGCCGGCGGTTACCATCTCCCCATGAGCAAGGGGGATGGGTAATGGTCTCTGGTAGACTAAAGAAAGCCAAGCGCTTGAGAATCCTCAAAGGAGGAGATACAGGCGCTATATAAGTAACCAGAAGATTATTATTACTTCCCTTATCTGTGTTCTGATGTACAGTGAGGAGGCTTCCTACCTCCATGCTAAGGTAGGCTGTGATTGTTGACTCAGCATGCAAAAGCTAGGTCAAGTATTAGGTTGTGTGTTTAACCCTTATTTAGCGGCGAGCAACATAAGTCGAGTTAAATAAAGCTGGACTATGTGGCGGCGCTCGACATAACTCGAGTGGCAATTTCAGCACGTAATGTGGCTGAGAGAGAGAGACAAGTGGTGGCAGGAGACTAGCGAGCGTATGACTGCTCCAGACCACCGCGGCGAACCTACTGACACAAATCTCAGCTCCCTCCTCCCTCTCTCACTCGCTACATACTCAATTATGTACTGAAAGTACCGAATTACCTGCTTTTTGCACTCGCGTTGCACGGTTATTGCAAGAAAACTATCCATCATACAAGGATCGTTATGGTGTCATTCGAAAGCTCTGTTTATGCCCTTTCAGGGATAGGTACTTGTTTTACGTTCTGGGTCTTATTTAGGCATGAAAATGATCACGTAAACAGCCCTATTTTGGCTAAAAACACCCCGCTGTGCGGTACACATAAATAAACCGCATAGGCCGCTCGTAAGGTGTTAATGTTTATATCCTGTGATAAAACTGCTTAAACTGACATATTTTTCATGTCTATTGGGAAGAGATTGTTTACAGAAGTTGTTTATACTTTGTAAGTATAAACACTTTAGATAGTTATATATCTGTGATGAGATTAACTTGGTGATATAAATGTGTGGTGATTGTGTGAGTAAGTAAGGGTTAATGGATTAGTGGGTTACATATTATGGGTTATAATATATATATATATATATATATATATACTGTATATATATATATATATATATATATAATATCAGTCTTTTATAATGCTGATGGGACTTAAGGTGGGCCAATTAAATGATTGAGTCTAGTTTACTTGCATATAATTGTATTTGAGTATAATATGGGTGCTACAATATATAGGCCTACTATGGATTAAATTTGTTTTCTTTTCTTCCAAGTTGGCTATCCTGCCATATAATGTTTCAATAATAATGTATAATTCATTGGCATTATTAATGATAATATTGGCATGTGTGTTACTTGAGCGATTTAAACTCTTTGGGCAATATGCCAGGTGTCTTATTTTGCTGTGTATCTTAAGTGAAACACGATCTACATCATAAGAGAGAGTGAGCAAAGGGGAGAGGGATAAAGGAGAAGAAAATAATAATTACTTTTTAATTATGACATGAACCCAACAAAGAACGTGAAGATGAGAAAAATATATCTATCTCTATCTCTATCCATCTATCTATCAGTATATATATATATATATATATATATATTTGTTTTTTCTCCAGCCCCCTTAAGCATGACAAGTTGTTTATTTGACGACAAATGTAACTGCTAGGGGTAGGAATCAAACCATACAAGCAGGAGGTCCAGCCACCTATACCACGACGAAGGTTAAAAGGAGAAATCTGATACTTCTACCAGTATTTCTCCCAAACCTGACTCCAGTGGAGGGCGGACAGTCTTTTAATCGTTTTCCGGGACCCCTAAGCATGGCAAGTTGTTTATTTGATGACAAATATAACTGCTAGGGGTAGGAATCGAACTGTACAGGCAGAAGGTCCAGCCACCTATACCACCACAATGGTTAAAAGGAGAAATATTAGGGGTGCCGGAAAATGATTAAAAGACTGTCTGCCCCCCACCAGAATCAGGTTGGGGAGAAATACTGGTAGAAGTATCAGATTTCTCCTATTAACCTTCGTGGTGGTATAGGTGGCTGGACCTCCTGCCTGTACAGTTCGATTCCTACCCCTAGCAGTTACACATATATATATTGTTACGGCTAGATCGGCAATACATATTCGGGATTCTTGATCGTAGGACAGAAATGGCTTAAGTGACAACGACACGCTCGATTCCAGTCCCAAATACTATATGCTCCAGACAACAAAAGCACCAACGCCCTACAGAGTTATCGTCTACGGTAACGAGGTACCTTAACTCGGCGAAAGTGTACAACAGGGGTAGGCTATGAGGCTAAACTCCCTCAGACATTTATAGGTTACGTTATTACTAAAGAAATGCAATACTCAAGAAACTACGTTAATATTAAGCCTCTAATAATGTAGAATAGAAGCAGGCTAAAGGTATGACAGTGAAATGCTAAATGACAAATGTACACGCCTACTTGAAAGCGCGTGCACTACACTAACTGTCCCCTACTAACATGCACTAGCATGTAGCATACAAGATGTTCATGATCCAGTAGATACCTAATAATACACATGGGAGGAACATAAACAGTAGTCACTTATTATAATAATGAATCTATACTTGGAATAACTAAAAGGTTGCAGGCAACAGTACTGCGCCGGTAGCCTACTACCGCATAGGCTACTTCGCTTCTCTCACTCTGTCTCCCCTCCGAGTCCGTATGCGCCCTACGCAACAGAACTCCGGACACAGCAGCAAAACGACAGTGCAGTTAATTGATACATGAAAGTATTAATAGTGTTGTCTTGTGTGTGAGTAATGTGTATTGTAAAGTGTTATAGATATATACTTAAAGAGAGCTGCAATGCATAGTAAAATAAAGATATATCCCACTCATCATCCCCATGTGTTCTAGCTAGCAGGCCAAGTCACAGGAACAACGAGTCCCAGCACCGAAAGCGAGAACCCAGGAGAAGACTGTAGAGAACACAAGGACAGATAAATTACGTTACTCTACTATACCGGCACTACGAGCGAGCTGTAGTCTCGGGTGCTACACTCGCTCCTGGCTCGGTATGCAAATCAAGGCTAAGTCCTCGTCCCTCTACAGATAACTCCTGGGCATGGTCGGGCTCTTACACATGGCACCAGTCTAGTCACAAATGGGATGATGAGCAGGGCATATAACTCGTGAACATGTAGAACGTTCACCAACTATCCTCATCAAGAAGATCGCTGTTCACATTAACCCCTTAAATCTAATACATGTAAATATATGCTTGTCCTAAGAGTAATACGAGAGGTGAGTGCTGAAACTCCTTTAGGACCTCAAGGGAAGGTTATGCATTTAAATAGAGAGAAGAATGAAATGAGAGTAATGTCGTCAGAGAGAAAGAGTGCAACCGTGAGAAGTGGGGAGAGAGAGCAAGGGATGTTAGAATCTCAAAGGTTCTAGGCAACCTAGTCCAGGAACACACAGCCAACCTCCAGGCAGTGTGCTGTACGACAACATGGGCCCAGCCCAGGCAGGCAACAATGGACTACCAACCCTATCGCGCCTAGCTATAAGGGCAAGGCTGCCAACCAGTCCATACGTCTGGCAACCACCCGGCCGGCAGCGCGGCGTGTTGCTACCCTCTTGCTCTGAAGCCCAACTCACTCTCTCTCTCTGAATTCCCATTATCCTATCTATCAACTTCTCTATTGATACTACATATTAAATGGAAGGTCTCGACATGGCTTAAAACAAAACCCACCACTGGTTAGCACATGACGAGACCTTTGCAGAGATACAAAGAACATAGTTATAAGTTGTCACACTCAATATACATAGCGGCTGACGGTAGCCAGATCACGGGCGGTACAGTGGAGTACCAAGGAGTACAATCAGGTTGCGTTGCCCAGCACTGGGGTGCGTCACAGCCCCCCCAAGATTTTAGATAATCGACCTTAGAAGCATTATCAAAATCTGACAGGCAACCAACCGACCTGCTACCCTTAGCTGCCACTAATTGCAAAAGGTGCACAACAACTGAAGTGTGAATTATACATAAAACACAATATTTCATGCATCATGCTACAACAATAAAGAGTTACAAAACTAAAAAAAAGAAAGAGTTTTCTCGTTTATTTTATTGTTTTATAATCTTTTTGGACGGCGTTATGATAGCCTAATTTTACTCCTGCTCAACCCACACACCGTGCACGACTATCTTGGATCATCAACCCTTGATAGACAATCTGCTATCACGTTCTCACTCCCGGCAATATGCTGAATGTTGAGATTATACTCTTGGAGCATTAGGGACCACCTGGTCAACCGCATATTCCGATTGTGAAACTGATTTAGGAATTTCAAGGGATGATGGTCCGTATAAATCGTCACTACCGGGCCGTAGGCTGGAACATAAACTTCGAAATGTTTGAGCGACAAAACGATAGCCAGAAGCTCCTTCTCTATAGTCGAGTAATTCCTTTGTGCCGAATTAAACTTGCGAGAAAAGAAGCTCACTGGGTGTTCCAAGCCCTCGGAATCAGTCTGCAGTAACACTGCCCCGGCACCCACACCGCTGGCATCAGTCGCCAGCTGAAAACTCCTGGAGAAGTCTGGGGCCCTCAAAATCGGATGTGTACACAGCAGGTGCTTGACTAGGTCGAAAGCCCTCTGACACTCCGCAGCCCAACAGAACTTCACTGACTTCGACAGTAGATCAGTTAACGGTGCTAAGACAGTAGAGTATCCCCGGATGAAGCGCCTATAATAGCCTATCATACCTAGGAACCGCATGACCTGGCGCTTAGTGGTGGGCCTGGGAAACATATTGATAGCCTGTATCTTGCTCAGGGGGGGGCACACCCGGCCTAACCCGACCACAAAGCCAAGATACTGCACAGTAGCCTTTACAAACTCGCACTTCCTCAGGTTCACCACCAGCCCAGCATCGTGCAACTTCCTAAACAGGGTCTCTAAGTGCCTTAGGTGATTTTCAAAATCGTCATCATATACTATCACGTCATCAAGGTAGACCGTGCAGTTAGGGATTTCGTCACAAATATCGTTCATCAGGTTTTGAAACGTGGCAGGTGCGTTCTTAAGCCCATAAGGCATTACGTTACATTGGTAGGTCTTGCCATCTACCACAAAACCACAAACTTGCTTAGCTCGGTCCGACAGGGGTACTTGCCAGTAGCCTTTTACAAGATCAGTTTTAGTAAGGTACTTTGCATTCCCTATCTTGTCCACGCTGTCGTCAACTCGAGGCAAAGGGTAAGGGTTGGTAGTGGTCAAGCCATTTAGCCTACGAAAATCTATGCAGAACCGCACCTTGCCGTCAGGTTTTGGCTGCAACGTGACGGGTGATGTCCACTTCACATAACCTTCAGTGATCATCCCTCTCTCAACCATGTACTTTAACTCCTCCCGTAAAGCTGGCAACTTTACCGGGGGCACACGGTAGGGCACTGACTTGAAGGGCACATTATCACCGACGTCCACGTCGTGCGTTACCTGAGTAGTGAGACCTGGGTGTTCGGCGAAAACAGAGGGGTATGACCTGAACAGGCCTAGGACAGCAGCACCCTGGTGCTCAGGCAGGTGACTTACAACTTGCCTAGCCTCTTGTTCAGTATTCCCCGCCCACTGTTCCGCGGAAATGACACAGTCCCAGCTATCCTCCTCAGCAGCATGACTGTCCCCACCTCCTTCTCCACCCTGGCCGCTGCAGGCCAGCACAGGGACAGTGAGAGGCTCTGAGGGGCGTCTCACATACTCCTTCATGAGGTTAACATGACATAACTGATGTTTTTTCCTACGGTCAGGCAACGAGATAATCAAGGTCGGACAGTTTCTTAGCCACCACATACGGCCCAATGAACTTGGCAGAAAGGGGGTGTCCAGGCAAAGGTAAAAGCAACATTACCTCCTGACCCACCGAAAACTCCCGAAGCTTCACCTTGGCGTCATACTGGTGCTTCATGACCGCCTGTGCATTAACCAAGTTATTACCTGCCACTGCCATGCAACCTATAAGTCTCTCCCGGCTCGCATCCCCATCTTCCTCCAACTCTATGGCACCATTGCTATAACGAGCTAGGCTAGCGTCTTGCAGCTGCTGCTCACTAATGTCCCCGGGCGTCAATGCTTCAAGATGGTTTTGTAATAAGACATTACCCCGGCTAGTAGGCTCTACTGCCTTAGTGGCTCTCGCTACAGCTCTTGCCTCACGCGAAGTCTTACCCAACTCTGCCTTGTTACACACCATCTCTGGGCCAGAGTCAACTCCCGTGTTTATTATAGGTCCAAGTACCGAATCACCGAGAAGTGCAGCAGAATCAATGTCCCTTTTCCTGCCCTTAGCAACCTTCTCCTGATCCTTCCTCCACTGTCCCCGAGGTTGAGTGCTAGGCTGTGCAGGAGCCGCAGAGCGAGATCGGGTTACCACACAGGCCATCTCATCCTGTTGGCACCTCCCAACCCATTCCCGATTCTCACCATCCACGTCGGCCGCCCTCTCGGCAACGACTAAGGGTGGAGTCCCGGAAGTGGGCACCGCAAAGTCGTTGCCGAGAAGAAGGTCGACGCCCTCAACTGGCAAACACTCAACGATCCCTACATCCAGCTCCCTGCACACCTCTCCCACTCTCAACTCCAACCTCACAAGTGGGTATGACCTCGTAGCATTTATACCCTGCACCACAACAACTCTGGCCGCATTTATCGGTTTCCCTGTGAAGTTCCTCAACAAAGTTTGCGAAGCCCCCGTATCCCTCAACAAGTCAACCCTCCGTAGTTCACTCCCCCAGCTCACAAACCCGTGTCCCCGATGGCTACAGAAAGTGTCCCGGACAGGTGTTGAGCCTTCCGTACGCTTCTTTACCGCGTGTGCCTCAGCTGCTGACAACCTACCCCGGGCAGTTGCTGCAGCCTTCAGAGACACACCGATACTGTGAACCAATGACACCGGCTTAGCGGGAGTGTTACTAGGGCACTCACGTGAATAATGGCCTAGCTTCTGACATTTGTAACATTTCACATCCCCAATGGGCTTCTTCCCTTGTGCGGGCGAAGAAGGGGCCTGACCTTTAGTAAACGGGAGAGGCTTGTGTTTGTAGGTGTTATTAGGTGCAATGCTTTTAGTGTGGTTATGTGTGTCATAGGATTTGTTATTATCGAAAACTCTGGTGGGTGGGGTATAGCGCCCCTTCTGCCCTGACTCAGCCCTCTGAGCGGCACCGCAACCACGAATCAATGATAATCTGAGGTCTGCCATCTTGGCAGCCTCCTCTACTGTCTTGGGACATTTTTCCTTAATGTTCAGCGTTAGATCGGTTCCAGTACATTTGTAAAACTGTTCCAGATAGAAAAGTTGCTTAATTTCCTCAGCCGACTCTGCGTGCTCGGACCGAAACCAGTTATTACATGCATCTGTTAAGTCCCGTGCGTGCTCCATAAAACTGACGTCGCTCTTCTTATTCACGCCACGGAACTTCAATCTATAAGTTTCGGGTTGCAGTTCGTAGGCCCGGAGCACAGCCTCCTTCACCAGTCCATACACGACACTCTCGTCCAGTGACAGTGCATCGTAGGCTTTCAACCCCTTACCCACTAGACGTGATGAAACTAATGCTGCCCATTTAACCTCCGGCCAGTCATACTCACGACACTTCTTTTCGAAACGAGCAAAAAACTCAGTCACTGCTGTCTCATCAAATGCGGGTACTAACTTAATTAAATGCGAAAGTGAGTCTGTAACCCGGTGCCCACCACCGAGATGACGCCCCGTGGTCTCTACTCTAGACTTCTCGACATCCATTTCAGCCTGGTACCTGGTTGCATCCTGATTGGCTTGGATTCTAGCAACCTCTATGCGTTCTATACTAGCCTGTTGTATCTGAGTCTCCTGCAGCTTAAACTTAGCTAGTTCTAGCTGAAATAACATCTCAGGAGACAGGCCTGGGGGGGGAGAGCACAAAATGGGGGATCCACACTGAGACGTGTTTACGGGTAAGCCAGCTTGCCATTGAGAACCCTCCTGCTGCATCGTGCTAAGACTCGCTGGCTGAGGGCCCAGCTCAGGGGTAGAGTGGAATGGAGGCTTGGAGGGAACCCCCCAAGACCCAACTCCACCCACCGCCCCATCGCCATCACCCAACAAACATGCCACCAAATTCTTCTTGGGCCAACTGTCAGGACAGTCCCGCCCCAAAACCGTGGCTAAACAGCGAAGACCGTAACAATCAATAGCCTGCAGGCGCTGTTCGGTCAAAGGTGTCTGCAAAAATGCCCGGGCATCCCTCTCTCCACTTATAACACTCCCCTCCCTAGATATCTGCTGTACTTGCTGGTCACTAGGCTGTACCGTGTTATCCTCCCCCGTAAATGATGAGTCATTAGACATAGTGCTGGTTATACAATTGCTGTTCATAAACAAAAAAAGTGCTTATTACTAATTGCAGTCTCGACTCACAAAATGTTAAAGATGCTTGAATGACTCTACTCTAGACACCTAACGAAACAATCTGCAAGTCCACCAATACAATAATGACACAATAAAAATTCCTCCAATATGCAAGAAAATTCTAGCCAGCTCTACTAGGTAGCATAGAATAGTTCTCCAAAAAACATGTGATAGGATACTACTGAATCTTGTGCAAGGTCGCCATTTTGTTACGGCTAGATCGGCAATACATATTCGGGATTCTTGATCGTAGGACAGAAATGGCTTAAGTGACAACGACACGCTCGATTCCAGTCCCAAATACTATATGCTCCAGACAACAAAAGCACCAACGCCCTACAGAGTTATCGTCTACGGTAACGAGGTACCTTAACTCGGCGAAAGTGTACAACAGGGGTAGGATATGAGGCTAAACTCCCTCAGACATTTATAGGTTACGTTATTACTAAAGAAATGCAATACTCAAGAAACTACGTTAATATTAAGCCTCTAATAATGTAGAATAGAAGCAGGCTAAAGGTATGACAGTGAAATGCTAAATGACAAATGTACACGCCTACTTGAAAGCGCGTGCACTACACTAACTGTCCCCTACTAACATGCACTAGCATGTAGCATACAAGATGTTCATGATCCAGTAGATACCTAATAATACACATGGGAGGAACATAAACAGTAGTCACTTATTATAATAATGAATCTATACTTGGAATAACTAAAAGGTTGCAGGCAACAGTACTGCGCCGGTAGCCTACTACCGCATAGGCTACTTCGCTTCTCTCACTCTGTCTCCCCTCCGAGTCCATATGCGCCCTACGCAACAGAACTCCGGACACAGCAGCAAAACGACAGTGCAGTTAATTGATACATGAAAGTATTAATAGTGTTGTCTTGTGTGTGAGTAATGTGTATTGTAAAGTGTTATAGATATACTTAAAGAGAGCTGCAATGCATAGTAAAATAAAGATATATCCCACTCATCATCCCCATGTGTTCTAGCTAGCAGGCCAAGTCACAGGAACAACGAGTCCCAGCACCGAAAGCGAGAACCCAGGAGAAGACTGTAGAGAACACAAGGACAGATAAATTACGTTACTCTACTATACCGGCACTACGAGCGAGCTGTAGTCTCGGGTGCTACACTCGCTCCTGGCTCGGTATGCAAATCAAGGCTAAGTCCTCGTCCCTCTACAGACAACTCCTGGGCATGGTCGGGCTCTTACACATGGCACCAGTCTAGTCACAAATGGGATGATGAGCAGGGCATATAACTCGTGAACATGTAGAACGTTCACCAACTATCCTCATCAAGAAGATCGCTGTTCACATTAACCCCTTAAATCTAATACATGTAAATATATGCTTGTCCTAAGAGTAATACGAGAGGTGAGTGCTGAAACTCCTTTAGGACCTCAAGGGAAGGTTATGCATTTAAATAGAGAGAAGAATGAAATGAGAGTAATGTCGTCAGAGAGAAAGAGTGCAACCGTGAGAAGTGGGGAGAGAGAGCAAGGGATGTTAGAATCTCAAAGGTTCTAGGCAACCTAGTCCAGGAACACACAGCCAACCTCCAGGCAGTGTGCTGTACGACAACATGGGCCCAGCCCAGGCAGGCAACAATGGACTACCAACCCTATCGCGCCTAGCTATAAGGGCAAGGCTGCCAACCAGTCCATACGTCTGGCAACCACCCGGCCGGCAGCGCGGCGTGTTGCTACCCTCTTGCTCTGAAGCCCAACTCACTCTCTCTCTCTGAATTCCCATTATCCTATCTATCAACTTCTCTATTGATACTACATATTAAATGGAAGGTCGCGACATGGCTTAAAACAAAACCCACCACTGGTTAGCACATGACGAGACCTTTGCAGAGATACAAAGAACATAGTTATAAGTTGTCACACTCAATATACATAGCGGCTGACGGTAGCCAGATCACGGGCGGTACAGTGGAGTACCAAGGAGTACAATCAGGTTGCGTTGCCCAGCACTGGGGTGCGTCACAATATATATATATATATATATATATATATATATATATATACACACATGCACACTCACAAAGGGAGTAAGGAGGTAGAGAGAGATGCAAGAATGATGTGATGAAAGGAATGGGAAGCAAGCAATGGAATATCGATTTGAATGGAAAGAGAGAGAGAGAGAGAGAATGAGATATAGTGTGCGTGTGTGTTAGCTGATGGATTAGTGGAGGAAATTGGTAGTGAAGTCAAACGAAGGGATCGATGAAGGGTAAGTGCAGGTAAGGTCAGGGCTACAATAGTTTACCCCTTAATACATTCGGTGTCGCAGTTCTTTTCTGTTGTCTGGCTATTATTAAACGATTCTATTCAGCTTAGGAAAGATTTGTGGGAATGAAAAGGGTTAACCAATTAACCTTCTGACTTCCATATCCCCTTCCTAATCTGAATAAAATCGTCTCTTGATAACCAGAACACAGAACTAAAATGTGTGATAGTATCTTGAAAGAGTTCAGGGACCAGTAGGTTGTACAAGGATCATGCCAGACATTGTATTATAGGAACTATATTTTAGTACTTTAGATTGTAGTTAGTGTATTAGTGTTTTGCCTAGAATTAACAAAAGGATTCAATGGTGACACAATGATAAATGTGTCGGAATAGAGTTAGAGATATTTATTACAAAAATTATATGTAGCACTTAAGCAATTTAATATTTGTCTTGCAAAAGTTACCTTCAAAATGTTTAACTTTGTTAACAATTTTAATTTAATATGATGCATTCATTCCTACACTGCATAATTAGCAATAAATCATCCACAGGTAGATTTGGTCAACTTGGACAACTTGCCTAGGGAACGACTACTACTACTACCTATTGTGCTTGATTCAACAACATTCAAGCACATCACCAGCCTACAAAATGCTGCCTCATCACCTGCATGGCCAGTCTAGAACAAACTGACCAACCGACACAACGCAGTCACCTTTATAACCCAGTCGTGCTCTTTGGATCAACAATTGGATATACTCCTACTAATGCGAATTACCCCTGTACCTGACAGTCTGAAAAAGAATGGCCATATGGTCTGTGAGGTCCAAGGGGTACTTATAGCCCCTCTTTCCTGAAAGCTCTTCAATACCAAGAGATACAGGAAAAGGGTACAATACAGGAGGGGAAATTTGTTTGGCAGCTTCCTACCAAAGCTGTACTGCTGTACTGATGTCAGCTGTACAAGGCCCAGTGCATCAGAGAAAGAAGTGATGGTTGTGCCATCAGAGTGGGAAAGGGGAGGGAGAGACGAGTAAGAGAAATTGTTGTAGAGGCTTTTGGCTAGATGCCAGAAAGCTTGGGAAGAGCTAGAGCTAATATATGCATATATATATATATATATATATAATTATATATATACAGTATATATATATATACAATATATATACAGTATATATATATATATATATATATATATATATATATATTCTTTAATACATACGAGGTTGAAAGAAATGGCAATTTCTGCGTTGGAAATTTTATTATTCAAAGTTTCCAGGTCTCTGATGAGTTTTCGCTGGGTGGCAGGAAGTAGATGAAGGAGATGAGCAAAATTCATGGTGGTACAGGGTTACATTAAAGTACATGAAGATACAGGATATACGACGTGTTTCACTGGACAACCAGCATTATCAAGTAAGGAAGGAATGATATAAAAGGTAAACAGGAAGGGTATATATAGAGGGTGGAGGATCAGAGGAGGCGGAAAACAGGGGGCAAAAGTCTGCTATTGGTGGAGGGGTAATCTAGGAGAGAGAAAGGGGGTAACCGCTTCACGCATGCGCACTGGATGTGGGATGGTGGTCGGTAGGTGGGGTCGAAGCTGATTGGCTGCGTGTCGAGGGGCGTGGCCTAAGTTGTGTGGCGCCTGCGGAAGACGAAGCTGAAGGAGGTAGCGCGGGGGACTGCGTCAAGGGCACCGGGGGGCGAGGAGGGGTGTTAGGTCCTGTAGGGTAGTGCCTTTTGGCAGAAGGAAGGATCTGAAGGTCCAGAGTTTGGTTGTTGATGTTGGGATGTAAGGCTTGGATATATAAAGCTTCGAGTATAGGTAATCTCCTTGGGTCACTTTCTTTATCGAGTATGGTGGTGTGTTTCTCTAACTCGTTGCGTGTGAGGTGAGGGTGGTTAGGGGTGAGATAGTGGTCTTTGATGGCTCCAGCCTGAAGGTGAAGAGTTAACCGACGTGAAAGACGAGTCTGCGTCATACCAATATAGGAATGAGGTCCACAGTCCTCATAATTACAGGTATGTTGGTAAATGACGTGATCGTCGGTCATCGGGCTCTTTATCTTGATGGAGGCTGGTTTGTTGCGGAGAACGAGGTTGGAGGTCTTGGGGGATTTGTAATAAATTATTAATTTGATTTTGTTTTCCGGGTTGGTTGGGTGGACATGCTTGGAGATTATTTCTTTTAAGACGGCCTCGTCATTTTTGTGTTCAGAGGACATGTAATTGCGGTAGAAGATCTTAATTTCATTGGGGGGGTCAATGTTGGGAGGGCTTTGGATGTACCATTTTTCAAGATGGTGGTTGATGGTGCTGGAGATGTCGGAGTTGGAGTATCCGTTATTTACTAAAACTTGGGATAGTCTTTCTAGTTCCTGGTGGGTGTCGGCCCCGGTAGAGCAGTGCGTGAGGGCTCTCCTAACATAGGCGGAGATGGAGGATAGAAGATAACGGCGGGGGCATTCACTATCGCCATTGAGGCATTGTCCTGTGTTAGTTGGTTTAATGTAGACGGTGGTTTTGAACCCATGGTCGTTCAGAGCTACGAGGATGTCGAGGAAGGGGAGTTGTCCATTGTTAGATTTTTCAAAGGTGAAGTTAAGTCCGGAGGAGGTCATGAAGCGACACTGGAGTTCCTGTAGTTCGTGGAGGTCCTTGATTTGCACGAAGATGTCATCCACGTATCTACAGTAGACGGCGGGTCGTTGGGCAGCTAGGAGCTCTTCCTCGATGGTACCCATGAAAAAGTTCGCAAAAAGAACTCCTAGGGGGCTGCCCATCGCCACACCGTCTATCTGCTTGTACATGTTGCCCAGGGGGCAAAGGAAGGGGGCCTCCTTGGTACATAGCTCCAGTAGTGTTTTCAGGGCCTTCTCCGGGATGTCCAGTGTAGGTGTATCAGGGCAATGATAAATTCGACGTAGAATCATGTCAATGGTCCTATCCACTGGCACGTTGGTGAACAGGCTTTCTACGTCGAGAGAGGCGATTGTGTGGTTGTTGTTACGGGGGGCGTCTCGTAAAATGTCCAAGAAATCGTGGGCTGAGTTAAGGTTGAATTGGCTGGGCACGTAGGGGGTGAGGAGGTTGTTCAGGGCCTTGGCGATCTGGTAGGTGGCAGTGGGGATCTGGGAGATGATGGGGCGGAGGGGGTTCCTAGGTTTGTGTGTTTTGATGGCTCCGTACGCATAACCAGGGGTGTATTCTCCGACGAGTTTTTTAAGGTGGATCCCTCCTTGTTTGGCGTTGATGGCGGTGATGGTGGTGTTGGCAATACATTTTGATTTCGTCGGTTGGGTTGCGGGTGATCTTTTTAAATTTAGTATTGTCACTTAAGATGACGTCCATTTTTCTAAGATATTCCTCCTTGTCATGGATCACGAGGCAGGAAGCTTTATCCGCACGACGGATGATGATGTTGGGGTTGTCTCTTAATAGTTTGGCAGCTTGGAAGTGTTGTTTGTTGAGTATTTTGCTATGGTGAGTTCCTCTGGTTTTGGCGGCTTCAGCGAGGAGAGTAGGTTGTAGGGCGGGAGTAGTGGTGACCTTCCCATCCTTCTTGAGTCGTAGGATGTCGTCCAGGAGGATTTCCGTTTCTAGGCGTTTCCGGTGGGGGCCAGGTTTGGAGCTGTAGTGGCAGTTGAGGCCTTTGTTGAGGAGGTCTTCTTGGTCCAGGGTCAGAATGGTGCTAGTAAGGTTTATATATCCTTTTGTTGGTTTGGGTAGTTTTAAGTTTCCGCCATAAAGACGGGCAAGCTTTTTTATGGTTGTGTTTTCGGCTTGTCTTCTGTGTTGTTCAAGGAGTTGTTCGAGGGCTGTGTTGATTTCGGCTTTGAGGTGGTCTGGAGGGGTTTCGTCTTCCCAAATCCGTAGAAGAGCATCTCGTTCTTTACGAAGGTTGTTGGCGAGCTCACGTTTTTCAATTATTTGGTCCTTCACCAGTTCTTCACGAAACTGGAGGGTGCTGGTGCGATGTCTGGCATTCTCGTGAAGTTTTATGTTGGTAAAGCCAGGTAATAAATTTTCTTTAATACATACGAGGTTGAAAGAAATGGCAATGTCTGCGTTGGAAATTTTATTATTCAAAGTTTCCAGGTCTCTGATGAGTTTTCGCTGGGTGGCAGGAAGTAGATGAAGGAGACATAAAAAAATAAAAATAAATAAAAAAATAAAAAAGGGCCAACCATAAAGGTTCAGAATATGCGTACAGTATAATTATACATGTAGAGTTTATTCTATCATATCGACCATTCAGAAAACATTTCTGGAGTTATATTTTAACATATCGACCATCAAGTAGGGGCAAGAATATATGTTAGAGAGGTACCGGGGATCTATCTTGGTTGCATAAAGTTATGTGTGGCTGGATGTGGGTGCTATGATAATGGATGTGCTGTGATACTTGGTGATGAGGGTATAGTGTTAATGGTTATGTGGGTTGGTACGGGACCTGGTAATCCGCAGGAGAGTGCAGACCAACTACCTGACTCTGGAACCAACCACTCTTGCACATGTTTAATAACGGAAGATCTACGAAAGTAGAGAAATGCATTTTAACACTTTTATGACATGAACATATTTTTAATATAAACACAAAGGTCTGAGCCCTCTAATAAGATACTCGGACGTACTCTGTAAAACAAAAATTCTTGCATGCAATATAATTTTAATGCAATTTAGATTTAGCACTAACATGTGTTAAACTTTGTGCAGTGAATTTCCACTTGTCTACACACCTTTAGTGTGGAAAAATATATTTGCATATACTGTATATATATATATATATATTGTTACGACTGAGGTTTAAATATATCAGGGCTCTTATTCATTGGACTAGCAATGGCATAAATGCTACAACGGAAAGCGCTAGATCCAACCTCTGATGTATATTCCCAGTGAACAAAGAACACAAATACTCTCCAGAGTTCTATATGCAATAATAGGTTATCAAACTCTCAATAAATGTGCATCTACTCTAGGCTTAATGTTATGTGAAAACAGCCTATTACTACCTATAACCGAAGGTGCTTGGTTATGGTCTGCAAAGTAAGGTGGTAAGAGAAGTTACAGCTTACGTTACTTTAATCAATAAATGTCAGGCACTCCTGCATGAAAGAAAGTGCACTAAAGTCCTTCAACACCAACAAGGAATCTTCTTTAAATGTTAGATGCTATCAAGATGCTCGAATCGGAAATGGAACCCAAAAAGGCAGGCAGCGGAACAATGCTCGTGCAGGCTATGCACACAAAAAGGCAGGAGATATACTGCAGTCGGAGCCAAGAATATCCTAAACGCTACAACAATAATAATAATCGCCACGACAATGCAGTATTCCTATCAACAAAAAGAGCCTAAGTCGTTTGTGTCTCAATACATCAAACTAGGCTGCGAAATGCTTGTGTAAACATAAACGGGTATGCATAATAAGAGTAATTGGTTTAATATACTTAATGTCTACTATGACTGATAAAGTCTAGCTAGAGTCAATGATACGAGATACTGGTGCGCATGGCATGCCGCATAGCCTAGTGCAAATCTCAAGTCTGTGCGTCAAGTATTACGTTATAGTGAAGGGTAGCTCTCTTGAGAAACCTTAATACCGAAGTATTAAGCGTTCTCCTGGCGTACCTCAAAGACAAACAACCGAGCTTAGAACAGTGCAGAATGGTATAGGCAAAAAGCCCTCATTCGTGCATGCTCTACTCTCAATGGCACACAGACTAGAATTTACCCAATCAACTCCAGTTCTCAGGTATGTCGTGCAGCTTTTAATTAAAGCCAGCACTCATCGGAAACAATACCTTATAGTATCAGACTCCTAGTCTAGCATTATCTAATCTAGCAGAACACTAATAATTATAGGAAGCGGTACTGAACAATATGAATGCCAACCAATGCTTCGTGATCAACTTATCTTAACAACTAAACATACATGGGTTATATAAGACCTTAACGCACAATACAACTGGCCAGCATTAAGCTGATTATGCAGAGTTAACCAGAGGGGGTATAATATTAATAAAAGGTGGTGAAAGATATGGAAAATGAGAGAGATAGGCAGAGGAAAAGGTTCTCAGGTGCAGGAAGGGGGACAGATATCAAAGGGATAAGAGGGATGCATTCTAGAAACCAGATCTGAGGGAGAGAGTAGCAAGAGAGCTGTATATATACTAGCCCTAGCTCGCACTGCGTAGGCAAAGCGGTAACAAGTCCTCTAGCCAATCCAAAAGAGGCCCGCCAACCATGACGTCACCAAGCATGGTAAAAAATCCTCCAACCAATCCCCAAGAGGCCAGCCAGCCGTGACGTCATCGAGCATGGCAAAAAACACTGCACGCCTACCCACACTCTGTTCTACTCTCTCTCTCTCTCTCTCAAATCCTATCATTACTACTTAATGATAAAACATATACTTTGCAAATAAATATATAAAGCCTTGACATGGGCGAAAACAAAGAGCCTTTCTGGACTGCCCATGACACGAGCTTTCATATGAAATAAAGCACACAATAATACATCAACTGTAGCCACATCCACTGCCCTGGCGAACCTAGCGAGTCACTGTAGGACAAGCCATGCGGTTCTAACGGAGTGGTTAATGTCACACCCCCCCCAAGATTTTTCTCAGAGGCCCAAAGCTCAAACAAAAATCTGATGGTTAGAACCCATGCTATATCTCTACTTCCCATCACTTAGCGGCAGTAAAATATCTGGCACAGTTCTCAACAAAACATTTTACAAAATTATAACCCTCCCCAACACAATAGGTTAAATCATATGTAGTTATGCTCCTCAAGAGCGAGCTTCTCTAGCCCAGCATTCTGAGAGGAGTGCAACTCAGAATTACTGCTATAACATACTGAAAAAATTCAACTATCAAAGAAAGAGTTTTTATTTGATTTTTATGTTTTTAATTTGTTTATTTCGGCTGCACTATAGGGGCAAGCCTAGTTTGTTCTTCTATACCAAACGCTCAACTCCTGCTTTATTACCCAATACGCTGGGCTACAACCGCGAGCCAACAAGCACCAAGCGCAAAATACTATTCAAACTAAAGCAGGAGGCTACCCGTGTGTCAATCTACCCAGGATCATATACCCTTGAACGACCATCTGCAACCACGTTGTCACAACCGGCAATATGGCGTATGTCCAGGTTATATACCAATAACCTTAGTGACCACCTGGTCAGCCTCATATTCCGATTGTGAAACTGGTCCAAGAACTTGAGAGGGTGATCTATCTATCTATCTATTGCCTGACGCCGTGATCCCCGAAGGGGTGGCCACGAACGAACCGCCCCCATGCACCTCTGTCCCCAGTCAGTCGACGCCCCTCGACGAGAGGGTGATGATCTGGGTAAACTACAACGACCGGACCATAGGCTGGAACATAGACCTCGAAATGCCTCAGTGCAAGCACAACTGGCAGCAGCTCCTTCTCGACAACAGAGCAGCTCCCCTGGGCCGAATTGAACTTCTCCGAGCAGAAACTAACAGGATGCTCCAGCCCATCATCGTCCTTTTTCACAAGGACGGCACCAGCCCCCACACCACTAGCATCCGTTGCTAGTTGGAAAGGTAGGCTAAAGTCAGGGGCCCTGAGGATCGGGTGAGTGCACAACAGGTGTTTTACTACTCTAAACGCCTTCTCACACTCAGGCGCCCATTTGACTTTCTTATCCTTCCAGTTATCCTCCACCTGAGCTTGACTGTCCCGTTCTCCTTCTCCACCTTGACTGCTAAACTTCATCAGAGGCACAGTGAGAGGCTCAGGGGGGTGCCTCACATACTCCTTCATGAGATTAACGTGACATAACTGATTGCGCTTACGTCCGTCTGGAGCGGCCACTAAGCAATCCAGGTCCGATAGCCTCTCAACCACCCTATAAGGACCAGTGTACTTCGCGGATAAGGGATGACCTACAAGGGGCAGTAGAATCAACACTTCTTGATCCACGTGAAACTCCCTGAGTTTAACCTTGAGGTCGTACCTGTCCTTCATGAGGGCCTGAGAGCTAGTCAAATTACGGCCAGCCAACTCCAGACTGCGCAACATCCGTTCTCGACTGTCGAGGACATACTTGAGCATAGAACAAGGTTTTTCTGCGCCCTCCCATATTTCTTTAACCATATGGAGAGGCCCTCTGACACGGTGTCCAAAGACGAGCTCATTAGGGCTGAATCCCAAACTTTCCCCAGGTACCTCCCGTGCAGCGAATAAAACATATGGCAGGCCAAGATCCCAACCTTTCCTACCCTCAAAGCAACAACAACGAAGCACAGATTTTAAGGCTGAGTGCCATCGCTCTAACACACCCTGGCTCTCCGGATGATACGCAGATGACACAACCGTAACAATCCCATGCTGCTGCATCGTTTGAACAAAGAGGTTAGAAGTGAAGTTGGATCCTTGGTCTGACTGAATCTCCTGCGGGCAACCATACCGGGAAAAATACACTAGCAAGTTTCGGACCACCGTCTTCGCTGACCCATTTCTCATATGGTACGCATCAGGGTACCTATTGCTACCTCTCCCGACTGTGCATCACTGTCCTCCTCCAACTCGGAAGCACCGGTACCACATTCAAGAACCTCCGGGTCTTCTAATTGCAATTTACGAATGTCCGAAGGAGCAAGCTTATCTAAGTGTTTGCAAAACAACTCATGCCCCCTCCTACATTGAATTTAGCCTCCCGTTGCTCTCTCTCTGTGTATCGTTGCTGTCTCTTCGTCTTTTTAAGCCCATCCCCTGCCTTCTTAGTAACAGTTAATGGGTCTTCTCCAGACTCGAAAATCGGTCCTAATAATGAGTCCCCGAGAATGTCCGTTGATACTAAATTCTCAACTGCATCAACTTTCAATCCCTTCTCGGTACCTTTCCTCCGCTTGTCTAAAGACTGTTGACCAGAATGTGACTCCCTGGATGCAAGAGATCTGGTGACAACACACGCCATAGGTTGCACCTGACACTTCTCAACCCACTCCTGCTCCTCCCTACTCACGTCGACCGGCTTCTCGGCAACGACTAAAGGTGGAGCCTCAGAAGTAGGCCCCGCAAAGTCGTTGCCGAGAAGGAGGTCGATGCCCCCAACAGGTAACTTCTCCACAATTCCTACATCCAGGTCACGAGTTACACCATCAACTTCCATCTTCATTCTTACAAGCGGGTATGACCTTGTTTCATTAACTCCCTGAACCACAACCACCCGCGCCGTATTTACAGGTTTACCAGTGAAATTCCTCAACAGTGTTTGCGATGCCCCAGTGTTACGCAAAATTCTCACCTCATGTCTTCTACCCCCCCACTCCACACAACCGAGTCCCCTATGGTCACTAAAGGAATCACGGACAGGGAATAAGCCTTCCGGATCCTTCTGCACTGGCAGTGTATTTACCTCGGAAGAATTGCCTCTAACAAACTCTGATGTCCTCTTGAACACTCCAATGCTGTGAGCAAAAGACACGGCTGCCGGAGGAGGTCGACTAGGGCACTCATTTGCCTTATGACCCTCCTGGTGGCACTTAAAACACATCAATTTCGGTTTCGGCTTATACTGTGATGTAAAAGGCCACTGACTTGTCTTATATGGCGTGGTGTCAGGTTTGCATTCAGTTTTAGTTTCATTGCTCTTTTGTTTAAATGTGTCATTGCTACGGGGAGGGGGAGGATAACGGTCCCTAGCACTTGCATCGTACTTCTGTGAGGACCCGCAACCCCGAATCAACGACAGCCGTCGATCAGCCATTTCTGCTGCTTCGACTAGAGTTCTTGGGTTTTTCTCCTTTAAGTTCAAAGTTAGATCACCGCCCGTGCTCTTAAAGAACTGCTCCAACATCATTAACTGATTAATTCCATCAAATGTTGTTACCCTCTCAGATCGGAGCCAGTTCCCCATAGCATCGGACAAGTCCCGGGCGTGTTCCAAAAAGGTGCTATCTCTTCCCTTAGTTACTCCCCGGAACTTTAAACGGTACGTTTCTGGTTGCAGTTCGTAAGCCCTCAGGACAGCCTCCTTGAGATCCTCATACACAATACATGACTCCAAAGGTAACGCATCGTAGGCTTTAAGACCCTTGCCTATTAATCTAGAGGATACAAGTGCTGCCCATTTATTCTCTGGCCACTGGTGTTCCTGGCACTTCTTCTCAAAGCGTGCGAAAAATTCTGTTAGCCCACTCTCATCAAACACCGGAACCAGTTTCCACTGGTTTCCATTAACAGAAAAGAAACACCCCAAACTCTTATACCTCAATATACACACAAAAATACGCGGAAATACTCAAGGGCTATACTATGTTGCAGACAAAAATTATTCTTGCTGATCCCCGCAAAATATTCCCCAAAACAACAAATGTTCCCTGCTAATAAATGTAGGTTCACCAAATCCTGGCAAGGTCGCCATTTGTTACGACTGAGGTTTAAATATATCAGGGCTCTTATTCATTGGACTAGTAATGGCATAATTACTACAACGAAAAGCGCTAGATCCAACCTCTGATGTATATTCCCAGTGAACAAAGAACACAAATACTCTCCAGAGTTCTATATGCAATAATAGGTTATCAAACTCTCAATAAATGTGCGTCTACTCTAGGCTTAATGTTATGTGAAAACAGCCTATTACTACCTATAACCGAAGGTGCTTGGTTATGGTCTGCAAAGTAAGGTGGTAAGAGAAATCACAGCTTACGTTACTTTAATCAATAAATGTCAGGCACTCGTGCATGAAAGAAAGTGCACTAAAGTCCTTCAACACCAACAAGGAATCTTCTTTAAATGTTAGATGCTATCAAGATGCTCGAATCGGAAATGGAACCCAAAAAGGCAGGCAGCAGAACAATACTCGTGCAGGCTATGCACACAAAAAGGCAGGAGATATAATGCAATCGGAGCCAAGAATATCCTAAACGCTACAACAATAATAATAATCGCCACGACAATGCAGTATTCCTATCAACAAAAAGAGCCTAAGTCGTTTGTGTCTCAATACATCAAACTAGGCTGCGAAATGCTTGTGTAATCATAAACGGGTATGCATAATAAGAGTAATTGGTTTAATATATTAATGTCTACTATGACTGATAAAGTCTAGCTAGAGTCAATGATACGAGATACTGGTGCGCATGGCATGCCGTATAGCCTAGTGCAAATCTCAAGTCTGTGCGTCAAGTATTACGTTATAGTGAAGGGTAGCTCTCTTGAGAAACCTTAATACCGAAGTATCAAGCGTTCTCCTGGCGTACCTCAAAGACAAACAACCGAGCTTAGAACAGTGCAGAATGGTATAGGCAAAAAGCCCTCATTCGTGCATGCTCTACTCTCAATGGCACACAGACTAGAATTTACCCAATCAACTCCAGTTCTCAGGTATGTCGTGCAGCTTTTAACTAAAGCCAGCACTCATCGGAAACAATACCTTATAGTATCAGACTCCTAGTCTAGCATTATCTAATCTAGCAGAACACTAATAATTATAGGAAGCGGTACTGAACAATATGAATGCCAACCAATGCTTCGTGATCAACTTATCTTAACAACTAAACTTACATGGGTTATATAAGACCTTAACGCACAATACAACTGGCCAGCATGAAGCTGATTATGCAGAGTTAACCAGAGGGGGTATAATATTAATAAAAGGTGGTGAAAGATATGGAAAATGAGAGAGATAGGCAGAGGAAAAGGTTCTCAGGTGCAGAAGGGGGACAGATATCAAAGGGATAAGAGGGATGCATTCTAGAAACCAGATCTGAGGGAGAGAGTAGCAAGAGAGCTGTATATATACTAGCCCTAGCTCGCACCGCGTAGGCAAAGCGGTAACAAGTCCTCTAGCCAATCCAAAAGAGGCCCGCTAACCATGACGTCACCAAGTATGGTAAAAAACTCCTCCAACCAATCCCCAAGAGGCCAGCCAGCCGTGACATCATCGAGCATGGCAAAAAACACTGCGCGCCTACCCACACTCTGTTCTACTCTCTCTCTCTCTCTCTCAAATCCTATCATTACTACTTAATGATAAAACATATACTTTGCAATTAAATATATAAAACCTTGACATGGGCGAAAACAAAGAGCCTTTCTGGACTGCCCATGACACGAGCTTTCATATGAAATAAAGCACACAATAATACATCAACTGTAGCCACAGCCACTGCCCTGGCGATCCTAGCGAGTCACTGTAGGCGGCCGCAGTTTTTAAGCTAGAGCGTTCATACTTGGTATGCATAGTAATGGGGTCCCTAGGCAGGTTTTATTGAAAAAATAGAATTCCCCAGGGATAAAGGGACGGAGAAAATGGGCGCGAAATCGGAAAAATGGCCGTTTGGGGCAGAAGGAGGCCTCCGATCGAAAAGGTGTATGGAACGAAAGTTGTTCGCAGCCCCCCAAAATGGGGTTACGGATGAGGTCAGATCCAAAATCGGAGGTCATTTAGCGGCCGAAATCGAGGTCGCCGTTTAATGAGGCACAGTGAGGTCGAGCCCGGTGATTATGGTGATGATTGTGGTAGTAGTGATTGATGATGGTGATTTTGGTAGTCGGAGTGGTGGTAGTAGTGATGGTGATTATGGTGATTACCCGGGCAACGCCGGGTACCCCTGCTAGTATATAATATTTTCGATTGTCTGTCTGTCTGTTCTTTATGAATGGCCACATTTTTTAAGCTAGAGCGTTCATACTTGGTATGCATAGTAAGGGGGTCCCTAGGCAGGTTTTAGTGATAAAATAGAATTCCCCAGGGTGAAAGGGACGGAGCAAATGGGCGCGAAATCGGAAAAATGGCCGTTTGGGGCAGGAGGCCTCCGATCGAAAAGATGTATGGAACGAAAGTTGTTCGCAGCCTCCCAAAATGGGGGTACGGATGAGGTCAGATCCAAAATCGGAGGTCATTTAGCGGCCGAAATCGAGGTCGCCGTTTAATGAGGCACAGGGAGGTCGAGGCCGGTGATTATGGTAGTGATTGTGGTAGTAGTGATTGATGATGGTGATTATGGTAGTAGTAGTGATGGTGATTATGGTGATTACCCGGGCAACGCCGGGTACCCCTGCTAGTATATATATATATATATATAGATATATATATATATATATATATACAGTATATACATATATCTATATTTATATACATATACATATATATATATATATATATATATATGTTTCTAATCTCTCAGTGGGGTTCGAACAGCCGACCGTCAGGACGATAGCCGACGCTTTAATCAACTACACCACGGCACTGAGAGATTAGAAACATTTAGTGGCTCACGTGTATTTGTAATTTATACTCAATATATATATATATATATACAGTATAGGCTATACATATTGTTACGTATCTTGATCCTCAAGTGGTTAACTTGATGAATCTAGATAGCACAGATATATATTAAGGTATCAGTCAGCTGAAGGCAAAACGGAAGTAAAATCTAATATAATTATTTCCTGTTGTTGCTTCCTTTCCTTTTGGATCTTAGGACTTGGTATCCTTTATTGACTGATACTCTTTAATTATGAAAAAATACTGAAACTAATTAAAGTCATGTAGTATTTATAAAGAATTATTACTTAACCGAAGCTTAGTAGGCTATGGTTATGAACCGAATAAGTTATATCTAAAGAAGGACTATTAATTATATATCAAGTCTTTAAAGATTAATATTAACCCGTGGAGCCCTGGCTAGTTTTGTAATGTTTGTTCACCAGAACCCGGCCGGTTTTCAAAAAATGGTTTTATTCCAGAAACAATAGCGAATGGGTTAGGAATGAAGGAAAAACCATGAAAAACCGCTCAAAAAGCTTAAAGAATGGTCCTACAGAGCCCCCGAAAACGTATTTTACAAGAGTAAAAAATTGAAGGCAATTACCCCAAAAACCAGGTTATTGCGCGCTCACGCGCACGCACGTGGACTTTGAGAGTTTTCAACCATTGGCACGGTTGCGTGGGATACGTACACAGTTCCCATACAAATCTGAGCCCTCTTGAGTGGCTACACCTGAGGTTACGGTCGGCGCAATTAGGGTGACGCGTCAGACGCGTCTCTGGGGCTGTGCGTTACATACATCGCCGACGCGTCAGACGCGTCGCTGGGGCTGTACGGGTTAAGGTAAGAATATTTCTGTCTCTAACCCTTTTTTAAATGAATAGATAGTTTTCTTATATCATGTCCTTTTATTTATATATAATGTAGTTATTATTCTTGGTTCTTGTCTTACGTTAATAGTATTATATTATTATTATCAGGATTAATATTAAAGTCACATACAAAGTTAGATATATATTTAATAATTAGATAAATGTATTTTCTTAACCACGTAACATTGAGGTTTGATTATGAGTAAATTAAGTTACAGGATCGCTTCATAGATTCGATTCAGGTCTCACTGAAATAATATGAAAAGTAAAAATAATATTTTGAAGCTAAAAGAATTTTCTTCAGCTTGTCTAAGGCGATATTACTAATATGAGACAATAGTATCACCGTTCTTGTTCTTACCAGCAATGTAAGCTTAATTAAACGAAAATGAAAGAACTCGTAAGTATTAATATAAAACAATAGTATTACTTTTATCATAACCCAATTAGTTAAAGAGTTGCTTTAGTCCACAAGTCAGTCAACTAAAATAGTTAAGTACATAATAGTAGCGTTAACGTTAATTCACAATCACATATCTCACTAACCAACATAAGTGTTTACACCGAACACACTTAACACACACTTATATAATCTGACTGACAGTCACAATCCCATTATAATACTTCACCCCGGTGTTCCTCCAGCTGCTAATTGTTCACCTTCCCAACTCCAAATGTGACTGATTTGAATGCCCACTACTCGGGTCTTATATACTATGCAATGATGGTGTAGGAACGAATCAGGAGGCGGGGATGGTGCGCGCCCCAATTGCAGCTCCTCTAGTTGCGTAGCAGATGCGTGCTCCAATGGCATCGATGATCGTCATAGCGTCGGGTCATCGAAGTAGTTTGCAGGGTCCGAAAGTAGGGGCCAGGTTGTGTAATGACGTCAATCACCCATCAAATTCCCCCCCCCCCCCCCATATGACGCACGCAGTGTAAAGGCTTGTTTGCTGGTATGCAGGCGAGCTGGTTTCCCACTCTCGCTGGTCTGCTTCGCCGCCCGGGTAATTCGGCACTCCTTCAACTCTTAACTCTAACTCTTAAATAAACACATACAGGGCTCCGTATGTCAGACCTCCCCCCTAGAAAAGAGTTTAAGGAGTATAGTACATAATATACACAATACATAATTAGATTCACCACCAGATTGGGAACAGCAAGAGTATAATGAGGATATAATAAGGATGTCACCCAAAGTAGGCAACGTCTCCAGGTACCACATCAGAACATAGCCGGAACGTAGCTGGAGCGTTATTCGAACAGCAAGGCATTATCTCACAGCTGAAGGCTAGAAAGCGCACTACTAAAGCATGATATTTACCTCACTACAAGGGAGAGTTAATTGCCAAAATCCTCTCATTAAGTTAATCTTACTGCTGTATGAGGCCAACCTGGTAAATGCAATCTTTAATAGATACGTGATAGGCAATCGGCTAGCACGTTCTGGACCCCTTAATATGTTTAACATCCAGGGAGTATTCCTGCACCAACAAGCTCCACCTGGTCAGTCGTTGGTTTTTATTTTGGAACTTATGCACAAATTTTAAGGGGTGATGGTCAGTATACACAGTGATGGCACCAGAGGCAGACTGCACATAGACAGCAAAGTATTGAAGGGATAAAATTAATGCTAACAGCTCCTTCTCAATGACTGAATAGTTAGGTTGAGCAGAATTTAATTTTTTACTAAAATAGCACACAGGATGTAATACTTCACAGTCGTCTTCCTGTAGCAATACTGCACCAACCCCGGTATTGCTCGCATCCACTGCTAGGGAAAAAGATCTGCTATAATCAGGAGCTTGGAGTACAGGATAATTTGATAATATATATTTGGTAGCATTAAAGGCCTCCTCACATTCGGAGGACCATTCAGACTTCACATCCTTACGGAGATCTGTCAGGGGAGCTGTTAACCTAGAAAAGTTTAAGATGAAACGCCTATAATAACAAATCATTCCTAGGTACCTTTGGATATGTTTCTTAGTGCTAGGAGTTGGGAATTCTAGAATAGACTCTACCTTTGCTTGAGGAGGTGCAACCTGCCCCTGACCTACCGTATATCCCAGATACTGGACCGTACTCTTTACAAAGGTGCATTTCTTAAGATTTACCACCAGATTGGCATCAGCAAGATTTAAGAACAGCAATCTAAGTTGGTAAAGATGCTCCTCCCATGACTGTGAAAAGATAAGAATATCATCGATGTAGACAACGCATCCAGGTACCCCTTCAGTCACCAAATTCATGGGGCGCTGGAATGTAGCTGGAGCGTTTTTCAAGCCGTAGGGCATTACGTTACAGCAGAAGGCTTGATTATTGACTACAAAGCATGATATTTCCCTCGCTCTAGGGGTGAGAGCTACTTGCCAATATCCCTTCATTAAGTCAATCTTGCTGATATAGGTGGCTGTACCAATCTGGTCAATGCAGTCGTCGATCCGTGGCAGTGGGTAGGTATCGTTCTTTGTGACAGCATTAACTTGCCTATAGTCCATACATAACCTATGGCTCCCGTCTGGCTTTGGCACAAGTATGACCGGACTACTCCACTGGTGATCAGCTCGTTTGACAACATGAAGTCAAGCTCGACCTGCAGTATACTCCTGCGTTGTGGTGAGACACTGTAGGGGGATAGTTTAATGGGTGTTGCATCCCGTACGTCGATGTCGTTCACGGCCAAAGAAGTGAGCCCTGGAGTATCACGGAACACACTGGGAGACTGAGATAAAACAGATTAGTTTGTTCGCTTGATCAGAGGGAAGATGACATAGTTTAGATGGTAATTCCCCCCAAGCTACTGAGTTATACTTAAAGTTGGATAGGCTACATGACAAGTCAAAGTCTGCATGGATACCTTCAGGCTCTGGAACAGTCTGTTGCAGGTCAGTAAGAGAACTGAAGACTTCGTCCGCACCAGGCTGTCCACAGATCCTGACATTCACTGCCACAGTGGGAGAATCTGGAGGAGAGGAATCAGGGGACCTATGGTAGGGTTTCAACATATTTATATGGAATACTTGCGTGGGCTTTCTCCTGTCTGGGGTAGTTACTAGATAATCGGTAATGCTCACCCTCTGAATGATCTTATATGGGCCCCTGAACTTGGCAGATAAAGGTTGGCCAAAAAGGGGGAGCAGGACCAAAACCTCATCACCGGGCTGAAACTCCCTCTCACAGGCTTTTCTGTCATACCAGTTCTTCATGGAGCTTTTAGCCACTGTCAAGTTTTGAGCTGCAAACTCACATGAGGATCTCAGCCGGGTTTTGAAATCTGAAACATACTTGAGGAGGTTTTGGTTCCCCTCCTGGCCAACTAGGCTATCCTGCAGTAGTTGCAAAGGACCTCTTACCTGGTGACCGAAAACTAGCTCATTAGGGGAAAAACCCAGGGATTCAGTTGGAACCTCACGAGTAGCAAATAAAAGAAAAGGTACCCCCTTATCCCACTCAACTCCGGTCTCTGTACAATATTTAGGTAACATGGCTTTCAAAGTTTGATGATACCGTTCGAGAACCCCTTGACTCTCTGGGTGGTAGGTGCTCGACTTCACATGCTCGATACCCAACTCTTTCAGGGACTTCTGAAAAATGTTAGAGGTAAAATTAGTTCCTTGATCACTTTGCACCTCATGGGCGAAACCCATTCTGGTGAAGAATTTGAGCAGTTCCTTGATGACAGTTGGAGCAGAGGTAGTCCTTATAGTCCATGAGCCAGGCCAGATATCGGTACCACCTGGGGTGACTAAACACGAATGGTACTAAAATGTTTATAGAGTGACTGTAAGTACATTAAGATATGATAGCCTTCTCGCACTGGTAGCTTAGTCTAATTTTTTTGATGCAATAGGGGCGCTACCCAAAAATAAAGATTTTTAGCGTGACGCTCGGCGTTTTCCTCATTTTCTTTAAAATCCATCACACAATCATCGCGAAACTTTGAACACCTATGTAGAATTATATTCTCTACCAGAGTTGTTCCTAGGTATTTTTCAAATTTCCTCATATTTCGGAATATACTCTATATTTTGGGTATTTTCCTCTAAATCTAGAATAAATCCTTAAATATGGGGAACATTGAAAAATATATTCTAACAGCTCTTGTAGCTTATTTGATTCTCTACAAGAATTATTCCGATGTGTATTTCAAGTTTCTCCATATTTAGGGGTTTATTTCATATTTGGGGATTTTTTGTTATATTTTGGGGATAATTTATTATTGGAAGGAGCAAACATATGTAGAGTGGTTTCCATGTAATGTGTTTGTTTGTTCATGGTTTAATGGTGATATTTTTTGCAGGTGTGTGTCGACTGTTTGACGGCAGGATGGAACCATCTGCGAGGAAGAGAGCACGGATCGACTGTATCATCCACTGCTCTGATGATGACAGCGATGCTCTGGTGTCACCACAGGATTTGGACTCCTGGAACACATTGCTCAGGGCTGCAGAAATCAGGCAGCATGATCCAGTCCTGGAAGCAGCCAAGGGCCTTGAAGAAGGAGGAATACCACACATACATTATCACCGTAAATGTCGTAGTCTCTTTACAATGAAGAAGTCACTGGATTCTATCCTTGCCAAGGGTGTCAAGATAGAATCAGCAAGCGTCGACCCCAGGAGGAGGGCATCAAGGGATGCCCCTAGTACTAGCAGGGTGTATGCCAAAGTATGTATCTTCTGCGAGAAGTCAAGCAAGTACATAAAAACAACAAAGACAAGGGAGCCACTCATACAGTGTGTTGAGCTACGAGCAGATGAGAAGATTCGCAGAGCAGCAATAAGGAAACTCAACCAGAGAATCCTTGGTTTAGTTAGCAGAGACCTTGTTGCTGCAGAGGGTCACTACCACAAGTCGTGCTACAAACTCTTCACAAAAGATGATTTCCCAGCGGCCGCCAGGTCGGGTGCAGGTGAAAATCAGGAAGAAAGCGAGGAAGCACGCTACGAAGAGGTTGAGACAGAAGCCCTCGAGGAACTCTGCTTGTATATAAGGACCAAATTATTCCCCAACCCAGAGGTACTGCCTATGACAAACCTCACATCTAGGCTTGAGAGATCCATGATGTCCCGTGGTATTATCCAACTGAAACCAGCGACAAAGAAACATGTTCGCCGAAAGATTGAAACCGAGTTTGGAGAATCACTACGCTTTGTCCCAGATGAGAAAGGAAAGCTTCTAATCTATCCACGCAGCCTCTCAATGGACGACCTTGCCCGGCAAGCACACAAAATGGCAAAAGACCTGCAAGAAGCAAGAGCAGCTAACTCTGAAGATGTCTTAACCAAAGCAGGAATGCAGCTGAGGAATGAGATCAATAAACAAGATGTGAGTCAGCCATGGCCTCCCGATACAGATCAGAATGTCATTCCTGCAGCAGTCACTCAATTCCTGCACACCCTGCTGACAGGAGAGTGTGAGTGTGAAACTCCCTCTGAAAGAGCTCAACGTCTTGCCACTTCCTTTGGCAGTGACTTGGTCTTTGCTGTTACCAGTGGCAAGACAAAACCACCCAAGCACGTACTGCTGACCAATGCTGTAAAGTCTTTGACAGGAAACACAGAACTGATCCGAACTCTGAATCGTCTTGGTCACTGTGTGTCTTACTCAATGTTTGAGGAGATCGATACAGCCCTTTGTATCCAGAAGCTGGAATGCTCAAAGGATGACATTCCACTGCCAGCAAACATCTACCCTGGTGTGTTCACAACCCTGGCCTGGGATAACATTGACCGACTTGAAGAGACCCTAAGTGGAGCAGGTACTTCTCATAGAGTCAATGGCATTGCTGTCCAGTCCAAGGTTGCAGGCTCTGTGCCAGAGAAAGTCCTGCCAGAGATTACCAAGTCCAAGATAAGAAGCATCACTCAGACATCATCAATGCTGCCAATATACAATGTTGGGCGGCGGGCAGGGCCACCTAGGATTGAGACTGCGTATGTCGACACTACCAAGGAAGTCCAGGATTCAAAGACAAAGAACCATATCTGGCTTCTTACTCGAATGTCAGACCATGAGGACCAGTCCATCAGCAGTTGGACTGGGTTCAACATCAAAATGCGCAGAGACATTGCAGTGGTTCAGGACACTGTAAGCTACCTGCCCACTATCAATGCTCCCGCAACAGAAATGTCCACCGTTAATGAAATCTTGGAACAAACGCATGCTATCATGCAGTCCTTACAGCTTAACAAGATTGTGTGCGTGTTTGATCAAGCACTCTATGCCAAAGCTGCCGAAGTTATCTGGAAACAAGAGAAGTTCAAGAACATTATCATCAGGATGGGCGTCTTCCACACAATCTGTAATCTCATCTCCACCATAGGAAAGAGGTTTCAAGATGCAGGTCTTAGAGATCTGTGTGTGGAATCAGGTATCATCGCAGAAGGATCAGTGTCAGGAGTGATGAACGGCAAGAGGTACAACAGAGCAGTGAGACTACACAATCTCGTGTATGAAGCACTGATGAGGCTTGCATGGAAAGGCTTCCTTTCATGGCTAGAAGAAAACCATTCAAGGGACATACACCATCTAGATGAAACACTGAAGGACATCAACAGCTTTCACAGCAATGTGTCTCAGGGACTCTTTCAAGAGCTGATGGAGAGTGAATCATGCACACATATCATGAAGCTTTTCCAAGTTTATCTTGAGACCCTCAGAGATGAACACAACCTCTCAGCATTCTGGATGTCATACCTGGACATGGTTGAGATCATGCTGGACTTAATTCGAGCCTCCAGAGAAGGCAACTGGATGCTCCACCTAGGAGCAATCCGACAGATGATACCGTGGTGTTTTGCCTATGACAAAGTGAACTATGCCCGGTTCCTAACATACTACTATGCCTTGATGTCTCGACTGCCCATTGAACACCCAGAGGTCCATGAACACTTCATGCAAGGTGGCTTTTCGGTCCAGATCGGTAGCAAGAATCCCTTTGGACGGATCCCTGTGGACCAGACAATCGAAGAGACGATCAACAAAGACACCCAGACACCAGGGGGCACAAAAGGCTTCAGCCTGAAAGGCGGAGCTGTCGCCAGGTACTACCTGACATCGGAGTATCGCAGCAGGTACTTAAGGCAGCTCAGGACTATGGTAGTAGGCCAAAAGTATACTGACTTCAGCCACCCAGACCTACAGATGCCCAGGATTAGAAGAGATGAGGCCGATGTCCAATCTTTAGTTCAACTGATGGAGACCAGCTGGTTGAACCCCTTCAACGCAGAGCAAGAAGATCTTGTCAGTTTGTCAACTGCGACTATGGCACCACCAGAAGTTGTCAAAGACCTTCTAGGGGCCTACAGAATAGGAGAGGATGCATATCAAGCCTTCAAGGAAGAGCGCCTGGAGATCGATACGCCAACTATACAGTTTCATGACACGATGACGAAGACGAAACTGAGAACGTTCACTAACATCAGAATGAAGCCACGCTCACAAGACCATGCCAAGGAGGTTATCTTAAAGGCTGACAGGAACCTATTTGGCCAGATGATCCTTGTTGCCGAGAACAGAAAGCTCAAAATGAGTGATGTCTTGGCTCATCCCCTGGGGCCTTTGCCTTGGGCACTTGCCAGCGGTGATGGGTCTCTCCGCAAGACCAACAAGGCTGCCCTCGCAAAGGAGTTAGAGAGGAATGTTTCTCCTGCAGAAGTGATACCCGAGCCCTCTGCTACCATAATTGATGGGATGAGCCTGGTCCACAAACTGAAGGGAAACGACAAAACTTTTTCACAGCTTGCACGTACAGCACTGAGTCACGCTGTTCATGAAGGTGCTAAGAGCAGGCGCATTGATGTTGTGTTTGATATCTACAAGGAGACATCCATCAAGGATGCAGAACGAGCCAAAAGAAGTGCAGGCACAGGAATTCATTTCAAGAACATTCAACCTGGGCACAACATCCAGCAGTGGAGAAAGTTACTCGGTAGTTCCTCCAACAAGGCAAGTCTTATCAAGTTCTTGGTAGAAGAATGGAAGGCACCACAGCACAGGGAGAAGCTCAAGGACAAGGAGCTGTATGTCACATGTGAGCAGCGCTGCTTCAAGATCACCAAAGAGCAGTGGGAAGAGGCTCCTGAGCTTAAGTCAACTCAAGAAGAAGCAGACACACGCCTTCTTCTCCATGCACTTCATGCAGCAGAATCTGGGAACAAGTCTGTCATCATCACTGCAGAAGATACAGACGTCATGGTGTTGTGTCTTGGCATGTGCCACAAGATCCCATCCCATCTGTTCCAGAAGTGCGGGACGAAGAACCGGACAAGATTCCTGGATATCACCACACTGAGCCGCACACTGGGAGGCAGCGTGTGTGATTCATTGATTGGTATGCATGCCTTTACAGGCTGTGATACCGTCAGTGCATTCGCTGGCCGAGGGAACATGACGACACTCAAGCAGGTGAAGATGGACAAGACATACCAGCATGCTTTTCACGAACTTGGACGCTCATGGGAAGTGTCTCCTGAACTCTTTGAGAAGCTACAGGAAATCACCTGCCACATGTACCTACCATCTACCCACACAACTAAGGTAAACAAGCTTCGGTATGAGCTGTTCTGTGCAAGACGTGGAGAGGTAGAGTCAAGTCAACTCCCTCCTTGTGAGGACTGCCTCTTCATGCATGCACTGCGTGCAAACTACCAGGCTGCGATCTGGAGGAGAAGTCTTCAGAGCCAGCCATTTGTTGCGAACCCAACAGACTGCGGTTGGATGACAGATGAGGACGGTAAGCTTGCCGTCAACTGGATGCGAGGCTCACCAGCACCAGATGCTGTTATGCAGCTACTGTCTTGCAAGTGTGTGCGGTCATGCGAACTCCCTAAGTGTACTTGCCTCAGCAATGGTCTAAAATGCACGGACATGTGCAGGTTACAGACATGTCAGAACAAGGCTATTGAAGAAGAGCCGGTGGCACAACAGTCAGATTCTGAGTCTGACGTAGATGATATTTAGGAGTAGTAATTTGCCATAATAGTATGTACAAGCCCATGGCATGCTTAGTGTGTATTTACAGGACTTGTATTAAATGTGACAATTACTATATGCATTTTGTTGACATTTAGGCATTCCTGTCCCCAAATTTGACATTTTAAAAAATTTCGGAATTTTCGGTAGGGTATGTCTATTCAAGAAGTGATAACGACCATTAAGCTACCAATGTGCAAGGGCTATCATATCAAAACATAAACTAGAGACATGTAGCAAGCTAAAAACACCTAAGAGAATTAGTCACCCCGGGTGGTACCGATATCCCAAAATTCGGGTCTTGGCTCATGGACTATTAAGGGTATAGCCTCTGGGTAGCGAGTTGCCATGTCCATAATCGTTAATAAATAAATGTTACCTTGGGAAGTCTTAGGCAATGGGCCTACAATGTCCACTACCACCCGAGTAAAAGGATTCTCGAAGACGGGCAAGGGCACCAGAGGATGTACAGGCACCTTCTGATTGAGTTTTCCTGTCATCTGGCAGTTGTGACACACTCTACA
The DNA here is from genome assembly GCA_032716605.1 of Paralithodes platypus. NCBI lineage: Eukaryota > Metazoa > Arthropoda > Malacostraca > Decapoda > Lithodidae > Paralithodes > Paralithodes platypus. The sequence continues at coordinate 30,808,994 of CM064548.1, read as the reverse complement.
AAACTCCACTACTTCTGCACGCATTCCTGACCAGTGAAAGTGGGCTCTGATTCTGTCTAGAGTTTTTCTCACACCTAGGTGTCCTGCCAATGGTATACAATGTGCCACTTCCAAGATATCTCTACGACAAGGTTTGGAGACTACTACTTGATGGACATCCCAGGCCCCGTCATCGATTGGTCTGTGTGGCTGTCTCCATCTACGCCACAATACTCCTCCTTTGAGGTAGAAACATTCACCACCCTCCTTCTCACATTCCTCTTCACTCACGGCCCTGGCAGCTAACTCCTTGCATTCTCTATCATCTTTCTGTACCTCTACCAGGCCACTAGGACAATTTGGAGGAGTTTCATGGTCATCGTTAGGGTCAAGATGAGCCATAAAGATGTCAGATAAATCCACCTCAGTCACATCATCAGGCACAGTTGGAGCGTCATTCACACTCTCATCATCCCTTTCATCAACTCTTACAATCGGTACATTTCTGTCTGAGGGAACTGCTACTCGAGACATTGAACGTGTGACAGCACACACAGGGAAAACTGTTGGCATCTCCTTTTCGAGCTCACCGGTTAGTGGCTCGTTAACAGGGGAAAGTGACAAAATGGGGTCTGGTCGGACCTTCTCACCTGCTACATCATTCCCAAAATGAGTGTTACCCCGGGCACAGGGATATCTTGGGACCTACACAAAGCTATGGTGGCCTCACCCTGTAGTAACTCACATTCAATTTCGCCTTTTACCAAGTATGCATAAAATTGGCCTCCAGCACCTCTCATTATAACTGGTTCGCCAGGTGGGCACTCAGTGTAAGGATTCACAGTAGAACCTATGTCTCTCAGAATTTTTACCTCATGCATGCAACCATTTAATCTCACGTTGCCAGATGAAATAAAGGGACGGTAACTGTCCTGCACTGATGGAGAAATTATGATTGGCTTAACCCTAGTGGGTTGCACCACGCATGCTACTACACCCCTGTCTAGATGGTTTACGTTAGCTGCTAGGTACTCCTTCTGTCGGGAGTCCTGTATTAAAGGAACTTTTGGTGCTAGGTACTCCTTCTGTCGGGAGTCCTGCATTAAAGGCACATATGGAGTTTGAGATACGGCGGCAACTGTCTGCCCCGATCTCTCGGTTCTCTCCTTGGCCCAGCACTGATAAGCTAGGTGGCCTCTCTTGCCACAAAAAGTACATTCTTTAGGGGATACGGGAACGTTCCCTCTTTGAGCATTACTATTACTTTGGGCCCCACCTCTGTTACCATTGCCCTGAGTCGCATTTTTAGTTGGGGAAACAATTCTATTTTGGCTAGCTGGGGAAGACGTTACAAGGCTTGTGACTGTGTCTGTCAGATTTGTGATTGGGATACTTAGAATTAGAACTAGAATTATCGTAGGGCTTCTTTCCACGAAATTTGTTGTTGAGCACGTATGTGTCAGCCATGTCAGCGGCGTCGGCATGACAATCTACCTTTTTCCCCCTTAAATGATAGGCTACAGAAGAATCAATTTTCCATAGGAAATTTTCTAACAGGACCAACTCCTTTAGATCGTTGTAGCTTGTGACTTTCTTACTCTTGACCCAATGATTGAAAGTTTTAGTCATGGTCCTGGCAAATACCTTATGGGTTTCTTCTCCTTTCTTCTGTTTTTTACGGAAAGATTGCCTGTAAGCCTCAGGCTGTAATTGATAGGTTTTTAGGATAGCTTCTTTGAGATTGTCATAATCCTGCCTAACCTCTGCTACTTCTGACAAATACGTGGCTCGAGCCTGCCCTGTCAAAACGGTTTGTAACATAAAAGGCCATTGATCTCTTGTCCACCTCATACCTCCAGCAACTTCCTCAAACAAAACAAAGAAATCCTGCACAATATCCTCAGTGAAAGGTGGAATGACACTGGTCATAGTCAATCCCAGAGGGGGAGCAATTAAGGGAGCATTTGTATTGACATTTAGTTGAGCCGTACGATGTTGATATTGATAATGTTCGGTCTTTATTCTGGCTAGTTCTAGTTCGAACAATTGATCAACGGTAAAACCAGGTGGTAATGGATCATCAAGTTGGCTAGGTTTACTCGGGATCCCACGAACTGCTCCGTCACCCTCCCCGCCTTCTACAGGGAACAGGTGAGATTTTATGGTCTGAGCCACCTCTACTTTGGACATGTTTGAGACAGTTAACTGGAGATGTGAGGCAAGCACTTTCGGTTCGGTTTTTGACAGACGGTCAATATCAGGGGCTGTGGGTTCTGATTCTATGAAAACCCGAGCATCTTCGTCATTAATTAGATCAGGCATGATTAATATTTGATTTTTAAGTAGTGAAACGGTAATGAAACTGAGTGAAACTGTATGAAACGAATCCTGGCAAGGTCGCCACTCTTCTGTTACGTATCTTGATCCTCAAGTGGTTAACTTGATGAATCTAGATAGCACAGAGATATATATTAAGGTATCAGTCAGCTGAAGGCAAAACGGAAGTAAAATCTAATACAATTATTTCCTGTTGTTGCTTCCTTTCCTTTTGGATCTTACGACTTGGTATCCTTTATTGACTGAAACTCTTTAATTATGAAAAAATACTGAAACTAATTAAAGTCATGTAGTATTTATAAAGAATTATTATTTAACCGAAGCTTAGTAGGCTATGGTTATGAACCGAATAAGTTATATCTAAAGAAGGACTATTAATTATATATCAAGTCTTGAAAGATAAATATTAAGGTAAGAATATTTATGTCTCTTACCCTTTTTTAAATGAATAGATAGTTTTCTTATATCATGTCCTTTTATTTATATTTAATGTAGTTATTATTCTTGGTTCTTGTCTTACGTTAATAGTATTATATTATTATTATCAGGATTAATATCAAAGTCACATAAAAAGTTAGATATATATTTAATAATTAGATAAATGTATTTTCTTAACCACGTAACATTGAGGTTTGATTATGAGTAAATTAAGTTACAGGATCGCTTCATAGATTCGATTCAGGTCTCACTCAAATAATATGAAAAGCAAAAATAATATTTTGAAGCTAAAAGAATTTTCTTCAGCTTAGGAAATCACTAGAAGTAACATTAAAACAGCCCTGTTAGTCTAAGGCGATATTACTAATATGAGACAATAGTATCACTGTTCTTGTTCTTACCAGCAATGTAAGCTTAATTAAAAGCAAATGAAAGAACTCGTAAGTATTAATATAAAACAATAGTATTACTTTTATCATAACCCAATTACTTAAAGAGTTGCATTAGTCCACAAGTCAGTCAACTAAAATAGTTAAGTACATAATAGTAGCATTAACGTTAATTCCCAATCACATATCTCACTAACCAACATAAGTGTTTACACCGAACACACTTAACACACACTTATATAATCTGACTGACAGTCACAATCCCATTATAATACTTCACCCCGGTCTTCCTCCAGCTGCTAATTGTTCACCTTCCCAACTCCAAATGTGACTGATTTGAATGCCCACTACTCGGGTCTTATATATTATGCAATGATGGTGTAGGAACGAATCAGGAGGCGGGGATGGTGCGCGCCCCAATCACAGCTCCTCTAGTTGCGTAGCAGATGCGTGGTCCAATGGCATCGATGATCGTCATAGCGTCGGGTCATCGAAGTAGTTTGCAGGGTCCGAAAGGAGGGGCCAGGTTGTGTAATGACGTCAATCACCCATAAAATTTCCCCCCCCCCATATGACCAGGTGTGAAGGCTTGTTTGCTGGTATGCAGGCGAGCTGGTTTCCCACTCTCGCTGGTCTGCTTCGCCGCCCGGGTAAATCGGCACTCCTTCAACTCTTAACTCTAACTCTTAAATAAACACATACAGGGCTCCGTATGTCAGAATATATATATATATATATATATATATATATATATATATATATTTATATATATACATATATATATTTTTTTCTATGTGAATGAGGGAGACAAAAGGCATTCTGCCTGCAACGAGTGCCTCCCCAGATTTCAAAGAGTGACAGGGCCGAAATCAAGGGACGTTCGAGCTAAAATGCCTGGACACACAGAGTTTGAAGCAATTTAAGTCATAGGAAGAGGGAAAGACTGATTCTGGGAGAGAATTCCAGAGCTCAGCAGTTGAATAGATGAAAGTCTGAGAATAGTGTTTCACTCTTGGGTTGGAGAGTTGCACAGAGTAGGGGTGGGATTGTGTTGCAAGGCGGGTACTACGTACCCTACGTAGAGGAGGTGGTATACACTGGGAAAGCTCCGAGGAACACTGAATATTGTAGTAGCGATAGAATAGTGAGAGAGATGCAACATTGCGGCGAAGATATATATATATTAATATATATATATATATATATATTAGCCATATTTGTAGTCTTATTATTACAATTAGTAAATCAATATTGTGTTTGTGGTTATATAATACTAACAAAGTATTTAGTAAGAACGTATCATTTTGATCAAGACTGAATATTTGTAACTCTCCAAAATGTATTGTTTTAGAGGAAGCACTTAATTAAGGTGGGAGGGGTGATTAATTAATTTAAAGTGTGGGTGTATACAGTTAGAAGCCCCCTCCCCCTACCCTGCTCCCTTGTCCCCAACAGCCCACCCATCCTGTATTCCCCCCAGCAGCAACCTCTCCCCTCCACCTCCTCACAGTAGCCACACCTCTCCCCTTTCCCCCACCTCACCATCATTCCTTCCCTCCCCATAAGTAGCAACCCCTTCCCCCCTCCCTCAGCCACCTCTTCCCGTTTCCCCCTCCACCTGCCAGCCCTTCCTCAAGCAGCCAGCCATTCCCCCTTTCCCCCATCCACCACCATTACTTCCCTCCCCCCCTTCCATAACAGCAATCCCTTCCCCCTCCCAGCGGTATCAACTTCCCAGTTCCCACCACCATTTGTTCCCTCCCCCAAAAGCGACCCCCTCCACCTCCCCCAGCACCACCACTACCACGCGGGAGGTAGGCTATGTAATGGAAGGTCTCCTTTATCCCCCTGGACCAAGACGTTAACTGGCAGGCTATTCTGCACGACCACCACAACCACACACACTCACAAGGGCTCGCTCTCGCTCTCTCTCTCTCTCACTTTGACACACACAAATACACACATACACACACACACAGGCTCACATTATTACAAAGTAACACACATACATTCACACTTACACACTTAATACATGTACAAGCTTACAGGTGCATGATTATATGAATGTATGTATGCATTTACATTCACAAATAAATGCACATTTACATGCACACATACAAGATCATACATACTGTACACTCTAACATTAGTACACACAAACACATACATGTAATTAGTCACACACAAGCTCAAGCGTACACGCTCAACGGGGTGCGTTAACACAGTAGCTAATACGTACACAATCAAACGGGACACGCACATGTACAAGTTACTCACACACAAGCTCACAAATAACGGCTCACCCGGGTAGAATATAGGGGCCCTCACACAGTCAGGAGTGCTAGCTAGTGGGAGTCTAACAGGAGTCACTAGGAGTCGCTAGTCACTAGGAGTCATCGATTTTCACCGCGAGCGAGTGGGAGTCTAACAGAAGTCGCTAGTCACTAGGAGTCATCGATTTTCACCGCGAATAGGCCCGCGACTCCAAATGTTCCCCTACTCCTAGTGACTCTAGCTCACACTCCTGACTGTGAGTCCCCTTAACCCATAAAGGACCAGCGACGCAAACAGTGCGTCGGCAATGTATTTTCCCCTCAGTCCCATGATGCATAAGTTACGTCGGGGGTTAATTACTCCGGTCCTATGGCACCTAGAGGGCTCAGATTTGTATGGGAACTGTGTAAGTATCCCAAACAACAATGCCGATGGTTGAAAACTCTCAAAGTCACGCAAAAACCTGTTTTTGCCTACCCATTTCCCCTCTTGTAATTCCGACTTTCGAGCGCATCTAGGACCCCTAATGACCTAGGGGATCGGTTTTTTGTGGGTTTTCCTTCATTTCTAACCCATTCCTGGTGTTTTCTGAAAAAACAAAATTTTTGACAACCCTCTGGTCTCTGGTGGTACATTTATTCTTAACTAGCTGGGGCTCAGTGGGTTAACATGGGCTTGCTTATTCACATAATAAGCAATTGCGAGCATGTACAGTACATGAAAACATAATATCACGGCCGAGTTCACACACACAACCACGCACACACACACACACACACAATAACACACACGGTTTCGGTGACTGGGTCCACTCTGTGTTTCCAGATGCCAGTCAAGGGTATTTATTCCTCTGCCTGCTGGCGAGGCGTCTCACATAAACCTTTCGTGGTAGTAATGATTAGGTTTGAACAGGCCGGTCTCATGGTACTACATGGTCAGACTATGGCGGACTGGGTCTAAAATGTCTACAGGGTAAACTTGTTAAAGGGCCCCCTCAAAAAGGTTCAAAGGGGCCTACTTAGGGGCCCTAAAAGGGCGGGGTGGCGAGCTAAGCGAGCCTAATTCAGCTGGGGGGTTTGGGAGGGTGCTGTAAACCCCCCCCCCCCCCCTCCCCGATATTTATTTTGAAATACTAGCAATTCTAGGAGCATTTTCAAGACATATGCAAAGTAATATTGTCAACAGTTTTAGCTATATTACAGCACCACCTACTCAGCATTCCTCACATTCTTCTTCCACTTCCATACTCTTGAATTTACGTTCAGCTCATAAGAATAAAAATATAATTAAAGGTTTGTGTCAAATGATGAACACATTTGAGTATGCAGATGCGTGTAAAGAATACTTGAATATAGTACGGAAACAGCAAAGTAGGCACGTTCTACATGACTTTCCAGAACTGTAATTAATTCATTGAACATATAAATGGAATTATGGACCATGAAGGTATAGAACGCTTGGCTCACAACCAAGAGGAACGGGGTTCAATTCCCGGACAGAAAAGACACAATTGACTTAGAACAGGTTACATAATAATCTACAGCCACTCCAACGGTAGGCTACACCAACACCAAACATGCATTCCAAACAATTAATCTCCAAGCATAGCTTGCATTGCATGTATTCCCCTCGACGAACAAGTTGGTGAGCGAGTTACACACACACATACATACACACACACAAACACATGGGGAAACTGTTTTCAGAATACAAAAGTTTAAGTAGGCTATCCTAATAATAAACAATATAGCCTAGATAGGCTACTTGGAACAAGTTAGAAGAGAAGGATGGAAGGTAGTCCAAGTGAAAAACATTATGTTTAAAATCAAGACTAGCAAATTGTATACCTGGTGATATGACAACTGAAGCTCTCATGTTAGGCTAGCCAAAAAATCTGGGAAATAAAATATCCATTACATTACCTCAAGTACAGATATTTTAAAATGTTTTTAAGCTAAATTTAAGAATAACAACAATGATGGAGACAGAACAACACTACGACCGTTGTTCAATTATTGTCAACTATAAATATGTTATGGGTACCGGTATATAAAAGGGGCCCACTCATCAAGAATATTCATGGGCATGAAAGAGGTTAAAACAGAATTTTTTTTTATAAACAATGAACTATCCTAATCTAGTCTTACCTAACTAAACAGTAAGCAAATTACCGGTAACACAACTTACCCAACCTAAATAGCCTAAGCTAACCCAACCTCAGAAACGTAACCTAACTAATCTACTCTAACGAACCCATTCCCTACTTAACTTATTAATTAATTAGCCTAGGCTAACCTAGGTGTATTTTTGCTTTTCGAAATTATTACCGGTGTTTGGCATCTGTGATCTACACGCACACAATATTTGTTTAGGTCATAAAAAAAAGTATATTTTTTGTTAGTTTTTTTCTATATTCCAACTACTCCCCGAGATCTCGGGCATAGGCTGATAGCCTTTACACTCTACCGCTGAACACGGTGAGGCCCGTGAGGTCTTGTTTCAGTCAAGGTCCATAGATCAGGTCAACCCACGCGCAGCTCAGTGACATCACACTATTGTACCAAATGAAAGAAAGAGAGAATACGCTCGCCGCTCTGCCTAGCTCCGCCCCCTAACAGCTGCGAGACGTTGTAAAGGCTTATCCCTCACACAGTCCACACAATATCTGGACTGTGATCCCTCAATACCTTCACCTTCCCGCCTATACACTGTCACAAGTTTAGAATACTTTGTATATTTGTTTACCCGGTCCAATCATTTTCATATCAAATGTAGGCTATTACTATATTACTATTATAATATTATAATATTATATTTAGCATATACAAAATGGGATAACTATTTTCAGGTTTAATTTATAGGTGTTGGTTATTGTTCTAATTTCTTCTTACAACTAGGTTGCACAAAGCGGGATAAGGATTTCACAAAATTCGGTACACACTTATTTTATTAATATATACATGTGTCTATTAAAGTTAAATTATGAAGATTAGGACTTAGAGCACTGACAAGACCTGCGTCCAGTATCATCGTAAGGTTCCGTAAGGTTATTATGAAGAACATTGGACAGGTTAAAAAACAATAATACCATAATAACATATAGAAGTGAGTACAAAAAGCCTGTTGGCCCATACAAGCCAAATCCCTCTCACACCTAATGTGAGAAAAAGCTATGTGTGTTTGTTGGCAATGATTTAAAACATAGAAAACAGTGTAATATATTAGCGTTCCTAACAATGCAAACATGATTTTCTGGTTCATTTCAGGAAGTGTGATTAACAGAATTGTTGATGATATCTTAAAACTTGACTTGTTATTAGTGATAAACCATATGGATTATGCAGTTCAAGTTTGGTGATTTTAGCACTTGATTCAAAATGTTTGCCGCAGATTCTTGCACATTGTGGAGTAAGTCTGTTTTTTTTTCCACATAATGTAGTCCATTTGGCCCTCAGTTGTTCATCTTTGGGAAATATATGGAATGATACATTTCCTTGTTTAATGAATACAGACTTGCACCCAACAACTTCACAGTATAACGGCATTTTGTTCACTTACAATAGCAGAGCTACACTGTCACACGGCATTATGGTCACTGTTGTATTATAAAATATCGAAGTTATACTTTCACGGCACGAAGATATAGAAAACGGAGGATGCTGCTCCAACGGCTGTGATTTTGAGAATGAGCGGGAAGAAACTGGTGACCCCTTCACCCTTCAATACTCTGACGTCATGCGCATGCGCGCGGATAGGGAGTTTGAGCGACCCCGTGGGTTGACCTGTTGTATCTATGGACCTTGGTTCCAGTCTAGGGAGCGAGACATGCGAAGCACCCATTCACGGCTCGAACCCAACTCCATCTCCGAAGCTGCTTTGCCCCCGCGCTTCACAGTCTCACTCCCCAGGCTCGGACCCTCACTCTCAGAACGCCACCTATAGAGCAATTAACTCACTAGGCATTGCCCCCCTGTAGCATATTTTGAATATGGTAATTTTCATACAGTGCTATTTAATCAGGGAACAATGAGGGTATTTTGTTTTGGCATTTCGGTGTGCTGTGGTAATGCACTGAAACTAGGTACAGCACAAATTCCACCCCAACAATATCTACATATATACTGTATATACATACATATATGCATAGGCAATGATATAAATGTTCATGCTATTATTTTATTATTTTATTCAGATTAGGAAAGGTTGGCCTACCGGTACATGGCAGTTAAGGGGTATTAGGCCTAGCTGAAGTAGCCTAGTTTTTATCTTCCAAGTCTCACAGATCATTCCTAAGCTGTATAAAATCGATCATAGTCAAAATAAAGTATCGACACAGTACAGGCGTCATATTCTGCAATGGTTAAACTTGAAATGAGGATCTTCCAAACTCCCCTGTGATTCCCTCAACCCACCGGGGACAAAAACGGCCAAGGGCACGACCGGACGCAGGAGCTGTCTCGAAAGATGATCCGCTGTTTTTAAGCAAAGTAAGCAGTAATTTTGTAATCTTTACCGCATGATTAGTCGACAATATAATATATATATATATATATATATATATATATATATATATATATACCGTATATATATACATATATAATGTATATACATATACAAGATCATATATATATAAATTATATATATATATATATAACATGTATACAATTGGAGAGCGATGTCTACAGATGGGTATATTTTGACTTTGGATAACTTTTTGAAGTAAACATTTATAAATAATATTTACAGCAAGAGTAATCCACAAAGAAATGTTTATATAAAATATATATTTTACAAATATAGAGTTCATTTTGTACACTCACAACATTTTCCATATGTACGTAAACAAAATATATTATAAATAATATATATATATATATATATATATATATATACAGTATATATATATAATATATAATGATTTATAGATATATATATATATATATATATATATATATATATATATTGTTACGACCTGGCACTCGGGTACACAAGGGCTCTCAATCAGGACTCGAGTACGGCTCGCTGCCACAACGGAAACACACGTTCCCAACCCCTGAGTACTGCCAGCCGAACAAAAAACACCAATACCCTCCAGAGTTCAATCTGCTATAACGGGGTATACAAGAACTCGGTACTAGTGTTCAACAACAGACTAATAAAGAGACAGGAATTATCTAGTCTGGTCAACAATCAAACAATGAAGTAAGAAACAACAACACCAAAGAATAGTGTTGGCCGAAGCCGAAGTAATCCACCCTTGACTAAGAACTTAAGAAGTCCTCCACCCTCTACTTCGGATCGGCACTATTACGTTACGTTAATTAATAGTCCTTAAGCATCGAGCAAGGAATCTTCGGAATCTTCTAGGATGCTCGTAAGAAGTACGTATCGGATTTTGAACAGTAATTAAATAAGCAAAAACACTGGCAATTAAATACTATTAAAGGTTTAAATTGGCATAAGAATAATTAAAAGAATATGCAATAGTAAATGGCAAACATTAAAAAGAAGTACTCCGCAAATGCAACGGCAATAGCCTACTCGGATTGTGCTCGTGGGCCACTAATCACTAAAGTAGCCAAGCGTGCAACACATGAAATCAATAGTGCATAAACAATATCATACATAAGGAAAGCTTCAATACTATTCTGTATCTACTAATCGAGTAAAGTCTAGCTGGGGTACTGTGGGCAAAAGGTAGCAGTGACTGAGCAAAAACGGCTCGTAGCCTAGCGAAGTCCTCACAACTGTTTAAAGTATTACGTTAACACTAACAAGTGCACTTTGAGAAATCCAGATCCCTTGTATCCGGCTCCTTGACAAAGTAACAAAGTAAAAACAACTGTTAATAAAATACAGGGTGGTTAGGCTCTTGCCCTCACGCACTGTAAATTATTAACTCAACACAGTCAGCCGCGAAGACAACCTAGGCTTCACTGATCCGAAACGAGTATGCAGGTTTATCGCTTAACCACTGCATCAAACAACAACTCGTAACACAGAAAAGCCTTACCCCAGTCTAGCATTTCCTAGACAAGCAGAAAACAGGAATAATAATAATAACACACAGGGAAATACATATACAAGTGCAACAAACATAAATCAATCCTATTCTAAGTTAACCCTTCCAAAATAGGCTATCTAATAGGCATGTATCTCGTGAGAACTCAAGCGATAATACGTTGGCTGACTAGCTCTGCACCAACGGGACCATGGAAGTTAAAAAGGGTAGGGAAAAGAGGAGATAAGAATGTAAGGTAGTAGAGAAAGTTCACATCAGTCAGAAGAATATATATAGTTAGCAAGGGAAGTGAGAAGTCGCTCTGCCTAATGAGTTCTGAAGAAAAAATGGCTAGACTTCCCTTTTTATACCCGGCCCTCTAGTGAGCCCAACGTGAACTACTAAGGACCGCCCACTGACAATCATTACGTAATTTCTCTCTCTCCTCTGGGATAGACAAAGGCTTTCCTAGCACTGAGGGGAGGGGGGAGGGGGGGAGTGCTAGTGAGTTAGGCCCACCTCCCGCACCCACTGACCCCCAACTGTGGCTGCCTCTCCCATCATTACAAATAAGTTTTACACACAATACTTATAACTAATGATATAAAATAGAACTCGTTGACTCAGATGAAAACAAAATACATATTCATATTACTTATAGTACAACGGCTCACATGAACTAAGTTAGGAAACTCTACATAGACTACAGCCAAAGTTCCTGCCCTGACGATCCTAGCGAGAGTGGGCATGACTAGGCGTTCTGTACAGCATGCTCACACTGGACATGCGTCACACCTCCCCCAAGATTTTACTTGCTCAACCCTGAGCTAAAATCTGACAAACACAGAACCCCATCAAGCCCCTCACACCCAGCGACCGCATGGCACTAAAACAAAGCTGAGTTTATCACCAAAACACATCTTATTATTAAAAAAAAAATCACATTTTATAACTCCTCCCAACAATAGCAAAAAGACACAATATCATGCTCCCAGAGCGAGCTTACAGCAGCTCAGCCATTTGATAGTTCGTGGACTACTCAAACTCTATAGGCTATGACAAACTTATACGATTATCTATATCAAAAGAAAGAGTTTTTATATGATTTTTATATTTTAATATGTTTTTCCCGGCTGCACTATAAGGGCAGCCTATTTTCCTCCACTCAAACCCACACACCTGTGATAGCCTACGACTGATCATCCACCCTTGATAAACAATCCGCGATCACATTGTCACATCCAGCAATATGACGGATGTCCAGGTTATACTCCTGCAACATCAAAGACCACCTGGTCAGTCTCATATTGCGATTGTGAAATTGATTCAGGAATCTCAAAGGGTGATGATCAGTGTAGATAACCACGACTGGGCCATAGGCTGGAACATACACCTCGAAGTGCCTGAGCGACAGCACAATCGCCAGTAATTCCTTTTCTATTGTAGAATAGTTCTTTTGTGCAGCATTGAACTTCTTAGAAAAGAAACTTACTGGGTGTTCCACACCTTCATTGTCTGTCTGTAGCAAGACGGCACCAGCCCCTACACCACTAGCATCTGTTGCCAGCTGAAAAGGCCTGTTAAAGTCTGGGGCCCTGAGTATCGGGTGAGTACATAGCAAATGTTTCACCAAAGTGAAAGCCTTTTCACACTCAGGTGCCCACAAAAACTTTTTGTCTTTAGATAACAAATCTGTGAGAGGTGCCAACACCGTTGAGTAACCTTTTATGAAGCGTCTGTAGTAGCCTATCATACCCAAGAATCTCATAATCTGCTTCTTGGTTGTTGGGTGCGGAAATTTATTGATAGCCTGTACCTTGTTCTGAGGAGGGCACACCTGTCCCCTTCCCACTACAAACCCAAGGTACTCCACAGTGGCTTTTACGAAGTCACACTTTGCCAAATTTACTACCAGACCTGCTTCACTAAGTTTCCGGAACAAGGTCTCAAGGTGCTCACAATGGCTCTCAAAGTCGTTATCATAAATGATTACATCGTCCAAATATACGGTGCAATTTGGAATGTCCTTTACAATTTCATTCATCAGGTTCTGAAACGTTGCTGGTGCATTCTTAAGTCCGTAAGGCATAACATTGCACCGGTAGGTACTCCCGTCCACAACAAAACCACATACCTCTTTAGCACGCTCGGACAAAGGTACTTGCCAGTAACCTTTTACTAAATCTACTTTAGACAAAAAACGAGCATTACCAATTTTGTCAACACTATCATCAACCCGAGGAAGAGGATATGGGTTAGTTGGAGTCAAACCGTTTAACCTACGGAAATCAATACAAAAGCATACCTTGCCATCTGGCTTAGGCTGCAGTGTTACGGGGGAAGTCCACTTAACTGTGCCTTTCTCTATCAATCCTCTACCGAGCATATACTCCAACTCATCCCTCAGAGCTGGTAGTTTTATGGGGGGCACACGGTACGGGATTGACTTAAAGGGTAGATGGTCCCCCACGTCAACATCATGCATAGCCTGAGTAGTGAGGCCTGGGTGTTCAGCAAATACAGTGGGGTATGAACCGAACAACTGACGGATAGCATCAAACTGCGGCTCAGGCAAATGAGCTATAGCCTCGTCAGCCCTTAGGCTCGAGTTCCCCGCCCACTGATCCGCTGAAACATGTTGATCCCAGCTATCCTCCTCTGAAGCTTGACTGTCCCCCTCTCCTTCTCCACCACGGCCGCAAGCCAACACAGGGACAGTAAGAGGCTCAGAGGGACGCCTCACATACTCTTTAATAAGGTTCACGTGACATAACTGGTTCTTTTTCCTCCTGTCTGGAGTGGCAACAAGGTAATCTAAGTCTGAACATTTTTCTACAATTTTATAAGGTCCAGTGTACTTCGCAGAGAGGGGGTTACCAACCAAAGGCAACAAAATTAATACCTCTTGTCCTACAGTGAACTTCCGGAGCCTCACTTTGCGATCATACCTGTCCTTCATCAAAGCTTGTGATTCTGTCAAATTTCTACCTGCCATCTCCAGACTCTTAAGCATGCGCTCATGGCTTTCAAGCACATACTTTAATAATGGACAAGGCTGCACAGTCCCCTCCCAAATTTCTTTCAGCATGACACGGTGTCCAAAAATCAGCTCGTTTGGACTAAATCCCAGGCTCTCACCAGGTACCTCCCGAGCAGCAAACAGCACATAAGGCAATCCAAGATCCCAATCCATACCGTTGTCAGCACAATAACACCTGAGCATGCTTTTAAGTGTAGCATGCCACCGCTCAAGCACCCCTTGACTCTCAGGGTGATACGCTGACGATACTACTGTTCGTATCCCATGCTGTTGCATTGTTTGCTTGAACATGTTGGAGGTGAAATTAGATCCCTGATCAGACTGAATCTCCTCCGGGTACCCGTACCTTGAGAAGTACCACAACAAGTTACGGACTACCGTCTTAGCCATTCCATTTTTCATAGGGTATGCATCGGGGTATCTAGTGGCAACATCCATTATGGTTAACAAAAATTTATTTCCAGCCTTAGTGGGAGGGAGTGGACCAACCATGTCAACAATAATTTTACTAAAGGGTGGCCCAATCACAGGAATAGGGTGTAACGGAGCCTTAGGAATAACTTGGTTCGGTTTCCCGACACGTTGACAAATATCACATGAGTTTATCCATGACTGCACATGAGACTTCTTCCCCGGCCACCAAAACAATTTCCCCAAAGCCGCCACCGTTTTTCTCACCCCTAGATGTCCTGCCAGTGGTGTGTCATGCGCCAACCTCAGTAGGCTATCCCTGCACTCCCGTGGCACCACCAACTGGTCCACTACTCCGGACCCCTTTTGCCAACTACGTTTAGGGTCTTGAAAACGCCTATAGAGGATGCCTTCTAAATAAAAAAAATCTCCTGGCTGTGCATCGCCGTCCTCGTCGAGCTCTACAGCTCCATTAGCACACGTTTGGAGCTCAGGGTCCTCTAGTTGCAACCAACGTATATCTGAGGGTGCCAAGCGATCTAACTGCTCCCGGAGCAATGCATGACCTTCTCCGATACTGGGCTGCTCCCTCTGTCTCTCTCGATGTACATAACGTTGCTGTCGTGGAGACTCGTCATGCCCAGCCTCGTCACTCTCGATGACAGGCCCAGGGGCTACTCCAGAATTAAGTAATGGTGCTAATACTGAATCACCCAGGAGAGCCGCCGAGTCAAAACTCTTAAAACCAACTCCAGCTTTAGCCTCCTCCTGTTGATCGTTCCTCCGCTGGTCTGAAGACGGAGGACTAGGCTGTGACACTTTAGCTGCCCGAGCTCGGGTGACAACAGACGCCATGGGTTGTGTCTGGCACCGCTCGACCCACTCTTGCTCTTCCCTACTCATGTCGGCCGGCCTCTCGGCAACGACTAAGGGTAGAACCTCAGAAGCGGGCATTGCAAAGTCGTTGCCGAGAAGAAGGTCGACGCCCTCCACTGGCAGTTTCTCCACAATCCCGACATCCAATTCACGTGCCACACCATCCACCTCCAACTCCAACCGCACCAGCGGGTATGACCGAGTTGCATTAATACCCTGCACCACTACCACCCGAGCCGCGTTTATAGGGTAGCCAGTCAAGTTTTTCATCAGAGTCTGGGAAGCACCTGTATCACGCAAGACCTCTACTCCATGCTTGCGCCCCGCCCACATCACGCAACCCCGCCCTCTATGGTCGCAAAAAACATCCTGAGCAGGGTTCGAGCCTCCCAGGTGCTTCTGCATTGGCTGTGCCTCAGCCTCTGACGAACTGCCCCGGGCAAACTCAGATGACTTCAGAGACACACCAATGTTGCAGGCCAAAGATACAGCTGCTGTAGGTGGTTTGCTAGGACAGACTCTTGCAAAGTGCCCCTTTTTATGACATTGATAACACTCCAACTCCCCTTTGGGCTTCCCTTGGTACTGGGAAGGGCCCGGCCCCTTCTTAAATGGGACGGTGCTAGTCTTGTGGTCAGTCTTGGTATCATGGCTCTTGTACTTATTTGCATAAGGTATATCACTAACTCGGGGGGGTGGGGCGTCACGCCCCTTGTTACCTGCCTCACTACGCTGGGCAGACCCGCACCCACGAATTAGTGATAGCCGGAGGTCAGCCATCTCAGCTGCCTCCTGTAGAGTTTTTGGGTTCTTTTCTTTAATAGTTAAAGTCATTTCTGCACCAGTACACTTATAAAACTGCTCGAGCAGAAACAGCTCAGTCAACTGTTCGGCCGTCTCAGCTTTCTCAGAACGTGTCCAGTTTTTAAGTGCATCTTTTAAGTCCCGGGCATGTTCAAGAAAGGTCGCCTCCCTAGTCTTTGTAACACCCCGAAACTTCAATCGATATGTTTCCGGTTGCAACTCGTATGCCTGTAGGACAGCTCTCTTCAATTCTGGGTAGTCAATGCAAGACTCTAAAGGCAGTGCATCATAAGCCTTCAGACCCTTACCCGTAAGTCTTGAGGAGACTAGAGCTGCCCACTTCTCTTCAGGCCAATTATGCACCCTACACTTCTTCTCAAAACGATTAAAAAATTCTGTGACTTCAGTTTCGCTAAATACCGGCACCAATTTGACTAATTGGGCCAAGGACTGTTCTCTTACTTGGGCCGTGACACGAGTCTTATCTAAATCTAATTTAGCACAATATTTCTCTGAGTCATACCTAAGCTCAGCCTCATGCCTCCTGGTCTCATCCTCTTGCCTCCTAACCTCAATCTCATGCCTCCTAGTCTCATTCTCCTGCTTCCTAGCCTCAATCTCCTGCTTCCTAGCCTCAATCTTAGCAAGCTCAAGTCTAAATACCATATCTGGAGACAGGCAGGAAGAGGGAGCTGCCACTACTGAAGGAGGGGGGGCAAAAACTGGGGAACCACCATGTGCACCACCCGAGGGCACTCCAATCTGCCAATTCTCATCCCTCTGTGGGAGAGTGCTAACCTCCGGTAACTGAGTGGACGGCACTGTGGGAGTCGAGTGAGAGGGGATCTGGGGAGGAACCCCCCCAAACGCCCTCTCCTCCGAAACCCCATGTCGCCCACGCAACACCCAGGAAATCAGCTCCCCCTTGGACATCCCTACTACATTGGAAATGCCCAAAACCTTGGCTATCAGGTGCAAGCCACAAACATCCACCCCAGTCAGACTCTCCTCCGTCACATGGTACCGCTTACTCACAAAAACTCTAGCATCCTCCTCACTGGTTACTAACGGCACACCTTCAAATGGCATCTCTCGCTCATCGTCAGTGCTAATGCACGACATACTGAAGTCCACAAAAAAAATCTCGAGACAAAAGTGTTAAACTTCCTATGCAAGCACTAATTACTAAATTAACTGGAGTCTCTTAAATGCTTTACTAATTGCCATACAAAAAAAATATTCTTCAATATGCACGGTAAAATACAAACAAACAAATGTTGTACAACTCTGCAAACATTTATACTGTTCACAAAATCCTAAGCAAGGTCGCCATTTGTTACGACCTGGCACTCGGGTACACAAGGGCTCTCAATCAGGACTCGAGTACGGCTCGCTGCCACAACGGAAACACACGATCCCAACCCCTGAGTACTGCCAGCCGAACAAAAAACATCAATACCCTCCGGAGTTCAATCTGCTATGACGGGGTATACAAGAACTCGGTACTAGTGTTCAACAACAGACTAATAAAGAGACAGGAATTATCTAGTCTGGTCAACAATCAAACAATGAAGTAAGAAACAACAACACCAAAGAATAGTGTTGGCCGAAGCCGAAGTAATCCACCCTTGACTAAGAACTTAAGAAGTCCTCCACCCTCTACTTCGGATCGGCACTATTACGTTACGTTAATTAATAGTCCTTAAGCATCGAGCAAGGAATCTTCGGAAAAAAGTTAGATGCTTCTCGGATGCTCGTAAGAAGTACGTATAGGATTTTGAACAGTAATTAAATAAGCAAAAACACTGGCAATTAAATACCATTAAAGGTTTAAATTGGCATAAGAATAATTAAAAGAATATGCAATAGTAAATGGCAAACATTAAAAAGAAGTACTCCGCAAATGCAACGGCAATAGCCTACTCGGATTGTGCTCATGGGCCACTAATCACTAAAGTAGCCAAGCGTGCAACACATGAAATCAATAGTGCACAAACAATATCATACATAAGGAAAGCTTCAATACTATTCTGTATCTACTAATCGAGTAAAGTCTAGCTGGGGTACTGTGGGCAAAAGGTAGCAGTGACTGAGCAAAAACGGCTCGTAGCCTAGCGAAGTCCTCACAACTGTTTAAAGTATTACGTTAACACTAACAAGTGCACTTTGAGAAATCCAGATCCCTTGTATCCGGCTCCTTGACAAAGTAAAAACAAACTGTTAATAAAATACAGGGTGGTTAGGCTCTTGCCCTCACGCACTGTAAATTATTAACTCAACACAGTCAGCCGCGAAGACAACCTAGGCTTCACTGATCCGAAACGAGTATGCAGGTTTATCGCTTAACCACTGCATCAAACAACAACTCGTAACACAGAAAAGCCTTACCCCAGTCTAGCATTACCTAGACTAGCAGAAAACAGGAATAATAATAATAACACACAGGGAAATGCATATACAAGTGCAACAAACATAAATCAATCCTATTCTAAGTTAACCCTTCCAAAATAGGCTATCTAATAAGCATGTATCTCGTGAGAACTCAAGCGATAATACGTTGGCTGACTAGCTCTGCACCAACGGGACCATGGAAGTTAAAAAGGGTAGGGAAAAGAGGAGATAAGAATGTAAGGTGGTAGAGAAAGTTCACATCAGTCAGAAGAATATATATAGTTAGCAAGGGAAGTGAGAAGTCGCTCTGCCTAATGAGTTCTGAAGAAAAAATGGCTAGACTTCCCTTTTTATACCCGGCCCTCTAGTGAGCCCAACGTGAACTACTAAGGACCGCCCACTGACAATCATTACGTAATTTCTCTCTCTCCTCTGGGATAGACAAAGGCTTTCCTAGCACTGAGGAGAGGGGGGAGGGGGGGAATGCTAGTGAGTTAGGCCCACCTCCCGCATGGCGCACCCACTGACCCCCAACTGTGGCTGCCTCTCCCATCATTACAAATAAGTTTTACACACAATACTTATAACTAATGATATAAAATAGAACTCGTTGACTCAGATGAAAACAAAATACATATTCATATTACTTATAGTACAACGGCTCACATGAACTAAGTTAGGAAACTCTACATAGACTACAGCCAAAGTTCCTGCCCTGACGATCCTAGCGAGAGTGGGGCATGACTAGGCGTTCTGTACAGCATGCTCACACTGGACATGCGTCACAATATAATTATATATATATAGCTTCCTAAACTTGTACTTAAATGACTTTTTGATTTTTTGTTTTGTTTTAATCGTCACACTTCCTGGTGACACAACAATTTTAAGTTACTATTATGTGGCATTATGATATGTTTCTCTACTCCCAAACAGCTAATCCACCAGCATAAGGACACCCTCCAGATTATGGAAAAAGGATGGAAGTGCCAGTTGTGGAGCTTTTCATGTTGAAAGCAAATCAACTAGTATACGAGTGCAGTAGGACGCCAGCAACAACTCAAGTAGAGGCTGCAGCTA
This sequence comes from Paralithodes platypus, assembly GCA_032716605.1. Taxonomy (NCBI): domain Eukaryota; kingdom Metazoa; phylum Arthropoda; class Malacostraca; order Decapoda; family Lithodidae; genus Paralithodes; species Paralithodes platypus. Next base: position 30,788,974 of record CM064548.1, on the reverse strand, counting down.
CACTTACAGTGTAGCTACACTTACAGTGGAAGCTAGCCAACGTAACACCGATATTCAAAAAAGGCAGCAAATCCCTACCCAGTAACTATCGTCCAATTAGCTTAACCTCAGTTGTATGTAAAATGCTAGAAACGGTCATACGAGACAGACTCGTAAATCACTTAGAGGAAAATAACATACTTAAAGATACTCAACACGGCTTTCGTAAAAAACGTTCCTGTTTAACAAACCTCTTAGACTTCTTCCACGATATCCTCAACCTCTACGATGAGAGTAAAGCTGTAGATATTATATACCTTGATTTTCAAAAGGCCTTTGACAAAGTTCCCCACAAACGTTTACTGCTAAAACTAAAAGCGCATGGAATACAAGACGGTGTGTGCTGAAATGGATAAAAAATTGGCTCAGCGACAGAAAGCAAAGAGTAGTCATAAACGGTAAGGCATCTAAATGGACCAATGTAAGTAGCGGGGTACCCCAGGGATCGGTACTAGGACCAATTCTCTTTCTAATTTACATCAACGACATAGATGAGGGCCTCACCTGTACAATCTCAAAATTTGCTGACGATACAAAAATTGCAAATAGCGTACTCTCAAAAGAACAAGTTGACGATATGCAACACAATCTAGATAAATTGACATGTTGGGCCCAAATTTGGCAAATGAGTTTCAATGCGGATAAATGTAAAGTACTACATATCGGATACCTAAATGAGAAAGCAAACTATTCGATGAATGGCACTCAGCTTAAGAATGTAAACAGAGAAACCGATCTGGGAGTAACAATATCGAGTAATCTAAAACCGAGTCAACAATGTTCAGAAGTTGTTAAGAAGGCAAACAAAATAATTGGCTTTATAGGCAGGTCATTTGAGCATAAATCCAAAGAAGTTATCCTAACCCTTTACAATTCCTTAGTCCGCCCTCTTCTGGAATACTGCGTTCAATCCTGGTGCCCTTATTACCAAAAAGATATAAACAAGCTAGAACGAGTTCAACGTAGAGTTACCAAAATGATACCTAGCCTAAAGAACAAACCATACGAAGAGCGTCTTAGAGAATTAAATCTATTTCCTTTAACCCAGCGCAGATTAAGAGGTGACTTAATTCAAGTGTTCAAAATCATCAAAGGCATCGACAATATGAACTGTAGTAAGTACTTCACTATCAACCAATCTAATTACACGCGGGGAAACGGTTGCAAAATTATTGGTAAATCTTTTAACTCACACGAATCTAAGAATTTCTTCTTCAATCGAGTTGTCAACTTGTGGAATGGGCTTCCCCGAAACGTTATAGACTGCATCACCGTTGATTCATTTAAACTCCGCCTAGACAAATATCTCGCATCAAACCCGCGACTGACTGCGTTTGTAAATGAATAACTTTATTTTATCCCCCCCTCAGTTACTAACCCATCTGTCCCCTACTAACTTCCTAATCCTGCCACGGACATTAGTTCCAGGGCAGTAATTCCCTTTCCAATGTTCCCTTACCCACTCTAAACCACTGTTTGGACACTTGATCCTCAGTGTTTTGGAGGACAAGCAACCTAGAAGGGTCACTAGATCTGTTGTTGCTTTGTACTCCTTTGTACTCCTCCTTTGTACAGTCCCTGCTTTAACGGGACAGGCTGACGTGGTGCACACACCATTGGCCACTGTCTTGAAACCTTTGAATTTTCCGCCTGTCCGATATCAGGTACCGACAGTGTACCAAGCTGAAGACCCAAGGGTAAGTCAAGTACCGGCTCAAATCCTTCCTCATCACCAGGCGTTAGCGCCTCCTACACATCTTGTGGGGCAGCCTCTTAGTGTCCTTGTCACAGGTCCATCCCATCGTGAAATGTACCAACAAATTGCGTACCAAATCATGACAGGAGCTCACGTTTCGACGACGGACACCCTGCAGGGAATTACGGGCGTGGCAGCAAGCAGGGGCGGCAACGTATAAATAACATACATATGTAGATATTATAATAATGAATGTAATACAAACAATAAATGTATATGATTTTCCCCTGTCTATTGTTCCCCTGATAATAAAGTGTATGTAAAAATAAGTGAGGTTATTCAGTACCATGTCATCATAATTGTTGTTCCCGTAAAGTTTATATGTACAAAAAGAAACAAAAGAAATATTGGTCAGTTCATATTTTCTATCTTTTGATTGACGACAATATAAATTAATAAATTTACAAATTAATTGAAAGTAATTATAAGTTTTGTTAACATGAATCAGTAAATACATGGTTGTAAAGAATGGTTCACAAAGAAAATTAATGTTATTATTCTTTATAAACTAAATACAATAAATAAAAATCATACACAATTTATTTGGCAATAATTTTTTGTCTTGGCTTTCAAAAATATAAAAATTAAATTGAGCAGGGCACAGTCACTCTACTTAAAATATAGGTCAGGCCTAGGACTATTGGACGTGGAAGTATACAGTGATCTCCCTGGTTGAGCTGTATGACAGAAAGTATTTATAAGTTACGCATCTTATTTTGGGGGTACTTCTGAATATAAGAGGTTATTAATATATGAGTAAACCTATCAGTCGAGTAAGGAAAATAAATACTCGCAAAGCTACACGGTGAACAATTTTGATTATAATGAAAGGCATATGATAAAAGTTATGAGTTGCTTTAAGCCGTGTGTTTCTTTTGATTTATTTATGAGAATTGAGATGGTCAAATGTCTTGGGTCCTCGATGCATATAAGATGAAAAACGAGAACGGAGAATTGCTGTCACAGGAACGCTTTTCCCGTCAATTGTACCCGAGCAAGTTATTTATAACTGTTACTTGGGAATGTTTTGCATAAATAGGTAAATATAGTAAAGTTAAACATATGTGGCTTTTTATAATAAAATATATTTAAATTTGTGTACGTTTCACACCAAAATTGCTTGTAAATATTGCTAGCTCAAGTGTCAGTGCGACAACAACAGATAACTGAATAACAAACAAGCTGACAGGTAGATCATCCCTTGTTGTTACACACCTCGCCGAAGGTCCTCTTTGGCCTCGGCGAGGTGTGTCTTGAGCATTCGGCGACGTCGCAAGGCCCTTCGCATGCCTCGTGCGGAGCATACCCCTAGCGGGTATACTCTCGGCGAGTACTCGTGCGCACGCCGACGAATAATCGACGAGGAAATCGCCGATGATCGTCGATGTTCTCTGAACATCCGAGAGCATCGGCGATCCGTCGTGCGACGTTGTGGAACATTTCAACACTTTTTTTTCGTGCGACAAACTCTGCGATGTCTCGCCGATATCGCAGATGATCGCAGATACCCTCGCAGATCCTTCGGCGATGCTCGACGATGCTTGCGAGGGTAACCAATCCTCGTGAGTCCTCGTCCAAAATTTTGAACTGTCCGAACATTTGCGACGACCCTTGCGAGGCCTTGAGAGTCAAATTATATTTCATGAGAGGTGTTGAGACCTGTCACGAATGTGCCAATTTATTGGTGTCGGAGACGAAAATCGTGACTTGTCTCACCAGTGGGAAAGGGGCATTAGTTTAGTTACTTCAACCTCTGCAGTTGTCTTTGAGTTAGCTGTGGGCAGAAAACTAATTTTGGAGAGGTAATTATAAGAGTGAGAGAACTCTATTTATTATTGCTAATCTGGCAACCTCTGCGTCATATGAGTCTGAAAGGGTTAACCCCTCCTGTACAGGCAACATGTTTGTATTATATGTTAGCTATGTTTAGACGATTTATTCAGTTTTAAAAGGGCCTCAAGCAAATAACAGGCTTCGAACTATCTCACTCAACCCTTTTTACTACCACAGATCCTTCTTAAACTCCACACAATCGATTAAATATTGCTAGAATAATACTAGAAACACGTCTCCGGTACAGTAGGGGTTAATGTTAGTCACAAACACTCTCATTGTAAAACATTCGTATAGAGTATATGCCGATACAAAACCATTCCATAGTCGTAATTGTTAGAACTATAACACTAGTAATTTGACAAAACACTAAAATATATTATAATTATATACTGTAGGTTGAAATACAATCGGGCACATCTGCAACAATATTTGGCGCTCTAATGAATTGACAAAACACATTAGCATATAATATAATTAGGTAGGAATACAATAAGGGAAAAATGCAACAATATTTATTGCAAAACTAAGTTCAGTCACATGTGAACAAATAACTTTTTCAAATATACGATTAGTAAATCAATAGGTTTTGCTATTTTTACGGAATTGATAAACGTGTTTATCATGGGCTCGAATTAATTATTGAAAAAACAGAAATTCGATTGCCTTCATTTGTTTTTCATGTTAGAAACAAAACACTTTCGCGACTTTCTATATTCTATAAAGGGAAATAGGATATCATCAACACAGATATTTAGTTATTCGGCGACTTTTTAACAGTGTGTATTTGCACAGCTTTAACGCGTTAGATTAGTTCTTATTTTCCACGAAGGGGAACAACTTCACTATAGCATGGTTTAAGGGGGGATGGTTCACTTTTTCGTCAATGTTTTCATAGATATATTATTTTTTCTAGTTTCCTCCCTAGATCTCCATCAAACTTAAAACAAAAAGAACCTAGACCCCCTTTCAAGATAAATATGTAATTTTTTGGGTAGAAAAATATCCCGGCCAAAGGTCGGTTTCTCCTAAAACTACAGGATCTCTATCACTCGCCCGGAAAAATTGACATCTAAATGGCACGAAAGGTCTTAACATTGACACAAAAATGGGGTGAAAAGTCTGAAAATTGTCAAACTAAAGGAAGAAACGTCTTAAAATCTGAAAACTAATGGGACTAAGCATTAGGAAGAAGCAAGACCAGAAAACCGGCCCATCCCCCTTGAAGAATAAGGTGACAACTCCTATGGTGTGTTTGCAGAACCTATATTGATCAACTCTTCGTATAATGTCATCATTATTGTATTTCACAGTCTGAATAATATATTATTTTCGAGACCAACTATTGGGTCAATATAATAATTTATATTGGTAATAATGACCAACTTTGAGTAATCAAGGATCAGGTTACTGTATGCATTTTTTTATATAATTGGTTTAAGTTTCTTCCCTAGACCTCCATCAAGCTATCCCCCCCCCCCCCCCCCCCCGCCTCAAGACCCTCCTTCAAGATAAATGTGTACATTTTTTATAGACAAAATTCCCGGCCAAGGCCGGTTTCTCTTAAATTACAGGCTCGCTTTCGCTCGCCAGAAAAAAATCGACACCTAAATGACACAAAGTCTTAATCTTGACAAAGAAATGGGACGAAATGTCTTAAAATCACTAAACTAATGGGCCGAACGTCATAACATCTGAACACTTATCGGGCTAAACATGAAGAAGGGGATCTAGAATAATGACCCATCTCCCCTTAAAACATACATACACAATTATACAATATATCCAATTTGACTTTCTAGAGGATAAACTAACAAAACAACACGGACACACACATGCTTTTTCAGATTTTCTACAATACAGCCAATTATTCCTGTTAATTAAAACAAAATATCATGTTTTTTCATTCGATTAAAAAACAGATGGCTAAACCTGAATATTCCACCCGATGCAAGCCCACATATTTTTTTAAATAACAACTAATTTGAATTTTTGCTTACACATTTTTCAGTATGGGGACGAAACCAATTGCCTTCCGTTGAATAATAGCTTTGGCTCATTGTCAGTGTTATATTTATATATATAAAAAATATATGTATATATATTTTTATTATTATAGACAGATGGCAATAATATATCGTATAGTCAATTAATTCTAGGTTGGCCAAACAAATTACCATTAACCTCTTTAACTTAAGAAGGACTAGAGTAATCAAGCTGACATATTCAACTTTTGGGAAGATTCAGCAAGGGTGTGGAAATCTACAGCCTATTTACTCAAGCCCTTAATGAGTTACAGAGGTTAGGGGTAACGATTTCTGGCCAACTTATAATGAATGGACTATAGTTATGTTATATTATAGCTGGGTTTAAGTACATGGTTAGATTGATATCCAGTTTTCGATAAATGTATATACAATCGTAGTCATGTACTTAATCTTTAACTGTCTTGATGGTGTATTGGTTAGAGTGTTTAAGATCGGTATGTGGTAACCCAGTTTCAAATCCCGGGTGGAACACATGCATCATGAATTTCATTGGGTGGTGTTTGGTGTTGGATGTGAAATTAATAAATTAGATTATGATGATTATAAAGGTTAGTATTACATTATTCATGCACTAACGGTAGTAATACAGTTACATTTACACTCACTTAATTAAGGGGAAGTATTGTTTTTTTCTGGACCCCTTTCTCCGTCATCCTTAGCCCAGTTAGTATTGGCATTGTAATATACTCGTCCTATTAGTTTGTCGATTTCGCCTTCATTGATATATATATTTATTTATTTTTACATAGTTTATGTTTTTGTCATTATTAAGACCTTTGGTGCCATTTAGGTGTCGATTTTTCCCTGGCGAGCGATAGCTAGCCTGTAATTTAGAATGAACCGGCTATAGGCCGGGAAATTTTTCTACCGAAAAATGTACAGATATATCTCGAAGGAGGATTTTGGGGATGATTCTTACGTTTGATCGAGGTCTAGGGACGAAACTAAAACAATAATACACAACAAACATAAATATAAATAAGCATATAAGTATGCCCTACCCCCATTAATACGTATGCAAATTACCAAGTGAAATGATGCTAAACTTCGTAAATAAACAGATAAAGCAATATTACAGCCACATATTTCTTACTATATCTCTCACCTTCATGTTCTCTCTCTCTCTCTCTCTCTTGCTCGCTACCGCCAGACGCTGCAGACGCTCTGTCAACGCTCTCACGATATCCATCATAATTTGAGTATTAACTACTCATCCTCTTAATTTTTGTGCATGAAAGGTGGTTAAGAGCACGTTTAACCATCCTGTAGTTTAGTAAGTAATACTGCACGATATTTTGCTGTGTATTGACTGATAAACTTTGTGTTTATCACAAGACTCCTGCTCGGACAGGGCGCCACTAGCTCCATCTATTGTTTTGTTTTGTTTTGTAAACAAACGATCTCTTACTATTTTATATAAAATCATAGCCCCTAATTTTGCCCATTACCTACTGTAGTAAGTATCTATTTAACTGCCTTGTATGTAAGTAAAGCTTTGCATATTAATTTGCTAATAAACAATATTGTTTACTAACTAACCTGCCTACAGGGACTAACGCCGACGCCATTTTGTAAACAAACTTTTTTTGGAGGATTAACATATTAAATTCCAGCCAATTTTGTACCAAATTTAAGTGCATTCATTTATTTTTTCCCCTAGATATATTCTTGACTTTTTCTCCTCAGACTGATTTTACTTTAAGCTAAGGGTGGTATTTGTACAAACTAACCTAGCCTAACCCAACCTGCCAAGCTTATAACCTAACCCAAACCTAGCCTAGCCTATAGCCAGCCAATCTGTTTTTATTATTAACTCTTGTAGATATTTTATTTAGTATCCTACTGTAGCTATATACAGTATATCTGTAATTTTAGTTGTTGCTTGCACGATCATATAGTAACCTTTGACTGATAAACTTTTTTATCTAAAAAGAGTAGGCTACTGCTTTACTAGGCTACAGGGTAAAAATTGAGGAGACCTCGGGCAGCCTTTTCACTAGTTAATATTTGTTTGTTTTAGTTTTTTCTTCGATATACAGTGTTCTTTTATATCAAGGACCACTGGAAATGAGTATTTACCCATTATCCAACAATCTAAAATCACGGCCCCCGATAGTGGGGAGGGCTATGAAGATCAGGGAAAATGTGGGGTTAAAGACGTAATAAGCCGCTAATAGAGGTTTTAAAATTAAACTTGGCTCAGGTTTCCTTGTTTCTCAACTTAAGAAAACCTCAAAATGGAAAAACCCGAGCCAAGTTTTGGCAAAACTTGGCTCGGATTTAAAGTATTTTCAGAGTTCAAAAACCCTTAAAATTAATTTCGAAAGTTGGCTAGGATTTGTTTTGTTTTCAACTTAAGAAAACCCCAAAATGGAAAAAGCCGAGCCAAGTTTTGGCAAAACTTGGCTCGGATTAAAAAACAAATCAGAGTCCAAAAACCCTTAAAATTAATTTCCAAACTTTGACCTAGTATATTAACCTAACCAAACAACCCAACCTAACCTAACCTAGACTTAGTACGTCGGATACAAAACTAGCCCTTGCATGCCAGCTACTTTGGGTGCATATTATACCCAGTACGTTGGATACAAAACTAGCCCTTGCATGCCAGCTACTGGGGGTGCATAGTATACCCAGTACGTTGGATACAAAACTAGCCACTGCATGCCAGCTACTGGGGGTGCCAAGTACCCAGTACGTGGAATACAAAACTAGCCCTTGCATGCCAGGTACTGCGTGTGCATAGTACTCAGTACGTGGGCTACAAAACTAGCCGTTGCTCTCTGCCACACTCGTCTGACGGCAGCGAGAGGTTGACAACAATCATTAACCTAACGTAACATAACCTAGCAACACCAAGTATATGTCCCTAGTACTAACCTTATTGAGGTTACACACCCATTCTCTCCTTTTTTGTCTATATGGGCACACAGTCCCGCACGTCGCACAATTCACAGATGTAGGTAGTACTCCGTGGTCCACTAACAGCTTTAATGAAGGCTCATTTTCTTCTAAGGTTTTCTTAATAATCGAATGTGGAACCAGAGCACAACCTCTACACACGGGACTCATCCTCCAACTGTAGACAAAAAAGCCGGCGCATTCAGGTTCGTCGGACGTGACGTGACGTGACGTATTGATGGACTGTGATTGGTTACTATGATAATGTAAGGCTGTGGTTGGTTCCGGGAGTGGCGAGATGTGATGTAAGCCATTGTAATTGGTTCACACATGCATAAAAAGATCGCCAGATGTAGTGACGTTCGACTGACAGGTTGGTGTTAACATGGGGGTGCCTCCTGGACTGCCATTTGTATTATCGGTGCGCCGGCATCTAGAGGGACGGTTTTGCATACAGAGGGAAGTTTTTTTACAGTGTTTTGTATTTTACTTATAATGAATTTGCGACGGTAATTACATATACACCAACCAAGTATCGTCCGTGAAACTTCTAAAACAATGATAATTATTGATGGGGCTCGTATGCGGGTTGTTTTCAATTTAAACCGGCTACAGCGACACCAGGGCCATCTGTTGACATAGTATATTAACCCCTTGTGTGCAGTCACACATTATTTTTATATAATCTCTATTTGGTGAATTGTATATTTAGTTACATATTCTGTTATATATATAATTGTTTGAGGTTAGGTTATCACACCTGGTAGCCTATTTCTGCGTATTTCAATTTTATTATTTTCGGTTAGGCTATTCAACGCTGATAGCCTATTGTTGCGTATTTCAATTTAAAAACAAACTTTTGGTTAGGCTATCGCCCCTGGAAGCCTAATTCTGCGTATCTCAACATTTTTGTTTTCGGTTAGGCTATCACCCCTGATAACCTATTTCTGCGTATTTCAACATATTTGTTTTCGGTTGAAGTGATTGAAGTGTTTTTAAAGTGAGTGAAGTGTTTTAAAGAGAGTGAAGTGTTTTTTAAGTGAGTGAAGTGATCTGAAGAAAGTGACTGTCACCATGCCTCTCGCTTGTACGAACTGCGCCGGTAGGTTTGGTGAGTCCATGTTTGCTACTGTCGATCTTCAAGTCTGCCGGCTCTGCCAGCAACGAGAGAATTTTACAGTGAAATTAGATGAAGCCTACAACAAGATCAACGTCCTCACCATGAAGCTGGAATCACTCCAAGAGTTTGTAACACTCAACGTTGGAGTACCACAAACTTCAATTGTCACCGCAACTCCAGCAGCCACCAACACCCCAACGTCAACTGCCAACAATTCAACGCCTGCAGTAGCCACTTCAGCTGATGGTTCCGATACTCAAAACAAATAGTGACTCTCTTCCCCCTCAAGACAACTTCCGTGTCGTGATGAACAACGTTTGCCCCAAGACCAGGAAACCCATACCGATTACCGAGTGTCAAAACCGTTTCAAGATACTCACAGACTCAGATGACGAAGAGGAAATAGAAGAAGTCCGGCTCGTGGGAGACTCGATGATACGTGGTCAGCTCACAGAGTTTTGCGCCAGGGCACCTAAGACCAGGAAGCGTTTTTGTATCCCTGGTGGTGGTGTGGACGACGTAGTTGCTGCAGTTGATGAAGTATCAAAGCTGGCCCCTGCTAATACAATGTACGTCATCCACATTGGATCCAACAATGTACAGCGAACCCGGTCGTAAGATTTGCTTTTAAAGTACCAGCAGCTGATCAAGTCGTTTAAGGAGAAGTCATCAAGGATCATCGTCTCAGAAATCGTCCCCCGGCTCGGTGTAGAGAGCCTATTTTACAACATAGCCACCAGCACAAATCGTTGTCTAGCAAACCTCTTCAGGAAGGAGAATGTGGGATTCGTCGACACCTGGGACAATTTCTACTACGATGACTATTTGTTTTCGGACGATGGAGTTCATCTGAACCAGGTGGGAGCAGCACGTTTTGGGCGTCTTCTCAACGATGCGGTGAAGGATTTTCAGAGAAGAAATAGACTCAGCACAGGACAACCAGGAAGGAGGACCGAAGACAGCGAGGACGGCAACCTGCAAAGGAATTAAATGCTAATCCGTCAAGAACCCGAATTTGGATAAAGCTCCACCAACACGACCCAAATTCAAAACCGCCTGGAATAACGACCGAGGACCGAGGACAGCCATGAATGTAAATGTAGATCCAACCAGAACCAAAAATTTGATTAAAGAACGTTCTGTGAGTTCTAAAACCGCAACTTTAACCCTTAATTAGCGGCGAGCAACATAAGTCGAGTTAAATAAAGCTGGACTATGTGGCGGCGCTCGATATAACTCGAGTGGCAATTTCAGCACGTAATGTGGCTGAGAGAGAGAGACAAGTGGTGGCAGGAGACTAGCGAGCGTATGACTGCTCCAGACCACCGCGGCGAACCTACTGACACAAATCTCAGCTCCCTCCTCCCTCTCTCACTCGCTACATACTCAATTATGTACCGAAAGTACCGAATTACCTGCTTTTTGCACTCGCGTTGCACGGTTATTGCAAGAAAACTATCCATCATACAAGGATCGTTATGGTGTCATTCGAAAGCTCTGTTTATGCCCTTTCAGGGATAGATACTTGTTTTACGTTCTGGGTCTTATTTAGGCATGAAAATGATCACGTAAACAGCCCTATTTTGGCTAAAAACACCCCGCTGGGCGATACACATAAATAAACCGCATAGGCCGCTCGTAAGGTGTTAAAGGTTTTCTATGCAAACGCTCGTAGCATATGCAATAAATTTTCAGATTTAGAGGAACTAGTGTTTACAGAAAATTATGATGTGATTGGCATAACAGAATCTTAGCTCAATACAGAAGAGAGAGACTTTTTAGCAGAGTATTCACTTCCCGGTTATGTAATGCTTGAGAAAAGCCGAATAAATGAAAATGGAGGTGGCGTTTTATTTTATATCAAAGAAAGTCTTAACCTGACCCTCTTGTCAAAACCTCAAATTGTTAACGTCGACACATCTTTTGTGCTAATAAAGAATAATAAAGGTACACAAATAATACTTGCATTAATATACAGACCTCCAGCTCAATCAGTGCAAACTGACCGAGAAATTTATAAACAAATTGCAGATGTAAGTAACTCGCAAGATACCGTATTTTTTGGCGACTTTAATTTACCTGTAACCAAGTGGGGCGATACTCTTACTTCACACTCCGGACATGACTTGTATGCGAACTTGCAAGAGAGTTCACTCTATCAATTTGTTCGATCGCCGACCCGTGGTATTAACGTTCTTCACCTTGTACTTGCAACAAACGAAGAATTAATAGAGAATTTGAATGTTGGTGATGAATTCAGTAACAGAGACCATCGTACAATAACTTTCACTTTAAAATTTACTAGTAACGAACCAAATAGCAGCATCGAAAAAGTCCCTAATTTCAAGAAAGTAAACTTTCATAAACTTAGAGCTATGTTTAAAGAAACTGACTGGAGCTTTTTAATTAACAATAACGACATAAATACATCTTGGGAATTATTCGAAACCACTTACCTAAAAGCAGTGCAGGACTGCATACCATCGAAAATACGGCGTACAGGCCATAATAATAAGCCCAAATGGTGGAATAAAGATATTTCAAACTGTCTGCTTGCTAAAAAGTTTGCTAATGATAGATTAAAATCCTTACAAAATGACGAAGAACGGGTGAAATTTTTAGAGCTACGACGCAAAGCCAAAAAAGTTAATTACGCAAAGTAAAAAGACCCTGGAGTTACATGTTGCAAATCAAAGTAAAACAAACCCGAAAGAATTCTATAGTTATATCAGAAAGAAAAAAGTAGTTACTTCAACTGTTGAACCGTTAGTCGATGTAAATGGAGAATACACCAAAGACGAAGTACAAATGAGTAATGCCCTCAATACCTTCTTTGCATCAGTTTTTACAACGGAAGACCTCAGTGATATCCCTACACCATCGCTGATTCAGATTGATAATTCAGATGTTCTAAGCAATATCACCGTTACAGAGAGAGAAGTATTGAATTGTTTAGATAAACTCAAGGTAAATAAAATGCCTGGACCTGATACAATCTCACTTAGAGTCCTAAAGGAAGATAAGTATGAGCTCTCTAAACCACTGACATTGTTATTCAATAAATCCTTGCAGTCTGGAACTATGCCTGATCAGTGGAAGCTAGCCAACGTAACACCGATATTCAAAAAAGGCAGCAAATCCCTACCCAGTAACTATCGTCCAATTAGCTTAACCTCAGTGGTATGTAAAATGCTAGAAACACTCATAAGAGACAGACTCGTAAATCACTTAGAGGAAAATAACATACTTAAAGATACTCAACACAGCTTTGGTAAAAAGCGTTCCTGTTTAACAAACCTCTTAGACTTCTTCCACGATATCCTCAACCTCTACGATGAGAGTAAAGCTGTAGATATTATATTCCTTGACTTTCAAAAGGCCTTTGACAAAGTTCCCCCACAAACGTTTACTGCTAAAACTAAAAGCGCATGGAATACAAGACGGTGTGTTAAAATGGATAGAAAATTGGCTCAGCGACAGAAAGCAAAGAGTAGTCATAAACGGTAAGGCATCTAAATGGACCAATGTAAGTAGTGGGGTACCCCAGGGATCGGTACTAGGACCAATTCTCTTTCTAATTTACATCAACGACATAGATGAGGGTCTCACCTGTACAATCTAAAAATTTGCTGACGATACAAAAAATGCAAATAGAGTACTCTCAAAAGAACAAGTTGACGATATGCAACACAATCAAGATAAGTTGTCATGTTGGGCCCAAATTTGGGAAATGAGTTTCAATGCGGATAAATGTAAAGTACTACATATCGGATACCAATATGAGAAAGCAAACTATTTGATGAATGGCACTCAGCTTAAGAACGTAAACAGAGAAACCGATCTGGGAGTAACAATATCGAGTAACCTAGTTGTTGTTGTTGTAGATGTGCTTATTTTATACTAGCCCACTGGGATCGAGTAGAGTAACCTAAAACCGAGTCAACAATATTCAGAAGTTGTTAAGATGGCAAACAAAATAATTTGCTTTATAGGCAGGTTATTTGAGCATAAATCCAAAGACGTTATCCTAACCCTTTACAATTCCTTAGTCCGCCCTCTTCTGGAATACTGCGTTCAATCCTGGTGCCCTTATTACCAAAAAGATATAGACAAGCTAGAACGAGTTCAACGTAGAGTTACCAAAATGATACTTAACCTAACGAACATACCATGCGAGGAGCGTCTTAGAGAATTAAATCTATTTCCTTTAACCCAGCGCAGATTAAGAGGCGACTTAATTTAAGTGTTCAAAATCATCAAAGGCTTCGACAATATGAACTGTAGTAAGTACTTCACTATCGATCAATCTAATTACACGCAGGGAAACGGGTGCAAAATTATTGGTAAATCTTTTAACTAACACAAAGCTAAAAATGTCTTCTTCAATCGAGTTGTTAACTTATGGAATGGACTTCCCTGAGATGTTATAGACTGCAGCACCGTTGATTCATTTAAACTTCGCCTAGACAAATATCTCGCATCAAACCCACGACTGACTGCGTTTGTAAATGAATAACTTTATTTTATCCTCCCCTCAGTTACTAACCCAGCTGTCCCCTACTAACTTCCTAATCCTGCCACGGACATTAGTTCCCTTTCCAATGTTCACTTACCCACTCTAAACCACTGTTTGGACACTTGATCCACAGTGTTTTGGAGGACACGTAGCCTAGAGGGGTCACTAGATATGTTGTTGCTTGACGTCCTTTGTACTCCTTTGTACTCTCTCTCTCTCTTTCTCTCTCTACTGAATTTACTGAGGGTGTAGCCGAGTAGGCTGAATAACTAATGATGATGCAGATTTTTTTTTTTTTTTTCTTCTATATTCCAACTTACTTTCTCTCGGGCATAGGAGGCTGAGAGCCTTAACATTCACCGCTTTACAATGAACAGTGAAGCCTGTGAGGTCTTGTTCCAGTCTAGGGAGTGAGACATGTGAAGCACGTAGAGTACAACGAGTACCTGTCATCTTTCCTTCACATGAGGCACGGTGCTCACTCATGGCCCGAAACGACCCCATCTCTGAAGCCACCTCATTCCCGTGCTTCACTGTCTCACCCCCTACACTCGGACTCTCACACTTACACACACACAACGCCACCTGTTGAGCAGATAACTCACCAGGCATTGCACCCCTATAGCATATTTTGAATATGGGAATATTCATACAGTGCTATTTAATCAGGGAACAATGAGGGTATTTTATTGACGTTTCGGTGGGCTTGTGGTAATGCACTGATACTAGGTACAGCACAAATTCCATCCCAATAATATCTTCCCATTGATACATCGGCATTTGAACCCGGGACCTTTGGATTACCAGGCCAGTGGCAAGACCACTCCACCACACCTCCCCTATGTCTTATGGGGAGATAGGCCGTTTTTTCTGGTCCCCCTTCTTCATGCTTAGCCCCATTAGTTTTCAGATTATAAGACTTTCGGCCCATTAGTTTGGTAATTTTTAGACCTTTCAGCCCATCTCTTCGTCAATATTATTAAGGCTGTTCGTGTCATTTAGGTGTCTATTTTTCCTGGCACATTTTTCGATCGAAAAATGTACAAATTTTGAAGGAGGGTCTTGGGCTGGTGTTTTGTAAGCTTGATGGAGGTCTAGGGAGGAAACTAATAACATAATAATAAGATACATAAATGATCAAATTAATACGCCCATCGACTCCACTTAAGCTAAATGTTTGGTGTGACTCGCCTTCTGGGGCGGGTAATTCAGACAATGTTAACCTTTTGAAGATTATCACTTATTTTGATTGTTTTCTGGCTATCATTAGGAGATTTTATACAGATTATGAAGGATATGTGGGAATTCAAAGGGTAAAGACTATCTCAATTATCCCTCCGACTTCCGCAAACCCTTCCGAATCTGAATAAAATCGTCTAATAATAGCCAGACAACAGAAACGGAATGCGTAATCGGATCTTGAAAGGGTTAATCATAATTTGGGGTTCTGCCATCCGGCACCAAAGGAATGTTTTGACTAACCAAGCATTCTCAGGATAATTGGCAAAAATATACGCACACACTCCGGAGGAAGAAATTAGGATATAGAAAACACACACACAAACATGCACACACACACACACACACACGCATACAAGGGGTAACATCGCCTTTGAGCACCAACATTTATTAGTACAAGTATTTTGCTATAAGTAATTCAGAGCCGTAAACATCGACATTTAAACATAGTATACACCAAATATATGACTTACTGACTAAAATGTATTCAAACTAACCTGGCAGAAATTGGTAAGGCTGTCTGTCTATATAATTATTGCTCAGCCAATATTAAATAAAGGCGGCGTTATTTGAGCTGTTTAGAAAGGCAGTATAGGAAGTTTTATAGAGAGACAGCGATATCAATTGCTGCCAGGTTAGTTTTATAGAGAGACAGCGATATCAATTGCTGCCAGGTTAGTTTTATAGAGAGACAGCGATATCAATTGCTGCCAGGTTAGTTTGAATACATTTTAGTCACAAATTCATATGTTCGTTGTATATTTTGTTTTTAAGTCGATGTTTACAGCTAAACAAAATAAATAAATACATAAATAAAGCTCGCTCTGGTAAATTGTGCTGCTCAAGGTAGAGTTTACCACATATGTGTGTGTGTGTGTGTGTGCGTGTTTGAATGCACTTTAAGGAAGATGTAGTTGCATTTTCTGGACTCCCATCTCCCATATGTTTATCGCCATTAGTTTTGAGATTTTAAGGCGTTAGCTCCATTAGTTTGGCGGTTTTAAGACATTTTGTGCCATTTAGGTGTCGATTTGATTCCTGGCAATCGATAGCAAGCCTGTAACTTAGGAGAAATAAGCCTTCGGCCGGGAAATATTTCTGCCGAAAAATGTACACATTTATCTTGAAAAGGCTCTAGGGGGTGTTTTTTAAAGTTTGATGGAAATCTAGCGAGGAAACTAAAACATAATATATATAAATAGATAAATAGACCAGAAAATAACCGCTACCCCCTAAATAAAATATTTGGTGAATTACTGTATATGGTATGCAGTTATGTTTACACCTTCAGCGCTCAAGTTGTTAAGTTATAGGACATCTTGTGGGGAGGTATTGTTTTTTGCTGGACCCCCTTTTCCCTCGTGTTTAGCCCACTTATTTAGGAGATATTGTGAAGTTCGCTCTATTAGTTTGGCAATTTTAAGGCCTTCCGTCACTTTTGTTCGTCAATTTTAAGACTTTTCGCGCTCTTTAAATGTAGATGTTTTCCTGGCAAGCGGTAGCGAGCTTGCAATTTAGAGGAACCAGCTTTCGGCCCGGACATTTTGATATCGAATAATGCAGGGTCCAGAGAATATAGGGTCAACCCCCCGCTCAAAATAAAAGGCGCTGTCTTTCGCGCATGACGTCATTCTCCCTACAGTGGGGACAGAGGCTAGGGATCAGTGGGAGGTCGGTCAGTTCATTCACTTTGAGAACTCAATCACGAAAATACAGGTGAAACAAAGCGGATGTTTTATAATTCTAGTTGTGTGTGGTATGATAATGATTGGGAATTATGAATGCTAAGATACCTATCTTGAAATATATAGCATAAAAACAATGATGTTAGTTACTATACAGTTAACCCATAAAGTACCGGTGATGTCCTTTTCTTTATAGTGTAGCCACTATTAGACCATTGTATTCAGATTAGGAAGGACCTCTAGCAATAATATGGCTTCCAACTATCTCAACCAACCTTATTAACTACCGTAGATCCTTCCGAAGCTGCATAACATCGTATTAATATATCCTAGCTAGAATACAATATAACACACGTAGCTGGTACTCAAAGGCTTAACTAACAACATCAGAAGTTGAGACAATTACAGTGTGTGTGTGTGTGTGAATTGAATTGAGTTTATTTTGATCAGACTTTTACAAAAAGTATGGAGCACAGCCCCTTACATGCTACACATGTACAATATGCCTTTGCTAACTAAATTAGCGTACACGTAAATACACTGGTACATCTTAAGCAAACTATATTAAATGTCCTAAGACTTGATCTATCTATACATAGTAAACGTTCTTTTGAGAAGAGGTGACAGATTCTTCACACATTTTAAGTTAGTATTATTCATTAACAGTATATATTTATACTGTGTTGGGTTATGCTTGTATTAATGAGAAATATATCTATTCCTTAACTGTACAATATCCTCATATCCACAAATGATATTCGTCCCGCACCACATTCTCATTACATTTAGTACATACCCTGTCTTCTCTATCAATATTTCTGTGTCTACCAGTATTAACTGGTAATTTATTATTACTTGCTCTCAGTTTACTTATAGCTAGTCTCTCTCCCTTATCCAATTTCACAAGTTAATCCTCCATACTGAAGACAAATGTTTAAGTTCTATAGCTACTACAAATGGCCCTACTTGACAAATTACTATTCCATTTTGTTATCCGTTGATCTTTAAGCTGTTGTTCTATTGCCAATCTGAACCAGGCTGGGGTTATTACATTGTGTGCCAACCAGACTCCAGACATCCCAGTCATTACAAATACTTTTAACACAATTCAACCAAGGTGAAGTATAAACACCAACCTGATCCAAATGTAACAAACACTTGTACATTATATAACTTAACTTACCGTACTTGTTTTACCAGTAATTAATCTCACCCAGTAACCGATCATTGAACACTTAATATTTATGTCTATAGGATATTCACCAAGTTCACCATACAACATGTCATTACTAGTATGCTTATGAACATGTAATGTATGCTTTAAAAACCTCAAACGAAGCTGTTCTAATTTTCTAATAACATAATGTCCCCATACCTCAGCAGCATACAGTACAACATAACTGGTCTAACCATTGCTTTAAACAATTCCAGCTGTATATCAACTGGTAAATTAAATTTTCTGCATTTACTAATCAATGAATACATAGCCCTTGTAGCTTGCTGTTTTAATTCTAATTCTAATGTGGGTGTGATCATTTGGCAGCTGGTAATATGACAGTAGAAACTATCATCAGCTTAACATGGGCAAGGTAGAATTCAAAAGCGCGCGCGCGCAAACACACACTCAGTTTGTAAATTGC
This sequence comes from Paralithodes platypus, assembly GCA_032716605.1. Taxonomy (NCBI): domain Eukaryota; kingdom Metazoa; phylum Arthropoda; class Malacostraca; order Decapoda; family Lithodidae; genus Paralithodes; species Paralithodes platypus. The sequence goes on along the minus strand of CM064548.1, from coordinate 30,770,197 downwards.
AGTGCGTGTGTGTGTGTGTGTATGACGTTAGGAAAACTATTCTGCTTAACATTGACAAGCTAGAATTAACCCCAACCCACACACACACATGCACACACAGTTTATAAAATGTAGTGTGTGTGTGTGTGACTGTGTGTATGACGTTAGGAAAAATATTCAGCTTAACATTGACAAGCTAGAAACTAACCCCTACCCACACACACACACACACACACACACGAGTTTGTAAAATGCATGTAGGTGTGTGTGTGAGTGTTAGTGAGTGTGCGTGCGTGAGTGTGTGTTGTGACGCTCACCGCTTCCCCCAGAACCGCATGGCTTACTCGCTAGGACTCGCCAGGGCAGAGAATATAGCTACAGTCTACCAATCATTGTGTACTTTCCTTCTCGAGAAAGCTTGTGTTGCAGACAGTTCAGAACTGTTCTTTATTTTCGTCTGTCACAATCCTTTCTATTTTATTTAGTCAATTGAAAGTATAGTGTTAAGTAGTTGAATGATGGGAAGGCGAGCGGGAGAGGGAGAGAGAGAGAGACAAGGTGGTGTGACTTGGTAGTGAGTGCGGCGGGCGTGGCTGGCCCCCTTACATAGGCCTCGCGGGATTCATTTCCTCCTGCCTAACACTGCCTACTATGCGGATGCTTACTGGGCGATTGTCGCGCGCCCTCGTGCCATTCTTGCGAACTGGGACTCCAGCCAGGAGGTCCATGAAAATATCCTTGTCAGATCCTTCCCAGACAGCATACTCTAAGCATCTCCCTTGAACTTTCCCACACTCTTGTCTTAGAATCTTTCTCTCCTACTGCCTCTATCATTTCCACTACTTCCTCACCTTTTATTAATAGCAATCCCCCTCTGGTTCTTTGCATCCACACCTTGAATTGGTGGCCAGACTGTATTATATGCAGGATCTCACATTTCTTATGTACTAGATTAAGGTTGAAGATAGTCATTGTCTTTTTGGGAGATTGTATTGCTCAGACTGTCTCCATCAATCACTAATGTTTCTACAGGGTTAAATAGTGCTAGACTAGGGATCAGGTACCTTGCTGTTGGTGTTTTCAATGTGTGTAGGCTACTTTTGAGCTACACGACACTACGGATTCTGTGGGTTACCTGGGTGGATCTTTTGTCTGTGTACCTTGGAGTTTAGACTGTGTAGTGCGTGAGGGCTGCTTGCCTAATCCACCCAACACTGTTCTAACTCTATTTGCTTTTACTTTTGAGGGTCGCCAGGAGGATACTCGATACTTGTGATCGAGAATCCTCAAGAGAGCACCCCTTCATATTAACGTAATCAGGCCGCACAGACCCAAGGTCCACACTAGACTAGGAGCTGCCTTGCTCCACCAGAATTCTGTACCTTTGCGCATCCCAGCTAGACTTTATTAACCCGGGTAGACATTAGCTGTATTAGATCATATACTCTTTTATGCATACCCATTATTTTTACACAAGCATTTTGAGGTCTAGGTTGCTGTAGAGAGACACAACCAGCATAGACCGGTTTTGTTAATAGGAGTACTACTTTTTCGTGGCGAGCATTATTACAGTTGCACCGCTTATAATATTCTTGTGTCCAATAACATTATATGTCCAGCCTTTTTGTGTATTTAGCCTACACGTGCATTGTCCTGCCTCCTGCTATTTTGTGGTTCCATTTCCAATACGTTCTTCTTAGTAGCATCCGACATTATTCAGAAGATTCCTTGTTCGGTGCTTGAGGACTTTACAACACTTTCTTTCATAAAGGAGTGACAGATATTATTGATTAAAGTAACGTTAAGTAAACCTTTTTCTTGTTTGCATTAGATCACTCTTGTGATTTAATTAAGTTAACTATCTTTTCCTTGTGTACCATAACTAAGCAACCATATGTTATAGGTAATAGGCTGTTTCAGAGAACATCAGCCTATAGTAGAAGCACATAGATACTGAGAGTTAGGATACCCCACTATCGCAGATATAACTCTGAAGGGTATATGTGTTCTTTGTTCGACGGGATTATATATCAGGGGTTGGATCTAGCGTTTCCGTTGTTGCATTTATGCCAGTCTAGTCCAATGTATAAGAGCCACTGATTTATACGAGACCCGATCATAACAAATGGCGACCTAGCTCAGGATTTGGTGAACTGACATATAATTGCAGGTTATTGTGCAGATTTTTCTAACAGTTTAGGCAGTGAACATTTGTTGATTTTGTGGAATATTTTTTGAGGACATGCAAGAATTATTTTTTTAGCAAAGTAATATAGCACTTAAGCTGTCTCCGATAATTTTTTATTGTGAATATTGTGGTATAAGAGTTTGGGGTACTTCTTTTTTGTGTATCAAAGTGAAAAATCTTCAGTGAGCATCATGTTTTATAGCGGATCAGTGCAGGATGAAGACACAGTACGTGATGTAGAAGCTGAGGAGCAGCAGCATGGGCAGGTTGTTAACTTGGTGAACAGTGAGGAGGATGCAAGGAATTTTTTACAATGGCCTGTTACTTCCAACCGGTTGGTGGGTATGAATCGGTACGGTCTCCAGTGCTTAGCCGCAGCTATCGGTCATGTATGTACTAGTGGCATGACCAAGGATGACCTGATGACGTGTGCTGGGTGGGGTGACTGGCGTACGAGGTAGGGTGAGTGCTCAGAGCCCTTTGGCCGAGCTTCCCCTTCACTCGACTCCCAATCCTCCTATTGGAGTACCGACCCTGAGCACGCTTCCGCAGGTGGGTAGTGACTGGCAGGGTGGTTTGCCCCTGGGGGGATCACCGGGTATTTCTAACATCATTGCATCTCCTCCTCCTCCTCAAGGTTTGACCCCGAAGGTGCTCTTTCAGCTCGAGATGGCAAAGATGCAACATCAGAGTCAACAGCAGATAGAGCTAGCTAAGATAGAAGAGAGAAAAGAGCTGGCTAGGATGCAGCAACAGATGAGGGAAGCTGAGCTTAGGACTGAACTAGAATCTACAAGATACTGTGCCGACATGGATTTAGAGAAGTCTCGTGTTGAGACGACGGGACAGCGACTCGGTACTGGAAACCGTGCGCATGATCAGTCTCTGTCGCACCTTCTCAAACTGGTCCCTGTATTTGACGAGTCTGGTGTCACAGAGTTTTTCAATAGATTTGAAAAGAAGTGCTGGGAGCATCAGTGGCCTGAAGTTAAGTGGGCGGCCCTTGTGTCCTCTAGACTCGTAGGTAAGGGGCTCAAGGCTTACGATGCACTGCCTTTGGAGTCCTGCGTTGTTTATGAGGAGCTCAAGGAGGCTGTCCTGCGGGCATACGAGCTACAACCCGAGACATATAGGTTAAAGTTCCGGGGTGTGACTAAGGGGCGAGGCAGTACCTTCTTGGAGCACGCCCGGGACCTGTCCGACGCTATGGGAAACTGGCTCAGATCAGAGAAGACAACTACGTTTGATGAGATGAAACAGTTGATGCTTCTAGAGCAGTTTTATAAGTGTACGGGCGGCGACTTGACTTTAAACCTTAAAGAGAAGAACCCAAGAACTCTCGTAGAAGCAGCAGAGATGGCTGATCTTCGGTTGTCACTAATTCGGGGGTGCGGCTCTGCACAGAGAAACGATGTAGGCGTTAAGGAGCGTTACCCTCCCCCTCCCCGGAATATGGACACACATAAATTTAAAAGCAATGACACCAAGACTGATCACAAACCTAGCACCGCCCCGTTTAAGAAGGGTCAGGGGACTTTTACATCTCAGTATAAGTCCAAGGGGAAATTTGAGTGTTATCACTGTCACAAAGAGGGGCACATGGCAAAAGCTTGTCCGAGCAGACCTTCCATGGCGGCTGTGTCATTGGCTCGCAGCATTGGGGTGTTCCAGAAGTCTTCTGTGTTTGCTGGAGGCATAAGATCAGAGGATGGAGCACCGCCAGTGAAGAAGGATCCGGAAAGCTCGAACCCTGTCCGCGATGCCTTTTGCGACCATAGAGGGCATGGCTGCGTGAAGTGGGGGGGCAAGAAGCACGCGGTACAGCTTTTGTGTGACACAGGTGCCTCTCAGACACTCTTGAAGAATTTCACTGGTAGACCCATAAACGCAGCGCGGGTAGTTGTGGTGCAGGGAGTTAATGCAACTAGGTCATACCCGCTTGTTAGAATGGAGCTTGAAGTTGACGGTGTGACTCGCGAACTGGATGTGGGAATCGTGGAGAAATTGCCTGTTGGGGGCGTCGACCTCCTTCTCGGCAATGACTTTGCGGTGCCTGCTTCTAAGGTTTCACCCTTAGTCGTTGCCGAGGAGCCGGCCGACGTGAGTAGGGAGGAACAGGAGTGGGTTGAGAAGTGTCAGGTGCAACCAATGGCGTGTGTTGTAACCAGATCTCTCGCATCCAGGGAGTCACAGCCTAACCAACAGTCTTCAAATAAGCGGAGGAACGGTCACGAGAAGGTGCTGAAAGCTGATACGGTGGAGAGTCTAGTACCAGCAGCGCTTCTCGGGGACTCAGTATTAGCACCGTTATTAGAGTCTGGAGAAGCACCACCACCTGTCACTGAGAGTGTAGAGGCAGGGCTTAAAGAGACTCAGAGGCAGCAACAGTATACATGGAGAGAGCAACGGGATGCAAAGTTCGATGTTGGGGGAGGGCATGAGTTGTTTCGCAAACACTTAGACAGGCTAGCTCCCTCAGATATTCGCAAATTGCAGCTAGAAGACCCGGAGGTTCTAAAGTGTAGTAACGGGGCTGTCGAACTCGAAGAGGACAGGGATGCAAAGTCTGGAGATTTTTTTTTCATTGATGGCATCTTGTATCGGCGATTCCAAGACCCGCAGAGAAGTAGGGAGGGTGGGTCAGGAGTGGTAGACCAGCTGGTCGTACCGAGGGTATGCAGGGATAGCCTACTAAGGTTGGCTCATGATGTACCGCTGGCGGGACACTTGGGTGTCCGTAACACGGTGCCGGCTTTGGGGAATCTGTTTTGGTGGCCTGGTTTGAGAGCACAAGTGGTGTCATGGGTGGCAATGTGCAGTGTGTGCCAAAAGGTCGGGAAACCTAACCAGTGCATCCCAAAGGCTCCGTTACACCCTATTCCCGTCAGCGGGCCTCCCTTTAGTAAAGTAGTAGTCGACATGGTTGGCCCCCTCCCCCCCACAAGTGCCGGAAATAAATATCTCTTGACAGTCATAGACGTAGCAACTCGGTACCCAGACGCATACCCGATGAGAAATGGTTTGGCGAAGACGGTGGTCCGTAACTTGCTATTATACTTCTCCCGGTACGGATACCCGCAGGAGTTACAGTCAGACCAAGGATCGAATTTCACCTCCAACTTGTTCGTTCAGACAATGAAGTAGCACGGGATAGTCACTGTAGTGTCATCTGCTTATCACCCAGAGAGTCAGGGGGTGTTAGAGAGGTGGCATTCCACTCTAAAAAGCATGCTTCGCTGCTATTGTCTTGAGAACGGCAAGGACTGGGATCTTGGCCTGCCGTATGTGTTATTCGCTGCACGAGAGGTACCTGGGGAGAGTTTGGGGTTTAGCTCTAATGAGCTTGTGTTTGGACACCGCGTCAGAGGGCCTCTCCACATGGTAAAGGAGATATGGGAAGGCACCGCTAAACCATGTTCTATGCTTAAGTATGTCCTTGAGAGTAGAGAACGAATGTTGCGTAGTCTGGAGTTGGCTGGCCGCAATCTGGTAGGCTCTCAGGCCCTCATGAAGGACAGGTACGACCACAAGGTGAAACTCAGGGAGTTTCACGTGGGTCAGGAGGTGTTGATACTACTCCCTCTTGTAGGTCACCCCTTATCCGCAAAGTACGCTGGTCCTTATAGGGTAGCAGAGAAGCTCTCGGACTTAGATTACCTGGTGGCCACTCCAGACAGGCGTAAGAGGAATCAGTTATGTCATGTCAACCTGATGAAGGAGTATGTGAGGCGCCCACCTGAGCCTCTCACTGTCCCCGTGATGACTTTCAGCAGTCAAGGTGGAGAAGGAGAACGGGACAGTCATGCGCAGGTGGATGACAACTGGGATTATCATGTTTCTGCAGATCAGTGGGCGGGAAACACGAGACAGGCGGCTCATGAGGCTTTGCAACACCTACCTGACCAACAGCGTGTGGCTGTCGAGCGCCTATTCGGTTTATGCCCTACTGTATTTGCGGAACACCCAGGCCTCACTACTCATGAGGTGCACGACGTTGATGTCGGAGACCACCCACCCTTCAAATCAGTGCCCTATAGGGTGCCCCCTATTAAACTTCCGGCCCTCAGGGCGGAGTTGGAGTATATGTTGCAACAGGGACTGATCGAGAAGGGGGCGGTAAAGTGGACATCTCCCGTAACGCTGTAACCTAAGCCGGATGGCAAGGTGCGCTTCTGTGTTGATTACCGCAGGCTAAACGGCTTGACTCCCACCAACCCATATCCTCTTCCCCAGGTCGATGACTGTGTAGACAAGATTGGCAGGGCCAAGTTCTTGACCAAGGTGGACCTGGTAAAAGGTTACTGGCAGGTGCCTTTGTCTGAACGGGCGAAAGAGGTGTGTGGTTTTGTGGTGGATGGTGCTACATATCGTTGTAATGTCATGCCGTACGGTCTAAAGAACGCACCAGCGACCTTCCAAAGCTTGATGAACGAGTTGGTGGCTGACATTCCGAACTGTACCGTGTACCTGGACGACGTCATTATCTACGATGACGATTTCAAGAGCCACTATGACCATGTAGAATCCCTATTTAAGAAATTAAGCGAGGCAAACTTGGTGGTCAACCTGGGAAAGTGTGATTTTGTGCGGGCTACCGTGCAGTATCTGGGGTTCATGGTGGGTTTGGGCCAGGTGTGCCCCCCACAGAACAAGATATTGGCTATTAACCACTTCCCCAGGCCGTCCACCAAGAAGCAGATCATGAGGTTTTTGGGCATGATTGGTTACTACCGCCGCTTTATAAAGGGCTATTCTACTGTGCTGGCTCCTCTGACGGACCTATTGGCCAAAGATAGAAAGTTTAAGTGGGCGCCGGAGTTTGAGAGGGCTTTTTTGCTAGTAAAACACCTGTTGTGTACTCACCCAATCCTCAGGGCCCCAAACTTTAGCCGACCATTCCAGCTGGCAACTGATGCCAGTGGTGTGGGGGCTGGTGCCGTTCTGATGCAATCAGACGAAGATGGGCTGGAGCACCCAGTCAGTTTCTTCTCAAAAAAGTTCAACTCGGCGCAGAAGAACTATTCAGTAGTTGAGAAGGAACTGCTGGCGATTGTGCTAGCGCTCAGGCACTTTGAGGTGTATGTTCCAGCCTATGGACCAGTTGTGGTGATCTACACCGACCATCAACCCCTCAAGTTCCTGAATCAATTCCATAACCGGAATATGAGGCTGACCAGGTGGTCATTAATGTTGCAGGAATACAACCTAGACATACGCCATATTGCCGGTTCTGAGAATGTGATTGCAGATTGCTTATCGAGGGTGGAAGACCCGGGGTAGATCATCACAAGGGTAGCCTCCTACTTTGGTTTGATTAGTATGTTTACGTCTGGTGCTTGTTGGCTCGCGTGTGTAGCCCAGCGTATTGGGTCGTAAAGTAGGAGTTGCTGTGTTGGTATAGAAGTAAAAACTAGGCTTGCCCCTGTAGTGCAGCCGCCATAAACATATTAAAAATATAAAAATCCTATAAAAACTCTTTCTTTGATAGTTAAATTTTTTTAAAGTATGTTATAGCAGAAATTCTGAGTTGTACTCCTCTCAGAAGGCTGAGCTAGTGAAGCTCGCTCTTATGAGCATAACTATGTAATTTAATCTATAGTGTTGGGAAGGGTTGTTAATTTTTATAATGTGTTATTTTGATGAGAACTGTGCTTTACATTTCATTGTTGCTGGGTGGCTAGGAGTGGCGAATTTTGTATGGGTTCTGCGTGTCAGATTTAGAGCTCATAGTTGGAGCCTCTTAAAAATCTTGGGTGGGGTGTGACGCTCACCGCTTCCCCCAGAACTGCATGGCTTACTCGCTAGGACTCGCCAGGGCAGAGAATATAGCTACAGTCTACCTATCATTGTGTACTTTCCTTCTCGAGAAAGCTTGTGTTGCAGACAGTTCAGAACTGTTCTTTATTTTCGTCTGTCACAATCCTTTCTATTTTATTTAGTCAATTGAAAGTATTGTGTTAAGTAGTTGAATGATGGGAAGGCAAGAGGAAGAGAGAGAGAGACAAGGTGGTGTGACTTGGTAGTGAGTGCGGCGCGTGGCTGGCCCCCTTACATTGGCCTCGCGGGATTCGTTGCCTCCTACCTAACACTGCCTACTACGTGGCTGCTTACTGGGCGACTGTCGCACGCCCTCGTGCCATTCTTGCAAACTGGGACTCCAGCCAGGAGGTCCATGGGAATATCCTTGTCAGATCCTTCCCAGACAGCATACTCTAAGCATCTCCCTTGAACTGTCCCACACTCTTGTCTTAGAATCTTTCTCTCCTACTGCCTCTATCATTTCCACTACTTCCTCACCTTTTATTAATATCAATCCCCCTCTGGTTCTCTGCATCCACACCTTGAATTGGTGGCCAGACTGTATTATATGCTGGATCTCACATTTCTTATGTACTAGATTAAGGTTGAAGATAGTCATTGTCTTTTTGGGAGATTGTATTGCTCAGACTGTCTCCATCAATCACTAATGTTTCTACAGGGTTAAATAATGCTAGACTAGGGATCAGGTACCTTGCTGTTGGTGTTTTCAATGTGTGTAGGCTACTTTTGAGCTACACGACACTACGGATTCTGTGGGTTACCTGGGTGGATCTTTTGTCTGTGTACCTTGGAATTTAGACTGTGTAGTGCGTGAGGGCTGCTTGCCTAATCCACCCAACACTGTTCTAACTCTATTTGCTTTTACTTTTGAGGGTCGCCAGGATACTCGATACTTGTGATCGAGAATCCTCAAGAGAGCACCCCTTCATATTAACGTAATCAGGCCGCACAGACCCAAGGTCCACACTAGGCTAGGAGCTGCCTTGCTCCACCAGAATTCTGTACCTTTGCGCATCCCAGCTAGACTTTATTAACCCGGGTAGACATTAGATGGATTAGATCATATACTCTTTTATGCATACCCATTATTTTTACACAAGCATTTTGAGGTCTAGGTTGCTGTAGAGAGACACAACCAGCATAGACCGGTTTTGTTAATAGGAGTACTACTTTTTCGTGGCGAGCATTATTACAGTTGCACCGCTTATAATATTCTTGTGTCCAATAACATTATATGTCCAGCCTTTTTGTGTATTTAGCTTACACGTGCATTGTCCTGCCTCCTTCTATTTTGTGGTTCCATTTCCGATACGTTCTTCTTAGTAGCCTCCGACATTATTCAGAAGATTCCTTGTTCGGTGCTTGAGGACTTTACAACACTTTCTTTCATAAAGGAGTGACAGATATTATTGATTAAAGTAACATTAACCCTCTTCGACATATGACGCGATTTTGAGCCTATTAGGGATAATTTAAAGCCTTTATTACCATCAGGGGTGTTTAGAAACCTTTAGTTTAGTTACTTCAACCTCTGCAGTTGTCTTTGAGTTAGCTGTGGGCAGAAAACTCATTTTGGAGAGGTAATTATAAGAGTGAGAGAACTCTATTTCTTATTGCTAATCTGGCAACCTCTGCGTCATAAGTGCGTGAAAGGGTTAAGTAAATTTTTTTTTTTTGCATTAGATCACTCTTGTGATTTAATTAAGTTAACTATCTTTTCCTTGTGTACCATAACTAAGCAACCATTATTATGTTATAGGTAATAGGCTGTTTCAGAGAACATCAGCCTATAGTAGAAGCACATAGATACTGAGAGTTAAGATACCCCGCTATCGCAGATATAACTCTGGAGGGTATATGTGTTCTTTGTTCGATGGGATTATATATCAGGGGTTGGATCTAGCGTTTCCGTTGTTGCATTAATGCCAGTCTAGTCCAATGTATAAGAGCCACTGATTTATACGAGACCCGATCGTAACAGTGTGTGTGTGTGTGTGTGTGTGTGTGTGTGTGTGTGTGAGTGAGTGTGCATAAGTATGTGTGTGTGTCCCTCCTACTTTCCTTTAACAGGAAATAGGCGGAAAGTTTATATGACATTAACACGATTTATCAGCTTAACATTGACAAGATAGAACTCAAATACACACACACACACACACACACACACACACACGGTTTGTAAACTGCAGTCCTTTTGTCGTGATAAAGGTAGGAAAGATACGCACATAATTATATACATTCTCACTTTCTCATACACACATACACACACAGATTCTCACTCAGATACACACACACACACACTTCTGTGTGCGTGTTTGTCAGTTCCATCTTTAATGACATTATAAGATCCCCTTCCTTAGGATTAAGAATAGTCCCTAAATCAGGTATCAACCCCTTCCACTCTCTCTTTCTCTTTCTCTCTCTCTCTCTCTCTCTCTCTCTCTCTCTCTCTCTCTCTCTCTCTCTCTCTCATATGAAATGAATTTAAACATTTTCCTGGTGTATATATGTTATTTATTGGTATGCTCGCTATTATCCATAATTTATTAACTCCTATTTTTGCACATTTAATTGTAAAATAAACTGAGCTTGATGTATTTTAATGTTTTATTGTTTGTCCTGTAACATTAAATAAGACTATTTACAGGCATAGTTCAATATATCACAAATAACAGATGTCTTATATGAGGGGTTCAGGCAGAGCGTGGGGACTGTGACGTCACTCACTCGCAGGTACCTGCGCATTGGTAGACCCTATATTCTCTGGACTCTGGAATAATGTACACATTTATCGCGAAAGTTGGTCTTCGTAGTCTTTATTCATGCTTGATAGAGATCTAGGGAGCAAACTGTATACAACATATATATATATATATATATATATATATATATATATATGTAGTAAAACTCGCTAGGAAAATTGAAACAATGGAACACCAAGCTTTTGTCTATTCTCTCAAGACATCTTCAGGGTAATACAAGAAAACAGGGGGAGAGTGAGGCTTAAATACCCGTCCTAAATCATCTGTGAGTTGCAAACTAGCATATAAATACAAAAAGTGTTGCCAGCCTACTGCCTGTTGCCATATTTTTAGGAACATTCTTATTTTATATACAAATATATGTACATATATACATTGAAATATGCCTAACAATACAATCTAATCATATATACAATTTGATACACATCAATGAACTTGCAGATCCCTTTCAAACTGTTATCGTAACTTATGTAAATATGAAGAAATACATATACCTGTAGAAATACATATAATTACATACACATACACATATACATGCATATTGTATACACGCATACATTACATACATACAAATACAAATTACATATATAAGAACACAAGAAAAATGGGAGTCTTCAGAAAACCGATTGGTCACACAAGGCAAATTGGGTGTGGGAAGGATCTTCCCACACCCAACCCTAATTATAAGGCCGAATTATAGGTGTTACGACTGAGGTTTAAATATATCAGGGCTCTTATTCATTGGACTAGTAATGGCATAAATGCTACAACGGAAAGCGCTAGATCCAACCTCTGATGTATATTCCCAGTGAACAAAGAACACAAATACTCTCCAGAGTTCTATATGCAATAATAGGTTATCAAACTCTCAATAAACGTGCGTCTACTCTAGGCTTAATGTTATGTGAAAACAGCCTATTACTACCTATAACCGAAGGTGCTTGGTTATGGTATGCAAAGTAAGGTGGTAAGAGAAGTTACAGCTTACGTTACTTTAATCAATAAATGTCAGGCACTCCTGCATGAAAGAAAGTGCACTAAAGTCCTTCAATACCAACAAGGAATCTTCTTTAAAAGTTAGATGCTATCAAGATGCTCGAATCGGAAATGGAACCCAAAAAGGCAGGCAGTGGAACAATGCTCGTGCAGGCTATGCACACAAAAAGACAGGATATATAATGCAGTCGGAGCCAAGAATATCCTAAACGCTACAACAATAATAATAATCGCCACGACAATGCAGTATTCCTATCAACAAAAAGAGCCTAAGTCGTTTGTGTCTCAATACATCAAACTAGGCTGCGAAATGCTTGTGTAATCATAAACGGGTATGCATAATAAGAGTAATTGGTTTAATATACTTAATGTCTACTATGACTGATAAAGTCTAGCTAGAGTCAATGAAACGAGATACTGGTGCGCATGACATGCCGCATAGCCTAGTGCAAATCTCAAGTCTGTGCGTCAAATATTACATTATAGGGAAGGGTAGCTCTCTTGAGAAACCTTAATACCGAAGTATTAACCCTTAATTAGCGGCGAGCAACATAAGTCGAGTTAAAAAAAGCTGGACTATGTGGCGGCGCTCGACATAGGTCGAGTGGCAATTTCAGCACGTAATGTGGCTGAGAGAGAGAGACAAGTGGTGGCAGGAGACTAGCGAGCGTATGACTGCTCCAGACCACCGCGGCGAACCTACTGACACAAATCTCAGCTCCCTCCTCCCTCTCCCTCTCACTCGCTACATACTCAATTATGTACCGAAAGTACCGAATTACCTGCTTTTTGCACTCGCGTTGCACGGTTATTGCAAGAAAACTATCCATCATACAAGGATCGTTATGGTGTCATTCGAAAGCTCTGTTTATGCCCTTTCAGGGATAGGTACTTGTTTTACGTTCTGGGTCTTATTTAGGCATGAAAATGATCACGTAAACAGCCCTATTTTGGCTAAAAACACCCCGCTGTGCGGTACATATAATAAACCGCATAGGCCGCTCGTAAGGTGTTAAGCGTTCTCCTGGCGTACCTCAAAGACAACCAACCGAGCCTAGAACAGTGCAGAATGGTATAGGCAAAAAGCCCTCATTCGTTTATGCTCTATTCTCAATGGCACACAGACTAGAATTTACCCAATCAGCTCCAGTTCTCAGGTATGTCGTGCAGCTTTTAACTAAAGCCAGTACTCATCGGAAACAATACCTTATAGTATCAGACTCCTAGTCTAGCATTATCTAATCTAGCAGAACACTAATAATTATAGGAAGCGGTACTGAACAATACGAATGCCAACCAATGCTTCGTGATCAACTTATCTTAACAACTAACATACATGGGTTATATAAGATGCACAATACAACTGGCCAGCATGAATCTGATTATGCAGAGTTAACCAGAGGGGGTATAATATTAATAAAAGGTGGTGAAAGATATGGAAAATGAGAGAGATAGGCAGAGGAAAAGGTTCTCAGGTGCAATCAAGGAGACAGGTATCAAAGGGATAAGAGGGATGCGTTCTAGAAACCAGATCTGAGGGAGAGAGTAGCGAGAGAGCTGTATATATACTAGCACTAGCTCGAACCACGTAGGAAAAGCGGTAACAAGTCCTCTAGCCAATGCTAAAGAAGCTAGCCAAACATGACGTCACCAAGCATGGTAAAAAACTCCTCCAACCAATCCCAAGAGACCAGCCAGCTATGATGTCATCGAGTATAGCAAAACACACTGCGCGCCTCCCCACACTCTGTTCTACTCTCTCTCTCTCTCTCTCAAATCCTATCATTACTACTTAACACCTTAAGAGCGGCCTATGCGGTTTATTTATATGTACCGCCCAGCGGGGTGTTTTTAGCCAAAATAGGGCTGTTTACGTGATCATTTTCATGCCTAAATAAGACCCAGAACGTAAAACAAGTATCTATCCCTGAAAGGGCATAAACAGAGCTTTCGAATGACACCATAACGATCCTTTTATGATGGCTAGTTTTCTTGCAATAACCGTGCAATGCGAGTGCAAAAAGCATGTAATTAGGCACTTTCCCCATACAATTCCGTATATAGCGAGTGAGAGAGGGAGGAGGGAGGTGGGATTCGTGTCAGTAGGTTCGCCGCGGTGGTCTGGAGCAGTCATACGCTCGCTACTCTCCTGCCACCACTTGTCTCTCTCTCTCAGCAACATTACGTGCTGAAATTGCCACTCGACCTATGTCGAGCACCGCCACATAGTCCAGCTTTATTTAACTCGACTTATGTTGCTCGCCGCTAATTAAGGGTTAATGATAAAACATATACTTTGCAATTAAATATATAAAGCCTTGACATGGGTGAAAACAAAGAGCCTTTCTGGACTGCCCATGACACAAGCTTTCATATGAAATAAAGCACACAACAATACATCAACTGTAGCCACCTCCACTGCCCTGGCGATCCTAGCGAGTCACTGTACGACAAGCCATGTGGTTCTAACGGAGTGGTTAACGTCACATAGGCCCAACTCACTAATACTATGGACCCTGGGGACTGACCTTCACAAAATGGTCAGATCAACATAAGGATAAAAGGAGTCTGTAGAAAGCCAAATAACCCACACCTGGCATATCTCCACAACTAAACAGTATATAAATTATACATAAACACATATATACACACACCTACATACACACACACATATACTGTATACATACATAAACATACATATATACAATAATTATAAAATAAAAAACAAAACAAAGAAAATACATAGTGATCATACCTCATGTGTATAGTATTAATAAGATACCTAACTATCTAATACTATGATAAAAGGGTCAGATGTCAAACTACAAGCTGTTTCAATCTATGATCTGACGGTCTGGACATATATACCTGTATATATATATATATATATATATATATATATATATATATATATATATATATACAGAATATATACATATATATATATATATATATATATATATATATATATAGATAGATATTAAGCCAGTGGTCCACTTACTGCTGTCTAACGATTAAAGGTATAAATGTATAGATCGCCCTCACCCCCACTTACACCCTCACACGCCCACCAAGAAATATGAACTCTAACACTGTGTGTCTCCTCTACATCCATTATGCATCCACCCTAAAACTGCTCTAGCGTCACATACGAGCGTAACACCAAATATTTCGGACGATTCTACATTGCCTACAACATTACTTGTATTAGGGAGATTGTAGGCACCAATCGAGCAGACCAGTATAGCATTCGGTCTGAGATGCCGAACTTGATACTTTAAACACTAGCTTGAGTGCGTAAAATTATGAGTTGACGCATACTACTGGTCTCAAACATATGCATAAATAGTCAAATGACTTCCACACACACTCAAAGTTCACTGTAAAGACAAACTGAACTGAGCATGTGTTGAGCTATGGTTAGTTACATTTGGTAAAATACCACCGATGGAATACTCAACACTCAAACATTGATGAACGAAACACTCCTCAATCTGTATAGCTCAATTTAAGGTTATTTGATTTCGTTTAATACAAACATTGCATCAGTATGTTTCTTAACTTAAGCTGTTCTACTAAATTGCATCAGTTATAGTGTATTCCTTGGAAGTTTGGAACTGAATTATGTAGTCGTGGTGAAGAGTATCTGAAGGAATAATTCAATGGCTGAGAGCGAGGACGAGCTTCAAGGCAAGTGGGAAAACAAAATAATTGGTCCTGCCCATGTATTATTCGTTTGTGCGGGGAGGTTCCACCCATACTGCACTTCCCAATAGGGTAGAGTCCAAATAATTTCGTCTCATCAAATCACTTCCTCTTACTAATTCCCTACAATCTCTCTACACACCGCAGTATTGCATCTATCTCACTCTTCTACCGCTGAAACAATAATGAATGCTCTTCCTAGCGTTCTCAGTGTATACTTTCTCCCCTACGAAGGCACCCGTCTTTCAACACATCCCCTTCCCTACTCTTTCCAACTCTCTAACCCAAGAGTGAATAAACATTCCCAGTTGTTTTTCCACTCAAGTAAATTCTGGAACTCTCTCCCTCAATCTGTCTTTCCTTCATCCATTGACTTAGACTGCTTCAAACTCTGTGTATTAAGATTGTTTTTGTTTACTCTATCGCACCTTGAATATGGCTCTTTCCATATTTCGATTTAGGTATGAACACTTGTTACAGGCAGCTTTGACTTTTGTGTCTTTCCTACAAATAGCAAGAACAACAATTATTGTTATAATAAAGTTTTAAATTTGAGATACTTGCTTGATTTTGCGGAGTTCTTGCATTTAGGTCATTGTCCTGTTTACGACTAAAGGTAAAGGTAATTTTCAGTTTTTGGTACAGTATCTTAACTATGTTATGACATAGCTATGTTATGACATTGGCTCTTTTCCCTCAACCCAAGAGTTTAATACATTGACAAAATATTTTGAGAACTTGATTGAATTTCAATAGATGGATTACTGATTTTCTCTAATCAATGCTCACAGTTTCTTACGTATCATAAAGTGGTGTGGAAATATTCCTGACCACGACCCTACTCCCCTTATGTACCGGTGCCGCCCTGTTAACTCTATTCTGGCTACTATTAGGCGCTCTTATCCGGTTTAATAAGGGCCTCCAGCATTTATAACAGGCTTCAAATTTTCTCGCCTATCCCTTTATAACAGCAACGATTCCTCTTAAACTACGCAAAATCGTCTGAATATAGCTAGAATATCATTGAAAAACACGTCGCCGGTACAGACGGGGTTAACTGCTATTGTGACGCCGCCTTTGTTAAATATTGGCTACACAAACATATAACAAAGCAGCGTTGCCAATATCTGCCAAGTTAGCATGAAAACACTTCCCACCTTCTCCCTAACGTTAGCCTCTCTTGCTCTTCCTCAACAATTCCTCTTGAGCTCTTCCTTCTCCACACGTTTTTCTCTTCTCTGTTATCAAGGTCCTGCTTATCCTTGGTTTTTTCCTTCGAAGACCGTCAACTCCTGGTAATCTTTGCTGCAGTACCTTCAAGTTAGATATAGATATATAGTGTTATTTCACCCTTTACATCGGGTTTATCCATATTGTTTTCCTCAGAAGAACCCCAATTCCTGGTAAGTTTTGCTGAAGAACGCTCTGTTATATTTATATGTTGTAATTTTACCCTATTCATTAGATTATCACTACTCTCATCAAGTAGTTTCAACTGGATCAAACTTATTAGTCTATATCTCTGCTGCTTTCTGTAATCTTTATTTATACTATTATCTATAATGGTAGTCGTACTATTACGAAATGTTTACCACTTCACCACCATTACTTAATGTTCATCATATTATGGTTACCATTAGATGATTGTTTTAGTGTATAATCTATCTCTACGACTCAAATGGGTGAATACGATCTCAATAAACCTTTTTTATAATGTAGGTCCTTCTTAAACTGCATACAATTATCTAATTTTAGCCAGAATGAAAGATAAAAGGGAGTCAGAAATCCTTGTATGGTATTCTGGAATATGGATCCTACAACTAGGTATGAATTGAAATATATTCGCCTAGTGGGTTTCCCTTCTCCCTAACATAAATAGGATAGAAGGTTGAGTGTCTTTTAGACTGCCGTGGTGTAGTTGATTAAAGCGTCGGCTATCGTCTGACGGTCGATGGTTCGAACCCCACTGAGAGCTTGGAAACATTTAGTGGCTCACGTGTATTTGTGATATAAACTCAATATTTGTAACTCTCATGCTTTGTGGGTTAGAATTAAATGAAATCAATTGCTGCCCGAGTTGCGTCGGGACACTCAGAAATCCTTGTATGGTATTCTGGAATATGGATCCTACAACTAGGTATGAATTGAAATATATTCGCCTAGTGGGTTTCCCTTCTCCCTAACATAAATAGGATAGAAGGTTGAGTGTCTTTTAGACTGCCGTGGTGTAGTTGATTATAGCGTCGGCTATCGTCTGACGGTCGATGGTTCGAACCCCACTGAGAGCTTGGAAACATTTAGTGGCTCACGTGTATTTGTGATATAAACTCAATATTTGTAACTCTCATGCTTTGTGGGTTAGAATTAAATGAAATCAATTGCTGCCCGAGTTGCGTCGGGACACTCAGAAATCCTTGTATGGTATTCTGGAATATGGATCCTACAACTAGGTATGAATTGAAATATATTTGCCTAGTGGGTTTCCCTTCTCCCTAACATAAATAGGATGGAAGGTTGAGTGTCTTTTAGACTGCCGTGGTGTAGTTGATTAAAGCGTCGGCTATCGTCTGACGGTCGACGGTTCGAACCGTCGATAGGACTTGTGGAATAAGTTGCCAAATGAGCTAGTCAATTCAGCTAATATCTCCATTTTTAAGTCTAGAGTTAATGCTTTTTTGCAGCATTAATTCAAATTTTTTAAACTTATTTTATTCTATTTTATTTTATTATATTTAAGCTTGATATCCTCCACTGCATAATATGTTATCTGTGTTTAATATGTGTGTATGTACAGTACAGTATACAGTGTATGTTTTTATTTGTTCCTAAGTTGCCATAGTCTCTCTCCAGTGCCTCCGGGTGTTTTGTGTGGATTGATCTTGATGGTGTTTCTGCACCCTGGTTGGAGACTTCGGCATCTCATATAATAATAATAATAATAGAAGGTTGAGTGTCTTTTAGACTGCCGTGGTGTAGTTGATTAAAGCGTCGGCTATCGTCTGACGGTCGACGGTTCGAACCCCACTGAGAGCTTGGAAACATTTAGTGGCTCACGTGTATTTGTGATGTATACTCAATATATATATATATGCCTATACTGTACAGTATATACATATTTTTTTTTTTTTTAATGAAGGAGACAAAGGGGAAGCTGCCTGTAACACATGTCTCCCCCAAAGTTGATAGAGTGACAGAGCTAAATTCAAGGTACGGTACGTTAGAGTCAAAATATCTGACACTCGGAAATTGAAGCAGTTTAAGTCATAAGTCAATGCTTAGTATATAAGGTTTTAACAACATAAATGAATGAATACTGTGTTTAGTCTTCGTAATCAAAAGAATCTTTCAGTTACTTTTTGAAATTATGAGAGCACTAAATCAAGCAGCAAATATGCAATTCGCTTGATAGTGAGAAGTTAATTAAAGAAAATACTAAACTTCCGACGTTCGATGTTGTTGAAGTAGGAGCTATAAATCACCGCTCAGGTCCAGAGTTGTTGCTTGGAGAGTAATGAATGATTACTTTCATTACACCTTCAACACTAGTACACCATCATGTTATAATAATTATATTCTGAATATTGTTATGTAATTTTTTCAGTTTAATAAAGATCTCTCGGGATAGAAAAAGTATAACTGTGATTACCTTATTTCTCTGATTCTGGCAATCAATAGCCTATTTTATTAAGTTTAGGAAAGATCTCACTGCATAAAATGAGCAAAGGGTATATCAGTTACCGCTCTGGTGATCATACAACCTCCCTCGTCCACTGTTAACCCTTTCAGTACCGCTAACGTCTGTTTGTGTATATCTCAACTATATTTAGACGATTTTTGCAGCTTAAGAACAGTCTGTGGGAGTTAAAAAGGGATGAATAAGAGAGCGGGAGTTATTTTTATTGCTAGAGGTCCTTCCCAAATTGAATAAAATCATCTTATAGTTGCCAAAATGTAATGACAAGGGCGTCACCGGTACTGAAAGGGTTAATGTATACGCCATATGATAGCCAACGAAATAGTAGGGAAGCTGCCATAGTAATAACACAGTTATTGGAAAGCTAAAACATGATACATGTAATATCGTTGAATTAGCGGCCATAACTAATTAGGTGTATTGGTTGATTTGCCCGGAAACCCGATAAGTAAAAAAACTATATTTTCCAGCGTTGATTCTGGTTACCCTTTGGTGATTGTATTCACCATAGGGAGAATACATAGGCATAAGAAAGACAATAACTATATTGTTAAGAATCCCTCCTAATCTGAATGCGATCATATAATGAAAGCCACAATACAATGTAGAAATATGCTGCACACATACGTTTAAAAATGTGTTAAGCTTAGGAAGAACCTCTAATAGTCATAGAAGAGTGTTAAGTTATCTCGGTTAACCCTCAGTTTCCCACCGATCCTAACTGAACTGTGTAAAATCGTCTAGTGGTAGCCGGAAGAAGGCGCCACATTCCGATCTGTAGTAAAATACAAGACATATTACGACAGTCGCGTGTTACTTTAAGGGAAGGTGTTTAGTTTGTTCCCTAGACCTCCGTCAAGCTTAATAATACACCCCCCTTGACCCCTCTTCAAGATAATTTTGTATATTTTTCGATAGAAAAATGTCCCAGACGAAGATCGGTTTCTCTTAAATTACAGGATCGCTGTCGCTCGCCAGGAAAACAAAATTAACACCTAAATGGCACACAAGGTCTTAACATTGACAGAAATAAGGCGTAAGTTCTCAAAATCACCAAACTAATGAGGCGAACGTCTTATAATCTCAAAAGCAATGGGCTAAACGAGAGGGATGAAGGGGTCAGTAACAAAATCGCTCAATTGGAAATTTCCCCTTTAAGACAGTCGCGTGTCACTTTATGATTGTCCATCCTTCACTTCCCCAGCACTTACACCTCCGTCAACGAGACACTGAGCTTCTTGTTTAAGGGTAGATGGGTAGTTTTTCTGGTCCCCCTTCTTCCTCATTCTTAGCCCCATTAGTTTTCAGATTTTACGACGTTCGGCACATTAGTATGGCGATTTTAAGACCTTTCACCTCATTTATTTGTAAATATTAATATTGTTTGTGTCATTTAGGTATCGATTTTACCTGACGAGCGATAGCGAGCCTGTAATTTATGAGGAATCGGCATTCGGCCGGGACATTTGTCTATTGAAAAATGTACACATATATTTTGAAGGAGGGTCTTGGGCAAATGGTTTTATAAATAAGTTTGATGCAGGTCTACGGAAGAAACTAAACAAATATAGTTAATCAAATGTATAAATGAGGAAATAAATACGCCCATCCCCCCTTAAAATAGTCGCGTGTCCCTTTAAGATTGTCCATCCGTCACTTACACCTCCGTCAATGAGACACAGAGCTCCTCGTTTAACTTGTTTATATTTATTTGTTTTCGTTTACAGTTTCAGCTCCTATTTCTTCCTCCTCTTCGGCCTTGTTTATCATCCTTCTTTCTCTCTCTTCCTTCTCCTTCTTCCAGTTCCTGTCCATTGTTACTTTATTTCTTTGATTCTAATTATGTTGTTCTCTCTTTTCCTTCCACAAAGCCATAATATATTTTTCATATATAATTGTCTACTTTCTCTATCACCATCTTCGTTCTTCTCTCACCACTTCTTTCACTGTTCATCTTCTGTTCCTTTGTTCGATCTGTCTTCTCCTTCTCCTTCATCTCCTCTGTTTATCACCCGAGTCTATTAGTCCCTTCTCTTTATTCTCCTACCCCTCCCCTCCCTTCTCTTCGTCTTCGTCTTCTTCATATATCCTCACTACTTGTTTTGTCTTCTTATGTTTTCACTTTCTCTTCCCGTTCTCCTCTTCTTCTTCGTCGTCTTCATATTTCCACACTTTCTCCTCCCCTCCCTCCTCTTCCTCTTCTTCTTCCTAATATCTTCACACTTCCTCCACCACTCCACTCCTCTTCCTTCTCCTCGCCCGACTTCGTTCCTGTACTTTTCTTTTGTTCTTTGTTTTGTTGTACGAGGTGACAAACTAGTTAATACACCACTCCAACACTTATGTAAAGCTTTCCTGTTCCATTTGTCAACACCAAAGAGCCAGTCGTTAGAAAAAATACTCTTGTGTTTCTATCTATATTAGCACCCAGTACAGGGGGAGATCGCTGTTTTTCCTCCATGTTTAGTTCCATTAGAATTGAGATTTTAAGACGTTCCTTCCATTAGTTTGGGGATTTTAAGATATTTCGCTCCATTATTTTGATAAGGTGAACACCTTTCGTGCCATTTAGGTGTCGATTTGTTTTCTGGCGAGCGACAGCGAGCCTGTAATTCTAAGGAATCGGCCTTCGGCCGGGATATTTTTCTACCAAAAAATGTACAAATTTAGTTTGACAGGGAGTTTAGGGGATGTTTTTTAAAGTTTGATGGAGGTCTAACCAGAAAATTATAAAATAATAAATAATTAATAAATAGTCCACATAATAGCCACTACCCCCCTTAACCCTTTAGCGGGCGAGTTTGTTGTGAGTGAAAGACCCATACAATATGGTTACCATTACAATGTGTTTATTTTGTTTAATGAAAGAGTTAAAAGGCTAAGCTACTTGTGACACGTGTCTTCCCCAAAGTTGGAAGAGTGACAGAGCCAACTTCAAAGTGCGTTATAATCAAAATGTCTGGACACACGGAGCTTGAAGGAGTTTGAGTCATAAGTCAATGCTTAGTATTTAAGGCTTTAACAACATAAATTAATAAATACTGTGTTTAATCTTCACAATTATTAGAGTGTTTCTGTTGCTTTCTGAAATTATGAGAGCACTAATTCAAGCAACAAAGATGCAATTCGTCTTTTGTGAGAAGTTTACTAATGAACATACTAAACTTTAGACGTTCGATATCGTTGATATCGTTTGAAGTAGCGGTTATAAATCATCGCTCAGGTCCAAAGTTGTTGCTTGGAGAGTAATGGACGATTACTTTCATTACACCTTCAACACTGGTACACCATCATGTTATATATTTTGAATAGTGTTATGCGATTATAGTCAGCTTAATAAAGATCTCTCGGAATATAAAACAAATTATAACTGTGATTACCTTATTCCTCTGACTCTGGCAATCATTATACTAGTTTATTAAATTTAGGAAAGATCTCAAGACATAAAATAAACAAGGGCTAACTCAGTTACCGCTCTGATGACCATATATCCTCCCTCGTCCACTGTTAACCCTTTCAGTACCGCTGACGTATGTTTTGTCATATCTTAGCTATATTTAGACAATTTTGTGCAGCTTAAGAACAATCTGAGAGTTAAAAGGGATGAATGAAAAGTTGGAGTTATTTTTATTGCTAGATGTCCTTCCTAAATTGAATACAATCGTTTAATAGTTGTCAGAATATACTGGGAAGGGCGTCACTGGTACTGATTGGATACCTGTGTTGCTCTGTAACTCTTTAGCTTTCTGGGAGACACTTGTTACAGGCAGGTTTGGCTTTTGTCTCCTCCATACAATTATAAAATAAAATAAATATATTGGTAAAATTATAGTCCACGTATTATTAGGCAAGCTGTCAAAGTAATAAACCGATATGAGAAAGCTGAAACTTTAGACATTCGATATCGTTGAATTAGCGGCCATAACTCAGCCCTAGCGTCGGAAGTAAGTCAAGACGGCCACACTCTTAAACGGCCACACTTCTAGACTCCTGCAGACTTAAGTAACTCGCAAGATACCGTAATTTTTGGCGACTTCAATTTACCTGTGACCAAGTGGGGAGATAGTATTACTTCACATTCTGGACAAGACCTGTATGCAAACATGCAAGAGAGTTCGCTATATCAATTTGTTAGATCTCCAACCCATGGAAATAATGTCCTTGACCTTGTACTTTCAACAAAAGAAGAATTGATAGAGAATTTGAGTGTCGGTGATGAAATCAGTAACAGCGACCATCGGACGATAACTTTCAGTTTAAAGTTTACTAATAACAAACCAAATAGCAGCATCGAGAACGTCCCTAATTTCAAGCAAGCAAACTTTCGTAAACTTAGAGCAACGTTTAAAGAAAGTGACTGAAGCTTTTTAATTAACAATAACGACATAAATACATCTTGGGAATCATTCACAAACACTTACCTAAAAGAAGTGCAAGACTGCATACCATCGAAAATACGGCGTACAGGCCATAATGATAAGCCCAAATGGTGGAATAAAGATATTTCAAACTGTCTGCTTGCTAAAAAGTTTGCTAATGATAGATTAAAATCCTCACAAAATGACGAAGAACGGGTGAAACTTGTAGAACTACGACGCAAAGCCAAAAGGTTAATTAAGGAAAGTAAAAAGACCCTGGAGTTACGTGTTGCGAATCAAAGTAAAACAAACCCAAAATAATTCTATAGTTATATCAGAAAGAAGAGAGTAGTTACTTCAACTGTAGGTCCGTTAGTCGATGAAAATGGAGAATATACCAAAGACGAAGTTAGTACAAATGAGTAATGCCCTCAATACCTTATTTGCATCAGTTTTTACAACAGAAGACCTCATTGATAATTATCCCTACAGCATCGCCGATTCAGATAGATAATTCTGATGTTCTAAGCAATATCACCATTACAGAGAGAGAAGTATTGAAATGTTTAGATAAACTCAAGATAAATAAAACGCCCGGACCTGATACAATCTCACCTATAGTTATAAAGGAAGCTAAGGATGAGCTCTCCAAACCAATGACATTGCTATTCAATAAATCCTTGCAGTCTGGAACTATACCTGATCAGTGGAAGCTAGATAACGTAACACCGATTTAAAAACAAAACAGCAAATCCCTACCCAGTAACTATCGTCCATTAACCCTTAACTGGCGGCGCGCATCATATGTCGAGGGAAAGAAATTTGGACTATGTGGCGGCTCACAACATAAGTCGTGTGGCATTTTCAGCACGTATTGTTGCTGAGAGAGAGAAACAAGTGGTGGCAGGAGAGTAGCGAGCGTATGACTGCTCCAGACCACCGCGGTGGACCAACTGACATGAATCCCACCCTCCTCCACCCTCTCACACTCGCTACACAGTGAATTGTTTAGGGAAAGTACCGAATTACATGGTTTTTGCACTCGTGTTGCGCGATTGTTGCAAGAAAACTAGCGGTCATACAAGGATCGTTGGGATGTCATTGGAAAGCTCTGTTTATGCCCTTTCAGGGATAGATACTTGTTTTACGGTCTGGGTCTTATTTAGGCATGAAAATGATCACGTAAACAGCCCTATTTTGGGTAAAAACACCCCGCTGGTGGCTACATATTATTTACCGCCTAGGCCGCTCGTTAGGTGTTAAGCTTAACCTCAGTTGTATGTAAAATGCTAGAAACGCTCATAAGAGATCGACTCGTAAATAACTTAGAGGAAAATAACATACTTAAAGATACTCAACACGGCTTTCGTAGCAAACGTTCCTGTTTAACAAACCTCTTAGACTTCTTCCACGATATCCTCAACCTCTATGATGAGAGTAAAGCTGTAGATATTATATACCTTGATTTTCAAAAGGCCTTTGACAAAGTTCCCCACAAACGTTTACTGCTAAAACTAAAAGCGCATGGAATACAAGACGGTGTATTGAAATGGATAGAAAATTGGCTCCGCGACAGAAAGCAAAGAGTAGTCATAAATGGTAAGGCATCTAAATGGACCAATGTAAGTAGCGGGGTACCCCAGGGATCGGTACTAGGACCAATTATCTTTCTAATTTACATTAACGTCATAGATGAGAGTCTCACCTGTACAATCTCAAAATTTGCTGACGATACAAAAATTGCAAATAGCGTACTCTCAAAAGAACAAGTTGACGATGTGCAACACAATCTAGATAAGTTGTCACGTTGGGCCCAAATTTGGCAAATGAGTTTCAATGCGGATAAATGTAAAGTACTACATATCGGATACCATAATGAGAAAGCAAACTATTCGATGAATGGCACTCAGCTTAAGAATGTAAACAGAGAAACCGATCTGGGAGTAACAATATTGAGTAACCTAAAACCGAATCAACAATGTTCAGAAGTTGTTAAGAAAGCGAACCAAATAATTGGCTTTATAGGCGGGTCATTTGAGCATTAATCCAAAGAAGTTATCCTAACCTTTACAATTCCTTAGTCCGCCCTCTTCTGGAATACTGCGTTCAATCCTGGTGCCCTTATTACCAAAAAGATATAGACAAGCTAGAACGAGTTCAACGTAGAGTTACCAAAATGATACCTAGCCTAAAGAACAAAACATACGAGGAGCGTCTTAGAGAATTAAATCTATTTTCTTTAACCCAGCGCAGATTAAGAGGCGACTTAATTCAAGTGTTCAAAATCATCAAAGGCATCGACAATATGAACTGTAGTAAGTACTTCACTATCAACCAATCTAATTACACGTGGGGAAACGGTTGCAAAATTATCGGTAAATCTTTTAACTCGCACAAATCTAAGAATTTCTTCTTCAATCGAGTTGTCAACTTGTGGAATGGGCTTCCCCGAGACGTTATAGACTGCAGCACCGTTGATTCATTTAAACTTCGCCTAGACAAATATCTTGCATCAAACCCGCGACTGACAGCGTTAGTAAATGAATAACTTTATTTTATCCCCACCTCAGTTACTAACCCATCTGTCCCCTACTAACTTCCTAATCCTGCCACGAACATTAGTTCCAGGGCAGTAGTTCCCTTTCCAATGTTCCCTTACCCGCTCTAAACCACTGTTTGGACAATTGATCCTCAGTGTTTTGGAGGACAAGCAGCCTAGAAGGGTCACCTAACCTTTTGTTGCTTGATTTCCTTTGTACTTCTTTGTACGGCCACAATTCTAAGACACCACACTCCTATACGGCCAGATTACTAAGCTGCCAAACTCCTAAACGGATACACTCCTTAACGGTCACACTCCTAAACAACCAGATTCCTAAACGGCTACACTCTTAAACGGCCACACTCTTAAACGGCCACACTCCTAAACGGCCAAACTCCTAAACAACCAGATTCCTAAACGGTCACACTTCTAACCGGCCACAAACCAAATGGCCTAATTCCTAAACACCCTAGGGTAGCTGAGGTTAGGTTGGTTAGGTAAATTTAATTTAATATACAGACAAATTTACAGTAGCTAAAAGTGTATCAAGTTAGGTAGGATAATCATGAGTTTCATCAAATAACATCTCAGGTGATGCCATTGATTTCGGGGGCTGTTGAGTGATTGGTGCTTCAGAATGCTTGTGTTCTTGCTTGTTGTGGGCGAACTGTTATGCGTTCTTCTCCTGTCACCTCTTTTGTCCTTTCCCGAGTCTTTTGCTGATCCTCCCTACTCCTTGTGGGAATAAGGGCTGGTTATTGACTGACATAAAATTCGGTTGGGTTGGTTGGGAGACAGAGGCTGGTCCGGCTTTGCCAGTTATATAGTGTGGCCGTTTTGATCACCCCCGTTATCCCTCTCCTCCCATATACATAACCCCATTAATCTCTGAAATTTTAAGATGCTTGCCCAATTTGTATGGCGATTATAAGACCGTTCGCCCCACTTATCTCAGTGTTAATATCTGTTGTGTCAATTAGGTTTCTATATTTTCCTGGCAAGCAATAACGAGCCTGTAATTTGAAAGGAACCGGCCTTCGTCGTCCGTACACACTTATTTCAATAGTATAGCGGGTATTTTTTTAAGGTGAGATGGTCGTTTTTTCTGGACACCCTTCTCCCTCATGCTAAGCCTCATTAGTTTTCAGATTTTAACACGTCCGGCCTATTTGTTTGGCGATTTTAAGACCTTTCGCCCCTTTTCTTTGTAAATTTTTTTCAATATTTAGACTTTTCATGTTATTTACTGTAGGTGTGGATTTTTTTCCAGGCGAGCGATATTGAGCCTATAATTTAGAAGGAACCCGGCTGATACATTTTTCTATCAAAACATGTACAAATATATTTTGAAGGGAGATCCTGATTTTTATTTTATTTTTTTATTTTTTTTTTATTGGTGGAGGTCTAGGGAGCAAACTAAAAACAAAAAACAAAAAACATTAGGTAAATGAAAAAACAAACAAAAAATCTACCAAAATATGAACCATATATCAACCTTTTAAGATTGATGGAGGTCTAGGGTTCAAACTAAAAACCTCCCTTTAAAAGCTGACAGTACATTACAATCAAATAACAGTAACCCTTGGTTAGCCCCCTGCGTGCCCCACCTTCAGGGAACTAATGAGGAAGGCGTTACTTCCCCACAAGCCAACAAGACTACAACATGCACAGGCTCACAGGCCGGGTACAGTTGCCGTCAATAGTACGGTCACTCCACTACAGCTTTAACTCTTTGGCTGCGGGGTGTTTTGGGCTATTTAGGGCATATTCAGGCACTCCTGAATGATGAATCAAACATCTGCATTAAATGAACTGTATTCTGCCGAAAACTAGGTGAAAATAGCTTCAAAATGAGACCAGAACGGGCCTCGTACGTGGTCTGGTTCACCCGCAGCGGTGCCATAGAAACGCGGGAAACCCGCTATTTGTTAGCACTCGCTCGCTTGGCAACACTGTTGTGAGAGGCAGTGAGAGACCCGCGCGAGACACAGTCTACCTCAGTGGGTCACTCGCTGCTCTGAGGAACGGAGGTGGGCCCCTCACGCTCCCGCCCACTGACACTCGATTTTTTCGTTTTTTACAGGTTTTTGAAGCCTGGAAATTGCTGTAAATTGCCAGGACGTTCCAGAACGTCACCCGCAGCGAAATGGTGGGTGATTTGTATTAATTTGTTATTATTTGGTAATTTACATATTTATTTATTAATGCATTTACTTATTTATATATTATAATTATTTTCCTACCAAGACCTCCATTAAGCTTTAAAAAATGCTCACAAAAACCCTTTTCGATATAATTTGTACATTTTTCGGTCGAAAAATATCCTGCCGAAGGTCAGTTCCTCCAAAATTACAGGCGCACTATCGCTCATCGGGAAAAAATAGATATCTAAATGGCACGAAAGGTCTTGGTATTGATAACAAAATGGGAAGAAAGGTCTTATCGACAAACTATTCGGGTGAGAAGGGGTCCAGAAAAAGCAACTACCTCCACCCTCTCAACATCTGATTACGCATTTCTTTTCCGTTTTCTTGTTATTTTTAGACGATTATATTCAGAATAGGAAGGGTAAATGGAATTCAAGTGTTAATTGAGATAGTCTTTACCCTTATAGTTTCCACGGCTCATTCCTAAACTGTCTAAAATCACCTAATGATAGCCAGAATAAACTGTAACAATGCATCGTAATCTTCAGAGGGTTAACCCCTTGAGAATTATGACGCGGCTTAGCAGATGATTTTAACTATTATTTGACGCTTTTATTCAGCTTACGAAGGATCTGTGGGAGACGAAGGCATTAAGGGGAGGTTTCCACTTGAGGGATTTTTTTTCGAACTTCCTTCTCCCTTATGTTTAGCCCCATTGCTTTTGAGATTTTAAGATGTTTGCCCCATTAGTTTGGGGATTTTAATAACTTTCGCCCTATTTCTGTCAATTTTAAGACCTTTCGTGCCATTTAGGTGTCGATGTTTTCCTGGCGAGCGATAGCGAGCCTGTAACTTAAGAGGAATAGGCCTTCGGCCGGGACATTTTTCTACCGAAAAATGTACATATTTATCTTGAAAGGGGGTCTGGGGCTGTAATTTTAAGCTTGATGGAGGTCTAAGCAACACACTAGAAACCTCCCCTTAATTGTGTTGGTTGTGACCCCTTAGATTCCTAGAGGCCCATCCTAATATGCATGACATCGTCTATTGATAGCCAAAATATACTGTCAAAATGCGTCATAATCCTAAATGTGTTAAATGTATAATGCTTGCATTAGTATAAGACATTAAACTACTCTTCAATATAACTGGAGTACGTTTGGCTATGTCGACAAACTGACAATAATAAACAATCTCTTTATTATTTGTTGGTTGTTAGGTCCATGCGAAGCAGGACCTCTAAATTAGAGCTCACTCATATCGTTGTTGTTGTTGTTGTTTAGGCGATCAATATTGAAAAGGGCTATTTCATGGTTATTACTGAACCAAATGTAATAATTTTTCACATGCTTCTATGCTGATCTATCATCTCGCCCATAACAGAGCCCTTTTTTCCAATTTCGGCCTGGGAGTCCCTCAAATCACCACCTTCTGCAGTAGGGCGACATTTATAAATAATTGCTATTTCTCGGTTATTACGGAACAAAATTTAATGACCTTACACATGCATATAAATGATCTATCCTCTAGGCCATAACTGAGCCCTTTGTTTCAATTTCTGCCAGGACGCCCCCTAAATAACCTCCTTCTGCAGTAGTGCTACGCTTATAAAAATTTGCTATTTATCGGTTATTACTGAACCATATTTTATGAGCTTACACACGTATTCGAATATATTCTATAGGCCGTAACGGAGCCCTTTTCTTAAATTTCGTTTTGGGCGCCCTGCTAATCGGCGCCTTCTGGAGTAGTAGTGAAAAATTAAATGGCCACCTGTTTGGAAATTGCTAAGGCATATTTTATAGAACTCTGTATGCATAGACTCTTGCTTATTGATCAAGCTTTAAGAGGGCACTTTTAAAATACTTCGCACTTGGCGGTCAACTTTACTGACCCTTCTACAGGAGTAGATGGACGTTTTAATCGGCTGTCTTTTGGGGTCTTTGCTTTGCTAATTACATTCACATGCATACTGTATACTGTAGCGTGATCTATTTCCTGACCATAACGGAATCCAATCTCCAACTTTAGCCCAGGGCGCCTCGCGACTGTCTCCTTTCTACAGGAGTGACGAAAAATGAGATCGGATATTTCTATGTGATTAATGAAACCACATATAATGTACCATACAGATAATTTCAATGAATGATTGGATCCAACATGTAGGCCATAGCGCCCTAACACAGGCCCCCTTCTACAGGAGTGACGGAAATTGAAAACGGTTAAAGTTTGGGGATAGTACTCATTATTACTTGTACATGTACTGTACATAATCTCATGTAGACATAATGGTCAGTGTCCTATTTTCAAATGTTGTCCTTGGAGCCCCGCTGTTGCTTCTCTTCTGCAGGAGTGACAGAAAATATGATCTGGTTGTACTGAAATAAATTACGTACACTGGTACTATATATTAATTACCTCCGCCATCGAAGTTGGAGGAAGTTATGTTTTTGCCTCCATTTGTCTGTCTGTTTATTTGTTTGTCTGTAAACAAGATAAGCCTAACAAAAAGCTATGAACAGATTGTCACAAAAGTTAGAGGCCAGATAGGATATGCACCAAGCGAGAAGCAACTATATTGAGGAGGCAATCGGTAGAGTGCATACCGCCGCCAGCTTAAGAGGAGGTACGGTACGCGTTTTCCAGAGTGCCCCTCGTCGTTACCTCTGCCAACAAAGATGGGTGGAGGTTATGTTTTTGCCTCCATTTGTCTGATTGTCTGTAAGAATGATATCTCAAAAGTTATGAACCGATGACCACGAAATTTGGTGAACAGATAGAATATGCTCAAAGTAAGAAGTGATTAAATATTGGAGACAATCAATAGAGCGCATACAACCGCCAGCGTCAGCAGCTCTCAAAGTTATGATCTGATTTTCACGAAATATTATTAAACCAAATTTAATGATCTTCATCATGCATATACTCTAATTTATCCTCTAGGCTGTAACGGAGCATATGTTGTTTACATTTCATCCTGAGTGTTGCGCCATGCGCCTCGGAGTTAACGCGGACGTACGGACCTATAGTCCAGCTTGGACTTGTTACTTGAGGAGTAAGCTAAAGGGGCCATCACACATAGCCGAACCGGAGCCCGAATGCAGCCCGATTCTGAATAGGCGTCATTCGGCCGAAAAAGGTGGCCGAACCGTGACAAGACCGAATGCAAACCAAACGTGCCACAGCGCACACCGAACGCCGCACGAATGCAGACCGACCTACACGATGCCTCGACGAACATTGCCCGATGTTTTGACATTTAAAAAATCTAACGTTTTTTTGGCTACGCGAATGCTGGACGAATGCTGCACGAATACAAAGAACACTGCCCGATTGGCGGACGAACCCTGGTCAAATGCAACCGAATGCATCCAAGCCGTACCACAAAAAGAGGGGAGACAACACCACACACTTCACTTGTACCCCTGTCACGCACCTAAGCACATTCTCCCCATCTACACCATTTCGAGTCAACCACCCTCATACAAAAAAAAAAAAAAAAAAAAAAAAATACAAGGAAAATATGTGGTTTGTGCCAGAAGTAATTATCTCCTGTATCTAATTATCTCCTTTATTATTGGACATAATTATTTGTTGTTTGATGTTTAAACCATATTTAACCATATGAAAACATCGAAATTGCAAAGACCCTTTAGAAAACAGACTGAAAACATCGTAACCTCGGTGAACCTTCAGAATACAGAGACTGCTAGTGTTATTTGTGTACATTTCATATTATAATTTTCCCTGTCATCTGCTTTCTCTCTTTCTATTGCTTATATTTCTATATACTGTATTAATTTCCATCTGTATCTAGCTATCTCTCTTATTTATCAGCTTTTATATTTGTTATTTGGTCTCTATGGAATCTGTGAATTATTTCTGATTTGATGGGCTAAATAAAATAAATAGACCACTAACAAATAATGAGTTAAATTACACAAGTCAATTAACCCGTGGAGCCCCGGCTAGTTTTGTATTGTTTGTTCACCAGAACCCGGCCGGTTTTCAAAAAAATGGTTTTATTCCAGAAACAATAGCGAATGGGTTAGGAATGAAGGAAAAACCACGAAAAACCGCTCAAAAAGCTTAAAGAATGGTCCTACAGAGCCCCCGAAAACGTATTTTACAAGAGTACAAAATTGAAGGCAATTACCCCCAAAAAACAGGTTATTGTGCACTCACGCGCACGCACGTGGACTTTGAGAGTTTTCAACCATCGGCGCGTTTGCGTGGGATACGTACACAGTTCCCATACAAATCTGAGCCCTCTCGAGTGGCTACACCTGAGGTTACGGTCGGAGCAATTAGGGTGAATCGTCAGACGCGTCGCTGGGGCTGTGCGTTACATACATCGCCGACGCGCCAGACGCGTCGCTGGTGCTGGACGGGTTAAAACAAAATTACAAATTTTGTTCCCCAATCGTTAAATAATTCAGCTGAGCTCACTGAGAAGTGAAAGCATGGATAATGTTTGCAAAAATAGGCTTGTTATGAAAGAGACTTAACTTTCTGAAATGATAAGTTGTCAACTGAAGAAAAGAAGGGGGGGGGGGGTGAATTTATATTATATTCTTTTGTCAATAATTAATAATGAAATGGTAGGACATTATATGTTGTCATCTCCACGGCATTAGAAACTAAATAATTATTAAAATTATATCAAACAACATATAATTATGTCCATTAATAAGTGAGCTAATTAGATATGAGAGATAGATAGATCGAAAGGTCGTTAGGTCCATGTGAGGGTAAAGTGAGCAAATTATGAAATAAGCCTACCGTATACTCTCTGAAAAGATAAGGTGTCAAGAGTCAGAAATAATTCATAGATTCCACAAAGACCAAATATCAAATGTAAGCGCTGATAAATAAGGGAGAGAGAAATAAATACAGTAGATAGAAATATAAGTAATAGAGTGAGAAAGCAGATGACAGGAGAAATAATGAGAAATGTACACAAATAACTAGCATCTCTGTTTTCTAAAGGGTCACCGAGGTTACGATGTGTATAGAAGAAAACAAAGAAATTGTAGTATTTTTGAATAAACACAAATGTGCCCGAATGAGAAGTTGAGATTACAGTATGATATAATGGCAGGATTTCAAAGCAGTACTATGCCAGAGAGATTACTATATAGAGTGATGTCTTGTTTAGGAGGAATTCCTTTAACACTCAAAGAGCGGGTGGTGGAGTATATTTGACTGTGCCGCCCAGCGGGGGGTTTTACCGTAAACGAGCTTGTGTCCGTGCTCGTTTTCATGCATAAACAAGAGCCAGAGCGTAATACAAGTATATATCCCTAAAAGGGCGTTAATTCAGCTTTCCAATGACACCAGAACCATCCTTCTACGATCACTGGTTGTCTTGCAACGATCGTGCAACCGAAGGGCAAAATCGGTAAAATACGGTCATTTCCTTACATGATTACGTGTGAAACGAGTGAGGGAGGGTGGAGTAGGGTGGAGTACATCTCAGTAGCACCACGGCCACCGTGGCGAGCGGTCATGAGGTAACCTACGCTCCTCCCACCGCTCCGCTCTCTCTCAGAGCACATTACGTGCTCAAAATTGCATGCGACTATAGACTATAGCTCGGCCGGCTATAGCCGGGTGCCGCCAGTTAAGGGTTAAAGTGATGTAGTATTGATTATCGATTGTATAGGAAGATATGTTTCAGTTCTGCATTGTATTAAGGAGGTAGGGTTTATTTGTTGGTCGATTTATTAACCCGTACTGGACCGACGATGTATTTTTAACCATATTCTGGCTACTTTCAGACAATTTTATTTAGTTAAAATATGCCTTAATAGGCATATTAAAAATGTCTTTCGCACATACATTGTCATTACAAACGTACTTGTATTACCAATACCCAACGTTCGTTCCGTATAAGGTTTTTACAATAATAGTCAAACAATATGTAGTTTCGTATTTAGTATATTACGTAAGACAGTAACGTATTTGACACATATAGGGAATAGGGATGGTCATTGAGAATGTAATACTATTATTAAATGTAAATGTAATATACTGATGTCGTCTGTACATAATTGAATTGAGATTAACAACATTAGTAAGTTACAAATAATAAACATTTTACAACAACATCTCGTGCACATGCATTATTTGTAAATAATGTAAGAAATTCTCAATATCAAACGTATTATATTACGTATTCTGGCCATACCCATATGGTTGTCATTAACTTTTATAACATTAAATATTTTAACTTTTTATAGAAATGTCTGTCGCATGTACCTGCATGGTCATTACGAACATAATCCTATCAACAACATTAAACATTGCCAAATAACGTTTTCTCCACATACAGTAATAGTCAGACAATACGTAGTTTTGTTTTTATCATATTACGTAAGACAGTTACGTATTTGACACATATAAATATGGTCATTGATAACGTCCTACATAGGCAGGGTAAGTATAAGGCAAGGCAGCCTTCGTCGATGGACACCTTCCTCTCCGGGACGTAGGCAAGCTTGAAGCCAGCAAGCAGGTAGCGCATCACCGTGCGGATCTTCAGTAGCCTGTCTTTGGTCTGCTTGATGACTGCCTTGCTGTTGAATGTGTGGAAATTGCTCAGCAAGGCTTGGAACTTGGAGACCTGCATGGTCTTGCAAAACGTTGGATAATCATGGACTCCATCATTTAACCAGTAGTGACACACAGTGGGGAGTTTGTTCACACCCATGAGGAAGTACAGGCCAAGGAATTTGGCCATGTCCTCCTCACTGAATGTTGTCCAGAGAGAACCAACGAATAAGGCATATGCGTTGGTCTCACTCACCAGGAACCTGAACAGTTCTCTTGTAAAGAAGAGCTGGAAGTACTGCAATGGTGTCACTGCTGCTGGAACCCGCAAGCCAGGGGTTCCAGTGAAAGGATCAACGTTGGGTGTGAACGGGTCTGAAGTCCACTCGTGATCCTCAGCATACACGGTGGGGGGGTGTTGAGGTGCACGTGCTGGGAGAGCACCACGTCGTCTGCCTGGACGACGTATGTGACCTCTGCGGCCCCTGGGCCTACCACCTCGGCCCTTCATGGGCCCAGATTTTCAGCGGGGAGGGGGAGGGGGTGAGGGGTCGCCTTCTGCGGAAGACGAAGGGGGTGGGGGTGATGGTGGATGTGATGAGGGTGATGGAGAAGGTGCTGTGGTGGAGTCAGGCCGTGGGGGTGATGGTGGATGTGATGAGGGTGATGGAGAAGGTGCTGTGGGTGGATGAAGTGGGGCAGGAGGAAGCCTTTGTGGAAGCTCCTCATCGATTGCCGCAGCAATCTCGTCGTGCATGATTTGGCGATGTTCAGGCGGAACAAACGCCATGTAGCGTGCCTCGCTGCCCCCGCTGCTACCCAAGGAGATCAGCGAGGGGGAGGCTACGTGAGCAAACAGGACTTGTGATGGCGGGGTGTTTAGACTACCCACCGGCAGGAGTGAAGCCAGGATGCGGGGGCTGTCTGAGATGTTGCTGGCCGGTGATTCTACCTGAGGTAACAAGGGACCGCCATGCAGGGTGCGTGAAGTAGGAGAAGAATAGAATGATGATGTGTTGAGGTCCGGGAATGGTAGTGGTGTGAAGCATTGAGTGGATGTTGATGGTTGTGGTGTGAAGAGATGAGTGTATGTTGATGGTTGTGGTGTGAAGAGATGAGTGGATGTTGATGGTAGGAGGGGTGTGGGTAGGACGGGTGGGGATGGATGAGAGGGGGCGATGCGTAGTGATGTACGGGGTAGGGGGACGGGGGGGGTTGTATGGGGTAGGATAACGGGAGTTGATGAGCGACGTAGGGCGATGGGTGTTGAGCGAGGTAGGGCGTCTGGTGTTAATGAGCGAGGTAGGGTGACGGGTGTTGATGAGCGGCGAGGTAGGGGGACGGGTGGAGGTGGAGTTTGTGGAGGTGGAGGTGGAGGTTATGGAGGTGGAGGTACTGAAGGGTCGTCGTCATCGATGACAGTCCTCCTCCTCTTCCCCCTGGGCGGTGGAGAAGGGCTAAAATCCTCATCCGTCAACTCCTCTTCATCACTCCCCCCATGTCGTCTTCGCTTTCACTCTCGCTACTCGTCATGTCCAGGATTGCGGCGAGGACGGAGGCCAGCTGGTCCTCCGGGATGGGTCGATTCTTACTCATGGCTGGCTGCTCTAGACTACTCAGATGTGTAACTGATCTGTAATGGGAGGGGGGGGGGGGGGGGGTATAAACAAAATACAAAAGAGAAAAAAAAAAAAAAATATATATATATATATATATATATATAAAACATGAAAAATATTGATTCTTGTGGTAAAAATATATGCGAATATGCTTCCACACTAAAGGTGTGTAGAAAAGGGTAGGTTCACTGCACAAAGTTTAAAAAAATTTAGTGCTAAAATTAAATTGCATCTAAAATATATTGCATGCACAAAATAAGGGTTTAAAAAGTATGTCCGAGTATCTTATTAGAAGGCTCGGACTGTTGTGTACATATTAAAATAATGTTTATGTAAAAGTGTTAAAATGCATTTCTCTACTTTCGTAGATCTTCAGTTATTATAAAAATTTGCAAGAGTGGCTGGCTCCAGTCAGGTATTTGTTCTGTACTCTTCTGTCGATTTCCAGTCACTGGTT
The DNA here is from genome assembly GCA_032716605.1 of Paralithodes platypus. Taxonomy (NCBI): domain Eukaryota; kingdom Metazoa; phylum Arthropoda; class Malacostraca; order Decapoda; family Lithodidae; genus Paralithodes; species Paralithodes platypus. Next base: position 30,733,378 of record CM064548.1, on the reverse strand, counting down.
TAGACAATAAATTGTTTGTCTTAGGTTATGATAGTTAAAAAAAATAATTCGTTCTTGTTCCAATATTGTTTTAATTAATTTCACCTGTGATAAAATAGGAGATACGGTAACTTTCTTGGATGTTAAAATTATGAAGCAAACAAATGCAGTGATAACAGATGTCCACTATAAAGCTACTGACACAAAACAATATCTGGAATATAACTCGAACCACCCGAGACACGTAAAAAACAACATTCCATTCAACTTAGCACGCAGAATTTGCACAATTGTTTCAGAACCTACTCTGAGAGATATAAGATTAAGTGAATTAAAAGACTTTTTATTGGCTCGTAATTATCCTAAAGGCATAATAAATAATGGAATAAGTCGCGCAAAGCAGATCTCCATCAGCGTACTACGCACCAGTGATAAAGCAATTGACAATACATCCAATGATATACTACCATACATAAGTACATACAATCCAAACTTCGATGATAATTTCAGTGGAGCAAAAACCTCTCAAGAAACTAAGCATATATTTAAAGATGTTTCATTAATAAAGTGGAAGATACAACCCAGTAACCTTAAGAATGTGCTAACCAAGGCCAGATTCAATACGGTACAAAATCAAGGGGTGACGAAATGTGGTAACCCAAGATGCAAATTATGCACACAAATAATAGAAGGGAATCAATTCAAATTTGTATATACTAATTACACATTTGAAATTAAAAATAATATGAATTGCTCCACGCTCAATTGTATCTACGTGATTCGTTGTAATGGCTGTAATTCCATCTATATTGGCGAGACTTCGAATCTTAGACTTAGAACAAACCTGCACAGGGACCACATTAGACATAATACAGGGCTATATGTTAGTACTCACATATCAAAATGTGCTAAAGATAAATCTCCTAATTTTAATATAATGCCCTTTTACAAAGTAAAGAAAGATGACGTTGCTTTGAGAAAGAGTAAAGAAAGTCACTTCATAAATAAATTCAAGCCTCATTTGAATAAAGAACTATAAATAGACTCTGAACGAAAAACAATTGGAACAAGAACGATTTTTTTTTTTTAACTATCATAACCTAAGACAAACATTTTATTGTCTAAACCAGTGACTGGAAATCCACAGAAGAGTACAGAACAAATACCTGACTCTGGAGCCAGCCACTCTTGCAAATTTGTATAATAACTGAAGATCTACGAAAGTAGAGAAATGCATTTTAACACTTTTACATAAACATTATTTTAATATGTACACAACAGTCCGAGCCTTCTAATAAGATACTCGGACATACTTTTTAAACCCTTATTTTGTGCATGCAATATATTTTAGATGCAATTTAATTTTAGCACTAACATTTTTTAAACTTTGTGCAGTGAACCTACCCTTTTCTACACACCTTTAGTGTGGAAGCATATATATATATATATATGTATATTAGTATTACCAGTATCCATTATTATTATTATTGTTGTACCCCCCTCCCCTTCCCCCCCCCCTCATATATATACACATATATATATATATATATATATATATATATATATATATATATATATATATATATATATATATATATATACAAAACAAATGTATATATATATATCAAACTAGGCTACAATTAAAAAAAAAAAAAAAAAATATATATATATATATATGGGGGGAGGGGGGAGGGGGAGGAGGAGGAGGGGAGAAAGAGGGGGGCTGGGGGAAGAGGGGGAGGGAGGGGGGGAGGGGGAGGGGGAAGGGGAGAGTATAATAATAATAATATATAATAAATATATACTAGCCTAGTAATAATAATATATATATGGGGGCAGGGGGAAGAGGGGGAGGGGGAGGGGGAGGAGGGAGGGGAGGAGTGAGGTATAACAATAATAATATATAATAATAATAATGGATACTGGTAATAATATAAATATATATATTTATATATGCGGGGGGCATGCGGAAGAGGAGGAGGAATGGATAATGGGGGAGGGGGCATAACATACATAAATACATAAATATGTATTATATTATATATATATATATATATATATATATATATATATATATATATATATATATATATATATGGGGGAGGGGGAAGGGGGGAGTATAATAATAATATATAATAAATAGATACTAGCCTAGTAATAATAATACTTATATGGGGGGCAGGGGGAAGAGGGGGAGGGGGAGTACAAAGGAGTACAAAGGAAATCAAGCAACAACAGATCTAGTGACCCTTATAGGTTGCTTGTCCTCCAAAACACTGAGGATCAAGTGTCCAAACAGTGGTTTAGAGTGGGTAAGGGAACATTGGAAAGCGAATTACTGCCCTGGAACTAATGTCCGTGGCAGGATTAGGAAGTTAGTAGGGGACAGATGGGTTAGTAACTGAGGGGGGGATAAAATAAAGTTATTCATTTACAAACGCAGTCAGTCGCGGGTTTGATGCGAGATATTTGTCTAGGCGGAGTTTAAATGAATCAACGGTGATGCAGTCTATAACGTTTCGGGGAAGCCCATTCCATAAGTTGACAACTCGATTGAAGAAGAAATTCTTAGATTCGTGTGAGTTAAAAGATTTACCAATAATTTTGCAACCGTTTCCCCGCGTGTAATTAGCTTGGTCGATAGTGAAGTACTTACTACAGTTCATATTGTCGATGCCTTTGATGATTTTGAACACTTGAATTAAGTCACCTCTTAATCTGCGCTGGGTTAAAGGAAATAGATTTAATTCTCTAAGACGCTCTTCGTATGGTTTGTTCTTTAGGCTAGGTATCATTTTGGTAACTCTACGTTGAACTCGTTCTAGCTTGTTTATATCTTTTTGGTAATAAGGGCACCAGGATTGAACGCAGTATTCCAGAAGAGGGCGGACTAAGGAATTGTAAAGGGTTAGGATAACTTCTTTGGATTTATGCTCAAATGACCTGCCTATAAAGCCAATTATTTTGTTTGCCTTCTTAACAACTTCTGAACATTGTTGACTCGGTTTTAGGTTACTCGATATTGTTACTCCCAGATCGGTTTCTCTGTTTACATTCTTAAGCTGAGTGCCATTCATCGAATAGTTTGCTTTCTCATTTAGGTATCCGATATGTAGTACTTTACATTTATCCGCATTGAAACTCATTTGCCAAATTTGGGCCCAACATGACAATTTATCTAGATTGTGTTGCATATCGTCAACTTGTTCTTTTGAGAGTACGCTATTTGCAATTTTTGTATCGTCAGCAAATTTTGAGATTGTACAGGTGAGACCCTCATCTATGTTGTTGATGTAAATTAGAAAGAGAATTGGTCCTAGTACCGATCTCTGGGGTACCGCGCTACTTACATTGGTCCATTTAGATGCCTTACCGTTTATGACTACTCTTTGTTTTCTGTCGCGGAGCCAATTTTCTATCTATTTCAACACACTGTCTTGTATTCCATGCGCTTTTAGTTTTAGCAGTAAACGTTTGTGGGGGAACTTTGTCAAAGGCCTTTTGAAAATCAAGGTATATAATATCTACAGCTTTACTCTCATCGTAGAGGTTGAGGATATCGTGGAAGAAGTCTAAGAGGTTTGTTAAACAGGAACGTTTTTTACGAAAGCCGTGTTGAGTATCTTTAAGTATGTTATTTTCCTCTAAGTGATTTACGAGTCTGACTCGTATGACCGTTTCTAGCATTTTACATACAACTGAGGTTAAGCTAATTGGACGATAGTTACTGGGTAGGGATTTGCTGCCTTTTTTGAATATCGGTGTTACGTTGGCTAGCTTCCACTGATCGGGCATAGTTCCAGACTGCAAGGATTTATTGAATAGTAATGTCAGTGGTTTGGAGAGCTCATCCTTAGCTTCCTTTAGAACTCTAGGCGATATTTGATCAGGTCCAGGCGTATTATTTACCTTGAGTTTATCTAAACAATTCAATACTTCTCTCTCTGTAACGGTGATATTGCTTAGAACATCTGAATTATCAATCTGAATCGGCGATGGTGTAGGGATATCACTGAGGTCTTCTGTTGTAAAAACTGATGCAAAGAAGGTATTGAGGGCATTACTCATTTGTACTTCGTCTTTGGTGTATTCTCCATTTTCATTGACTAACGGTCCAACAGTTGAAGTAACTACTTTTTTCTTTCTGATATAACTATAGAATTCTTTCGGGTTTGTTTTACTTTGATTCGCAATATGTAACTCTAAGGTCTTTTTACTTTGCTTAATTAACTTTTTGGCTTTGCGTCGTAGCTCTACAAATTTCAGCCGTTCTTCGTCATTTTGTGAGGATTTTAATCTATCATTAGCAAATTTTTTAGCAAGCAGGCAGTTTGAAATATCTTTATTCCACCATTTGGCTTATTATTATGGCCTGGACGCCGTATTTTCGATGGTATGCAGTCTTGCACTGCTTTTAGGTAAGTGGCTTCGAATAACTTCCAAGATGTATTTATGTCGTTATTGTGAATTAAAAAGCTCCAGTCAGTTTCTTTAAACATAGCTCTAAGTTTATGGAAGTTTGCTTTCTTGAAATTAGGGACTTTTTCGATGCTACTATTTGGTTCGTTACTAGTAAACTTTAAAGTGAAAGTTATCATACGATGGTCGCTGTTACTGAATTCATCACCAACATTCAAATTCTCTATTAATTCTTCTTTTGTTGCAAGTACAATGTCAAGAACGTTATTACCACGGGTTGGCGTTCGAACAAATTGATAAAGCGAAATCTCTTGCAAGTTCGTATACAAGTCATGTCCGGAGTGTGAAGTAAGAGTATCGCCCCACTTGGTCACAGGTAAATTAAAGTCGCCAAAAATTACGGTATCTTGTGAGTTACTTACATCTGCAATTTGTTCGTAAATTTCTCGGTCAGTTTGCACTGATTGAGCTGGAGGTCTGTATATTAATGCAAGTATTATTTTTGTACCTTTATTATTCTTTATTAGCACAAAAGATGCGTCGACGTTCACAATTTGAGGTTTTGACAAGAGGGTAGGGTTAAGACTTTCTTTGATATAAAGTAAAATGCCACCTCCATTTCGATTTATTCGGCTTTTCTCAAACATTACATAACCGGGAAGTGAATACTCTGCTAAAAAGTCTCTATCTTCTGTATTGAGCCAAGATTCTGTTATGCCAATCACATCATAATTTTCTGTAAACACTAGCTCCTCTAAATCTGAAAATTTATTGCGTATGCTACGAGCGTTTGCATAGAAAACCTTTAAATTTGTTATTTTAGAACTCACGGAACGCTCTTTAATAATATTTTTGGTTCTTGTCGGATCTACATTTATGTTCATGGCTGTCCTCGGTCCTCGCTGTCTTCGGTCCTTATCGCTGGTGGTCCTCGGTTGCCTCTGTTTTTTTCTTGGCGTTGGATGATTTATGTCACTGCTGCTTCTTCTCGGATGGCGTTTTTTGATCCATGGCTGCGGACTGCTTCGTGTAGGAGACGACCCATGCGTGCTGAACCCACAGGGTTTAGATGAGTGCCATCCTTGCGGAACAGAGTAGGCTGGTTGTAGAAGTTGTCCCATAGGTTGATGAATTCAACTTCTTCCCTCAGACACAAATATTTTAGTCGGCTATTTGTGCTGAAGGCCTTGTCGTAGAATTTGTCAGGTGCGTCGATCTTGGGGAGAATGCCTGAGATGATGATATTCCTTGAATTGTTTTTGTAGTGCTGGATCATCTTGCGATATTTCTCCATCAACTCTTCGGATCTGGTGCGCATGACGTCATTTGAACCAGCATGGATGACAAAAGGGTATTTTCATTTGCATCCTTTGTGGTATCTTCGAAGGCTTCCACAATGTCGTCCAGTCCAGCTCCTGGGATGCAAAATCTTTTTCGTTGATTTGGGACTCTGTCGCAGAACTCTTCGACCTGTCCTCGTGAGGAGGGGGAGGGGGAGGGGGGGAGGAGGAGGGGGGAGGGGGAGGGAAAGGGGAGAAGGAGCATAATAATAAACATAATAAATAGATACTAGCCTAGTAATAATAATATATATTGTATATGGGGGACAGGGGGAAGAGGGGGAGGGGGGTATAATGGGGGAGGGGGCATAATAATAAAAATACAAAACATATATACAAGAGATCAAGTCACTGTCTGGGGAAAGGTCACTCAGGTCAAGGTATCCTATTGGGAGGTGTGAAGCCAAGGGAGTGGTATTCGAAGGTGTGAAAACCACCACAACTACCATCACCACCACCACCACCACAACTAACACCACCACCACAAATACCACCACCGTGTTGACAGAAATTTGGAGGCATATATAATTATATATATATATATATATATATATATATATATATATATATATATATATATATATGTATAAATATATACATGTAAGCATATATATATAAGAATAGGGGGAAGGTGGGGTAGGTGGGGTATAGGCAAAAAAAAAAAAAAAAAAAAAAAAAAATATATATATTGGCTAGGCCTAAAAAAAATACAAAAAAAATATATACAATACAAAAAAATATATATATAAATTATTATAATTATATATATATATATATATATATATATATATATATATATATATATATATATATATATATATATATATAATAGAGTTTGGGGTGGGGGACATTATAATAATAATGTTGGGTATAATAATAAATAATAATAATAATAATAATAATAATAATAATAATAATAATATTATAATAATATAATAAAGCAAAAATATATATTAAATACAAATATAAATACTCTATTATGGGTGATCCCATACACACCCTGGGGAACAGGAATAACAGGTATAATAATAAATAATAATAATAATAATAAAAATAATAAAATAAACACAAAAATTATAAAAATAATAAAATGGTGGAGGTGGTTGTGGTAGAGCAGTGGTGGAGATTGTGGTGGTGGTGGTGTTTACACCAATAGGGTTGGGTTCATTTTCTGACCTAACCCACGGTCAGAAAAGTGACCTGACCCGCGGTCAGAAAAGTGACCCGACCCAATTGGTGTCAACACCACCACCATCTCCACCACCACCATCTCCACCACCACCACCATCTCCACCACCACAATCTCCACCAAAACCATCTCCACCACCACCATCTCCACCACCACAACCATCTCCACCACCACCATCTCCACCACCACCACCACCACGACCACCACCACCTCCACCACGACCACCACCACCTCCACCAAGACCACCACCACCTCCACCACCACCACGACCATCACCACCACCACCACCTCCACCTACTAATGATAGATTAAAATCCTCACAAAATGACGAAGAACGGCTGAAATTTGTAGAGCTACGATGCAAAGCCAAAAAGTTAATTAAGCAAAGTAAAAAGACCTTAGAGTTACATATTGCGAATCAAAGTAAAACAAACCCGAAAGAATTCTATAGTTATATCAGAAAGAAAAAAATAGTTACTTCAACTGTTGGACCGTTAGTCGATGAAAATGGAGAATACACCAAAGACGAAGAACAAATGAGTAATGCCCTCAATACCTTCTTTGCATCAGTTTTTACAACAGAAGACCTCAGTGATATCCCTACACCATCGCCGATTCAGATTGATAATTCAGATGTTTTAAGCAGTATCACCGTTACAGAGAGAGAAGTATTGAATTGTTTAGATAAACTCAAGGTAAATAAAACGCCTGGACCTGATACAATCTCGCCTAGAGTTCTAAAGGAAGCTAAGGATGAGCTCTCTAAACCACTGACATTACTATTCAATAAATCCTTGCAGTCTGGAACTATGCCCGATCAGTGGAAGCTAGCCAACGTAACACCGATATTCAAAAAAGGCAGCAAATCCCTATCCAGTAACTATCGTCCAATTAGCTTAACCTCAGTTGTATGTAAAATGCTAGAAACGGTCATACGAGACAGACTCGTAAATCACTTAGAGGAAAATAACATACTTAAAGATACTCAACACGGCTTTCGTAAAAAACGTTCCTGTTTAACAAACCTCTTAGACTTCTTCCACGATATCCTCAACCTCTACGATGAGAGTAAAGCTGTAGATATTATATACCTTGATTTTCAAAAGGCCTTTGACAAAGTTCCCCACAAACGTTTACTGCTAAAACTAAAAGCGCATGGAATACAAGACGGTGTGTTGAAATGGATAGAAAATTGGCTCAGCGACAGAAAGCAAAGAGTAGTCATAAACGGTAAGGCATCAAAATGGACCAATGTAAGTAGCGGGTACCCCAGGGATCGGTACTAGGACCAATTCTCTTTCTAATTTACATCAACGACATAGATGAGGGTCTCACCTGTACAATCTCAAAATTTGCTGACGATACAAAAATTGCAAATAGCGTACTCTCAAAAGAACAAGTTGACGATATGCAACACAATCTAGATAAATTGTCATGTTGGGCCCAAATTTGGCAAATGAGTTTCAATGCGGATAAATGTAAAGTACTACATATCGGATACCTAAATGAGAAAGCAAACTATTCGATGAATGGCACTCAGCTTAAGAATGTACACAGAGAAACCGATCTGGGAGTAACAATATCGAGTAACCTAAAACCGAGTCAACAATGTTCAGAAGTTGTTAAGAAGGCAAACAAAATAATTGGCTTTATAGGCAGGTCATTTGAGCATAAATCCAAATAAGTTATCCTAACCCTTTACAATTCCTTAGTCCGCCCTCTTCTGGAATACTGCGTTCAATCCTGGTGCCCTTATTACCAAAAAGATATAAACAAGCTAGAACGAGTTCAACGTAGAGTTACCAAAATGATACCTAGCCTAAAGAACAAACCATACGAAGAGCGTCTTAGAGAATTAAATCTATTTCCTTTAACCCAGCGCAGATTAAGAGGCGACTTAATTCAAGTGTTCAAAATCATCAAAGGCATCGACAATATGAACTGTAGTAAGTACTTCACTATCGACCAATCTAATTACACGCGGGAAACGGTTGCAAAATTATTGGTAAATCTTTTAACTCGCACGAATCTAAGAATTTCTTCTTCAATCGAGTTGTCAACTTGTGGAATGGGCTTCCCCGAAACGTTATAGACTGCATCACCGTTGATTCATTTAAACTCCGCCTAGACAAATATCTCGCATCAAACCCGCGACTGACTGCGTTTGTAAATGAATAACTTTATTTTATCCCCCCCTCAGTTACTAACCCATCTGTCCCCTACTAACTTCCTAATCCTGCCACGGACATTAGTTCCAGGGCAGTAATTCCCTTTCCAATGTTCCCTTACCCACTCTAAACCACTGTTTGGACACTTGATCCTCAGTGTTTTGGAGGACAAGCAACCTAGAAGGGTCACTAGATCTGTTGTTGCTTGATTTCCTTTGTACTCCTTTGTACTCCTTTGTACTCGTGGCAACATAAAATGTTGACTGTACTTACTGACACTGCTGAGATTCCCTCTGTGGCCACCAAGCCGTATATGTAGAGTGCTTTTGCCAATAAAAAATTACCTCCCAAGCACTTTCCACCAGTAAATTATCGAGCAAAAATGCACAGTGGGGAGGGAGGGAGCATGGCGACATATGCTCCACCAGTTATGAAAGTTTTTTCACTAACTAACACTATTACAAGTAAGATACAATACTTGAACTGATAAATAGCAATATAATTCACTCGATATTATATGAAAGTGATCCACAAACAAGCGAAACGTATAGGCAAAAACCATGGCCCCTCGTGGAGCCCACCTTGGTCACGTACACCAGAGAATGCTCCACCAGTTATGAACGTTTTTTCACTAACAAATACTAATACAAGTAAGATACACTACTTGAACTGATAAATAGCAATATAATTCACTCGATATTATATGAAAGTGATCCACAAACAAGCGATACATATAGGCAAAAACCATGGCCCCTCGTGGGGTCCACCACCTTGCTCACGTACACCAGACTAGCATAACACATCACTAACATGGTTATTATACCCTAAACAAGACTAACACAATAATCCATCGATAACCCAACGATATAGCACTTCGTTTGGGTTATATTCGGGCGGAAATAACACCCAGGCTGGGCAAAATAGAGGCCCCTTGGTTTAAAGGGCCACGCACACCCACCTAGTAGCCTGGCTGTTGAGAAGAGACTGAGCATTTCTACCCGCGCGGGGCCCTCACAGGGACGCCAAGGGGTTGCTAGATGTTTCCACATGTAGATCTAAGTTATGGGACTTACCAGCCAAAAGACCGGCTCAATAGCGTCATAAACTTATTTTCTGGCAATATAATAAGTCCATATGACGCGGTAGCGTCATAGAGTTTTTGGTTCACTCTGCCATATGACGCGATCGCGTCATATGAGTCTGAAAGAGTTAAGCTTACATTGCTGGTAAGAACAAGAACGGTGATACTATTGTCTCATATTAGTAATATCGCCTTAGACTAACAGGGCTGTTTTAATGTTACTTATAGTGATTTCCTAAGCTGAAGAAAATTATTTTAGCTTCAAAATATTATTTTTGCTTTTCATATTATTTGAGTGAGACCTGAATTGAATCTATGAAGCAATCCTGCAACTTAATTTACTCATAATCAAACCTCAATGTTACATGGTTAAGAAAATACATTTATCTAATTATTAAATATATATCTAACTTATTATGTGGTTTTGATATTAATCCTGATAATAATAATATAATACTATTAACGTAAGACAAGAACCAAGAATAATAACTACATTAAATATAAATAAAAGGACATGATATAAGAAAACTATCTATTCATTTCAAAAAGGGTAAGAGACAGAAATATTCTTACCTTAATATTTATCTTTCAAGACTTGATATATAATTAATAGTCCTTCTTTAGATATAACTTATTCGGTTCATAACCATAGCCTACTAAGCTTCGGTTAAATAATAATTCTTTATAAATACTACATGACTTTAATTAGTTTCAGTATTTTTTCATAATTAAAGAGTATCAGTCAATAAAGGATACCAAGTCCTAAGATCCAATAGGAAAGGAAGCAACAACAGGAAATAATGTTATTAGATTTTACTTTTGGTTTGCCTTCAGCTGCCTGATACCTTAATATATATATCTGTGCTATCTAGTTTCATCAAGTTAACCACTTGAGGATCAAGATACGTAACAGAAGAGTGGCGACCTTGCCAGGATTCGTTTAATACAGTTTCACTCAGTTACATTACCGTTTCACTACTTAAAAATCAAATATTAATCATGCCTGATATAATTAATGAAGAAGATGCTCGGGTTTTCATAGAATCAGAACCCACAGCCCCTGATATTGACCGTCTGTCAAAATCCGAACTGAAAGTGCTTGCCTCACACCTCCAGTTAACTGTCTCAAACATGTCCAAAGTAGAGATGGCTCAGACCATAAAATCCCACCTGTTCCCTGTAGAAGGCGAGGAGGGTGGCGGAGCAGTTGGTGGGATCCCGAGTAAACCTAGCCAACTTGATGATCCATTACCACCTGGTTTTACCGTTGATCAATTATTCGAACTAGAACTAGCCAGAATAAAGACCGAACAAGCCATAATAAATGACGAACAAGCCAGAGCAACGACCGAACAATATCAATGTCAATATCGTATGGCTCAACTAAATGTCAATACAAATGCTCTCTTAATTGCTCCCCCTCTGGGATTGACTATGACCAGTGTCATTCCACCTTTCACTGAGGATAATGTGCAGAATTTCTTTGTTTTGTTTGAGGAAGTTGCTGGAGGTATGAGGTGGACAAGAGATCAATGGCCTTTTATGTTACAAACCGTTTTGACAGGGCAGGCTCGAGCCACGTATTTGTCAGAAGTAGCAGAGGTTAGGCAGGATTATGACAATCTCAAAGAAGCTATCCTAAAAACCTATCAATTACAGCCTGAGGCTTACAGGCAATCTTTCCGTAAAAACCAGAAGAAAGTAGAAGAAACCCATAAGGTATTTGCCAGGACCATGACTAAAACTTGCAATCATTGGGTCAAGATTAAGAAAGTCACAAGCTACAACGATCTGAAGGAGTTGGTCCTGTTAGAAAATTTCCTATGGAAAATTGATTCTTCTGTAGCCTATCATTTGAGGGGGAAAAAGGTAGATTGTCTTGCCGACGCCGCTGACATGGCTGACACATATGTGCTCAACAACAAATTTCGTGGAAAGAAGCCCTACGATAACTCCAGTTCTAATTCTAAGTATCCCAATCACAAATCTGACCGACCCAGTCACAAGCCTGTAACGTCTTCTCTTCCCCAGCTAGGCAAAATAGAATTGTTCCCCCAACTAAAAATGCGACTCAGGTCAATGGTAACAGAGGTGGGGCCCAAAGTAATAGTAAGTAATAGTAAGAGGGAATGTTCCCATATCCCCTAAAGTATGTACTTTTTGTGGCAAGAGAGGCCACCTAGCTTATCAGTGCTGGGCCAAGGAGAGAACCGAGAGATCGGGGCAGACAATTTCCGCCGTATCTCAAACTCCATATGTGCCTTTAATGCAGGACTCCCGACAGAAGGAGTACCTAGCACCAAAAGTTCCTTTAATACAGGACTCCCGACAGAAGGAGTACCTAGCAGCTAACGTAAACCATCTAGACCAGGGTGTAGTAGCATGCGTGGTGCAACCCACTAGGGTTAAGCCAATAATAATTTCTCCATCAGTGCAGGACAGTTACCGTCCCTTTATTTCATCTGGCAACGTGAGATTGAATGGTTGCATGAATGAGGTAAAAGATCTGAGAGACACAGGTTCTACTAGCACCCTCATGGTGAATCCTTACACTGAGTGCCCACCAGGCGAAGCAGTTATAATGAGAGGTGCTGGAGGCCAATTTTATGCATACTTGGTAAAAGGCGAAATTTAATGTGAGTTACTACAGGGTGAGGCCACCATAGCTTTGTGTAGGTCCCAAGATATCCCTGTGCCTGGGGTAACACTCCTTTTGGGGAATGATGTAGCAGTTGAGAAGGTCTGACCAGACCCCGTTTTGTCACTTTCCCCTGTTAGCGAGCCACTAACCGGTGAGCTCGAAAAGGAGATGCCAACAGTTTTCCCTGTGTGTGCTGTCACACGTTCAATGTCTCAAGTATCAGTTCCCTCAGACAGAAATGTACCGATTGTAAGAGTTGATGAAAGGGATGATGAGAGTGTGAATGATGCTCCAACTGTGCCTGATGATGTGACTGAGGTGGATTTATCTGACACCTTTATGGCTCATCTTGACCCTAACGATGACCATGAAACCCCTCCAAATTGTCCTAGTGACCTGGTAGAGCTACAGAAAGATGATAGAGAATGCAAGGAGTTAGCTGCCAGGGCCGTGAGTGAAGAGGAATGTGAGAAGGAGGGTGGTGAATGTTTCTACCTCAAAGGAGGAGTATTGTGGCGTAGATGGAGACAGCCACACAGACCAATCGATGACGGGGCCTAGGACATCCATCAAGTAGTAGTCCCCAAACCTTGTCATAGAGATATCTTGGAAATGGCACATTGTATACCATTGGCAGGACACCTAGGTGTGAGAAAAACTCTAGACAGAATCAGAGCCCACTTTCACTGGCCAGGAATGCGTGCAGAACTAGTGGAGTTTTGTAGAGTGTGTCACACCTGCCAGATGACAGGAAAACCCAATCAGAAGGTGCCTGTACATCCTCTGGTGCCCTTGCCCGTCTTCGAGAATCCTTTTACTCGGGTGGTAGTGGACATTGTAGGCCCATTGCCTAAGACTTCCCAAGATAACATTTATTTATTAACGATTATGGACATGGCAACTCGCTACCCAGAGGCTATACCCTTAAGGACTACCTCTGCTCCAACTGTCATCAAGGAACTGCTCAAATTCTTCACCAGAATGGGTTTCCGCCATGAGGTGCAAAGTGATCAAGGAACTAATTTTACCTCTGACATTTTTCAGCAGTCCCTGAAGGAGCTGGGTATCGAGCATGTGAAGTCGAGCACCTACCACCCAGAGAGTCAAGGGGTTCTCGAACGGTATCATCAAACTTTGAAAGCCATGTTACGTAAATATTGTACAGAGACCGGAGTTGAGTGGGAAGGGCGTACCTTTTCTTTTATTTGCTACTCGTGAGGTTCCAACTGAATCCCTGGGTTTTTCCCCTAATGAGCTAGTTTTCGGTCACCAGGTAAGAGGTCCTTTGCAACTATTGCAGGATAGCCTAGTTGGCCAGGAGGGGAACCAAAACCTTCTCAAGTATGTTTCAGATTTCAAAACCCGGCTGAGATCCTCATGTGAGTTTGCAGCTCAAAACTTGACAGTGGCTAAAAGCTCTATGAAGAACTGGTATGACAGAAAAGTCCGTGAGAGGGGGTTTCAGCCCGGTGATGAGGTTTTGGTCCTGCTTCCCCTTTTTGGCCAGCCTTTATCTGCCAAGTTCAGGGGCCCATATAAGATCATTCAGAGGGTGAGCATTACCGATTATCTAGTAACTACCCCTGACAGGAGAAAGCCCATGCAAGTATTCCATATAAATATGTTGAAATCCTACCATAGGTCCCCTGATTCCTCTCCTCCAGATTCTCCCACTGTGGCAGTGAATGTCAGGACCTGTGGACAGCCTGGTGCGGACGAAGTCTTCAGTATGTCTTACTGACCCGCAACAGACTGTTCTAGAGCCTGAAGGTATCCATGCAGACTTTGACTTGTCATGTAGCCTATCCAACTTTAAGTATAACTCAGTAGCTTGGGGGGAATTACCATCTAAACTATGTCATCTTCCTTCTGATCAAGCGAACCAACTAATATCTGTTTTATCTCAGTCTCCCAGTGTGTTCCGTGATACTCCAGGGCTCACTTCTTTGGCCGTGCACGACATCGACGTAGGGGATGAAACACCCATTAAACTATCCCCCTACCGTGTCTCACCACAACGCAGGAGTATACTGCAGGTCGAGCTTGACTTCATGTTGTCAAACGAGCTGATCACTAGGGCCTTAAGTCAGTGGAGTAGTCCGGTCATACTTGTGCCAAAGCCAGATGGGAGCCATAGGTTATGTATGGACTATAGGCAAGTCAATGCTGTCACAAAGAACGATACCTACCCACTGCCACGGATCGACGACTGCATTGACCAGATTGGTACAGCCACATATATCAGCAAGATTGACTTAATGAAGGGATATTGGCAAGTAGCTCTCACCCCTAGAGCGAGGGAAATATCATGCTTTGTAGTCAATAATCAAGCCTTCTGCTGTAACGTAATGCCCTACGGCTTGAAAAACGCTCCAGCTACATTCCAGCGCCTCATGAATTTTGGTGACTGAAGGGGTACCTGGATGCTTTGTCTACATCGATGATATTCTTATCTTTTCACAGTCATGGGAGGAGCACCTTTACCAACTTAGATTGCTGTTCTTCAATCTTGCTGATGCCAATCTGGTGGTAAATCTTAAGAAATGCACCTTTGTAAAGAGTACGGTCCAGTATCTGGGATATACGGTAGGTCAGGGGCAGGTTGCACCTCCTCAAGCAAAGGTAGAGTCTATTCTAGAATTCCCAACTCCTAGCACTAAGAAACATATCCAAAGGTACCTAGGAATGATTGGTTATTATAGGCATTTCATTTTAAACTTTTCTAGGTTAACAGCTCCCCTGACAGATCTTCTCCATAAGGATGTGAAGTTTGAATGGTCCTCCGAATGTGAGGAGGCCTTTAATGCTACCAAATATATTTTATCAAATTATCCTGTACTCCGAGCTCCTGATTTTAACAGATCTTTTTCCCTAGCAGTGGATGCGAGCAATACCGGGGTTGGTGCATATTGCTACAGGAAGACGACTGTGAAGTATTGCATCCTGCGTGCTATTTTAGTAAAAAATTTAATTCTGCTCAACGTAACTATTCAGTCATTGAGAAGGAGCTGTTAGCATTAATTTTATCCCTTCAATACTTTGCTGTCTATGTGCAATCTGCCTCTGGTGCCATCACTGTCTATACTGACCATCACCCCTTAAAATTTTTGCATAAGTTCCAAAATAAAAACCAACGACTGACCAGGTGGAGTTTGTTGCTGCAGGAATACTCCCTGGATGTTAAACATATTAAGGGGGTCCTGAACGTGCTAGCCGATTGCCTATCACGTATCTATTATAGATTGCATTTACCAGGTTGGCCTCATACAGCAGTAAGATTAACTTAATGAGAGGATTTTGGCAATTAGCTCTCCCTTGTAGCGAGGTAAATATCATGCTTTAGCAGTGCGCTTTCAAGCCTTCACCTGTGAGATAATGCCTTGCAGTTCGAATAACGCTCCAGCTACGTTCCGGCTATATTCTGATGTGGTACCTGGAGACGTTGCCTTCTTTGGGTAATATCCTTATTATATCCTCATTATAATCTTGCTGTTGCCAATCTGGTGGTGAATCTAATTATGTATTATGTATATTATGTACTATACTCCTTAAACTCTTTTCTAGGGGGGAGGTCTGACATACGGAGCCCTGTATGTGTTTATTTAAGAGTTAGAGTTAAGAGTTGAAGGAGTGCTGAATTACCCGGGCGGCGAAGCAGACCAGCGAGCGTGGGAAACCAGCTCGTCCGCATACCAGCAAACAAGCCTTCACACCTGCGTGCGTCATATGGGGGGGGAAATTTGATGGGTGATTGACGTCATAACACAACCTGGCCCCTCCTTTCGGACCCTGCAAACTACTTCGATGACCCAACGCTATGACGATCATCGATGCCATTGGACCACGCATCTGCTACGCAACTAGAGGAGCTGTGATTGGGGCGCGCACCATCCCCGCCTCCTGATTCGTTCCTACATCATCATTGCATAGTATATAAGACCTGAGTAGTGGGCATTCAAATCAGTCACATTTGGAGTTGGGAAGGTGAACATGCAGCAGGAGGAAGACTGGGGTGAAGTATTATAATGGGATTGTGACTGTCAGCCAGATTATATAAGTGTGTGTTAAGTGTGTTCGGTGTAAACACTTACCTTACCTTACCTTTGGATACCTTTGGATGTGTTCGCCGCTCCTCTAGCGGCACCAAGGAGCGCGACGCCCCTCGTTATGGGTGGTGATTTGGTGCAGTAGACTGTTTGAAGCAACAGCTCGCTCCCTTGCGAGGATGGGCTCGTCTGGCACTTTTTGCAGTTCGACATCTAGGGCTCTCTTGAAGTTGTCTAACGAGATGTCCCTCATGTCTCTTTCTCGCCGTGGGAGTTTGTTGAAGAGACGTGGGCCTCTGTGTGATAACCAGCCCTCTCGCAGAGAGCCCATAGCACCCCTGTTATTCATCCGGGGGATTTCGCATTCCCAGCCTCTCCTATCACTGAATTTCATGACTATCGGAGTATGTAGGTTTGGTACTAAACCCTCTGCGATTTTCCATGTGTATATTATTAGGTAACGTTCTCTTCTACGTTCCAGTGAGTACAGATTCAGTGCTCTTAAATGCTCCCAATAGTGTAGATGTTTTATCGAACTTATATGCGAAGTGAAATTTCTTTGTACACTCTCTACGTCATTTATTTCACCTGCTTTGTATGGGGATGTTAATACGCTACAGTATTCAAGCCGCGGTAGCACTAGAGATTTGAAGAGCGTTATCATAGGCAATTCACCGCGTGTTTTAAAAGTACGCAGATCCAACCCGTTAGACGTTTCGCAGCCGCCACTTTGACCTGGTTATGTACTTTGAAACCCATATTTTCAGACATTAATACCCCAAGGTCTTTCACACTGTCTTTCCGTTCTATTATGTGGTTAGATTCTGTTAAGTAATTTGTAATTTCTTTAACACCATTATTATCTCCGTACCGTATTAATTGGAATTTTTCCTCTTTGAATTGCATGTTGTTTTCCCTGGTCCACTGGAACACTACATTCATGTCTTCCTGCAGTCGGCCCGTGTCCTCTTGTGTGTTTACTATCTTACTTAATTTTGTGTCATCAGCAAAAGACGACACCGTACTGTGTCTGGTGTTGGTATCTATGTCGCAAATTAGTATGAGGAACAGAAGGGGCGCTAGCACTGTTCCTTGGGGCACTGAGCTTTTGACATCCGAAGGCTCAGAAGTGACTTGGTTTACTGCTACCGATTGTTTTCGGTTTACGAGGAAATTGTATATCCACCGTCCGATTTTCCCAGTTATACCTTTTGCTTTCAGTTTGTGGGCTATTATACCATGGTCACATTTATCAAATGCCTTAGCAAAATCGGTGTAAATGACATCCACGTTTTTCTTTTCTTCTAGCGCTTTAAGAATTTTGTCATAGTGTTCCAAAAGTTGTGAGAGACATGATCTTCCCGCTCTAAGCCCATGTTGACCGGTGTTGTGTAGTTCATTTGCCTCCATGAATGTTGAAATTTTGCTTCGCAGGACTCGCTCGAAAACTTTAATGATGTGAGAGGTTAGAGCTACCGGGCGGTAGTTTTTTGGTAGTGCTTTACTCCCTCCTTTATGCAGTGGGGCAATTATTGCATTTTTCAAGCTATCTGGTATGTCACCAGTGTCTAGACTCCTTCTCCACATTATAGCCAGGGGTTTTGAGAGGTTTTCCTTACATTTTTTCATTAGGATGGAATTCCATGAGTCCGGGCCTGGTGCCGAGTGGGATGGCATGTTGGAAATGGCCTCTTCTATGTCTTTTGGACCGAAATCAATATCCAGCATCTGAGGGGTTTCCGTGGGGGAGGTTTCCATGAAAAATATATTTTGGTCTCTGATGACTTTTGTTTCATCAGGCTCACTGAATGCCATTTCATACTGCCTGCTTAAGAGTTCGCTCATTTCCTTTTTGTCCCCTGTGAAAGAGCCGTCCCCTTTGCTCAGTGGGCCGATGTTTGATGTTGTTTTAGCCTTTTGTTTGGCGTATGAAAAGAAGTATTTGGAATTTTCCTTTATACCTGCAATAGCTTTCCTCTCCTCTTCCATATGTTGTAGTTCATATGATATTCTTAGCCTTTGTTCAATTTCCACAATTTCTCTATCTATTTCGACCTTTTGCCTATCCTGTAGATTTTGATGTGTGCGTCTTTGTGTGAGTAATTTTCTTCTTCTGTACAGCCTCCTCCTTTCCCGATCTTGTTTGCTTTCTTCGTTTTGTTTGTCTTGCAGGTATATGGTGGCTACAGATTTGGGTCATGGTTTCTGTTATTAAGACTAGACATTCTGCTGGTGTCAGGTTATCCATTAAATCTTCCCAGTCTATTTCCTCCATTTCTTGATTTACCTCTTCCCACCTAATGTTTTTGTTATTGAAGTTAAATTTACTGAAGGGGCCGGTTTTTGTTCTCGATTCTGAGGTTGTCTGTACACTTTCTAAGGTTGTTTTGATCTCAATTAATTTATGATCTGAGTATGTTGTGTCCGATATGTTAATGCTGTGTACTAGAGAGTCGTTGTTAGTGAAGACCAGGTGTAAGATATTGCTTTGCGCTGTGGGTTCAGCAATATGTTGGGTAAGACTAAAAAAATCACAAAGTTCAAAAAGCTCTCTCGTATTAGTATTTGCTTCTCCGGTGTTATTTGCCACTAACTGGTTTTCTAGTTGTCTCCATTTAATGTTTGGTAGGTTAAAGTCTCCTAGCCATATAATATTCCCCAGGGTTTCCACTTCTGATTTTATTTTGTTGAGCTGGGTTTTGAATTCTTCTCGGGATGAGTCTGGAGGCCTGTATGTAACAATAACTGCTAAATTTAGGGATTCTATTTTAACTCCAAGTATTTCCACCACTTCATTACTGTTATTTAGGAATTCAGTACATATTAGTGAGTCATGTATGTACAAGGCTACACCTCCATGTGATCTATGCGTTCTGTCCGCCCTATGTAGGTTGTAACCAGGAATCCATACCTCACTATCTTCCTGATCTTTAATGTGAGTTTCTGTGAGAGCCGCAAATATAGCGTTTCCTTCTTCTAGCAGGCCCCTAATAAATGGTACTTTGTTCGTGGTTCTATTTTTTAGGCCTTGGATATTGCAAACAAGATTGGGAGGGATTGTTTGGAGTACTATGTGTACCTAATAGTCTTCGGGATGTATTGGCCACTCTTGGGAGGCCAGGAGGTGCTCGAGGTGTTCTATGTGCTCTTCCATCTCCCTCAGTCTCTTCATCTTCATCTGCCCTTTCCCTCCTTGCCTTTTTCCTCTGTCTCGTCCTCGCATAGCTAGAGAGTTTTTTGGGCTACCATTCGTGTTAGGTCTAGCATATCTCCAAGTCCCTTTAATATGAAAAGCTGGGCATTTCATATTGCAGCAGGTCTTGTTCTCAAGTGATGTCTTGCAAAGGGATGGGTGGTGATATTTGCAGGTTTTACCAAATCTACATTTTCCATGACTGGTTATGTTGTTGCAAATTTTGGGATGAGCAAATCTACATGAATTCCCATTATATTCGCCCTTTTGACCAAAGTAGCACCTTCTTTCCAGATAATATCTGCACACTGGTGTAGACAACCCCAGTAGGTGTGGCTGGGGCTGCAAGGGGTTATGTGGTGAGCTAAGTGTGGTTGTGGGTGATAGTGGGCTTGGTGTATGGGTGGGTGAGGCCTGCAGGGGGGTGGAGTTACGGGTTGGTTGTAGGTGGGCAGGTGGCAGTGGTGAGGGGGGAAACGATGTGGAAGGGGAGCCTGATATGTAGGCTTGTTGCATCCTACGTTCATCCTGCAATTTTATTTGATCAACAGCAGTAGGGTGGTCAATGGCCATAGATGGGATTAATGTGGGTGTTTTCTGGGTCTGGGGAGGTGTGGGGAGATGTGCGGCAGGGTTTGTGGATATGTAGGGTGCGAAAGGTTGTTGTTCGGCAGGCGATGTGTGTTGATGTGCAGGAGGCAATGTGGGCATTATCATGGGAAGGTGTGCGTGTGTGGGTTGTGATATTTGTATGGGCCCTGAGGCCCCAATAGTTCCCCATTTTCTGTGAAAGGTAGCTATGTCTTGGCTATATTTCTGTCTATCTTGTACTTCTGTATTTTCTATAGTCTGTATGACTTGCCATGTGATATCGAAACAACTATCGCAGAAATGGAGGTTCTTCCCTCTTGTATTGTACGCCTCATTTATTGGTG
This sequence comes from Paralithodes platypus, assembly GCA_032716605.1. Classification (NCBI taxonomy): domain Eukaryota; kingdom Metazoa; phylum Arthropoda; class Malacostraca; order Decapoda; family Lithodidae; genus Paralithodes; species Paralithodes platypus. The sequence continues at coordinate 30,712,387 of CM064548.1, read as the reverse complement.
TCAATCCTATGCAAATCCAGTGATATGGTTGCCTGCATATCCGACATGCGGTGCCTTCATGGATGTGTATATTCATCTTACAACTCGTACAGTTGTCTCTGGTAAACATTTTGTTTTTTGTTTTGTTTCCCCCCCCCCCCCCACCCACCCTTACATGGGGGAGAGAGAGAGAGAGAGAGAGAGAGGGGGGGGGGGGGGGCTTGGAGGAAAAGGAGGTGTTTGTTACGCGGTTTGTGGGAGTGTGTGTGGGGGGGAGTACCACTCGTTTACCCTCGTTATGTTTAAACTTTAAGTAACTTTAAGTAACACTTTCAATAATTATCTTATGAAACAAAATTCTCACTGCCCTAACCACTTTTCCCGTTTTTGGTCGACTGTTTAACGGAATATACGGCACTCTAGGAAAATAACGAACTTTCCAGGCTACCTACAGTATATATAGTATCTATTATAATTTTCATATTTTACCTATCAACTTGATTCAACACTGCTCAGGTTCGAATTTTCACCACATTTGAGAGAGAGAGAGAGAGAGGGGGGGGGGGGGGGGTTGGAGGACAAGGAGGTGTTTGTTACGCGGTTTGTGGGAGTGTGTGTGTGTGTGTGTGTGGGGGGGGGGGGGGGGGGGGGGGGGGGGGGGGGGGGAGTGCCACTCGTTTACACTCGTTATGTTTAAACTTTAAGTAACTTTAAGTAACATTTTCAATAATTATCTTATGAAACAGAATTCTCACTGCCCTAACCACTTTTCCCGTTTTTGGTCGACTGTTTAACGGAATATAAGGCACTCTAGAAAAATAACGAACTTTCCAGGCTACCTATACCTGTATAATATAGTATTTATATAGTTATTATTATTATTATCTATTTTAATTTTCATATTTTACCTATCAACTTGATTCAACACTACTCAGGTTCGAATTTTCACCACATTTGGTTGCGTGGGAGATCCTTCTCTCCAATAACATCACTACTAACCTGCGATATGGTCGAGAAATAATCTGCACTGATTAATTTGTTTAAATATTGTTTTTCTCTGGTTGCTATTATTTACGATATTTGTTTTGTCGGTACCCTTTCCTGTCTAGGTTAAGTTTCGCTTTTGGTAAAATCGTATAGGGGGAGGGGATGGGACGTGTCCAGGAGAGCGAGGGGATATATGTGTTTATGGTCTTTGCGGTCACTGGGGGTATTTTGTTTACAGCATACGTCCTGTTCCCAAGCTAAAAGTTAAAAGTTCCCCTGACTTTAATTCTCTGTATTATACTTTCCTAGTTTATTTACGTGATATACGATGTTCACTATCACTTTTAACTTAGGCTTCCTATTTTCCCATAGCCCTGTTTGATTTCATAGGACTATATAGCTAACACTTTGCTTTTGGGACGTAACGGTTTTTTCTTTCCCTTCTTCTTTCCACCCGCCTTATGGGCCTGCCCTAGGCCTGTCTTAGGCCAGCGCCGTGGCACTGCTGTAGGAGTTAACGGATTTTTTCTCCAAAACGCGTATATCTCTCCAGATATTTTATCAATCGGTTCGATTTTGCACTTCACAGAACCGCGACACTACGTTTGTTTTTGTGTGTGATTTTTTGGAAGTTTAATCACCAGTATCCCGCGGGATAGTCGAAAAATCCCGGACCGCGACGGATGTGACCCTCCTCTCTGACTGACTCACCTTACAGACCTTACTGACTTGCTTACTAAAGCAACTTATGTTGGTTAGTGAGATATGTGATTGGGAATTAACGTTAACGCTACTATTATGTACTTAACTATTTTAGTTGACTGACTTGTTGACTAAAGCAACTCTTTAAGTAATTGGGTTATGATAAAAGTAATACTATTGTTTTATATTATTACTTACGAGTTCTTCATTTTCTTTTAATTAAGCTTACATTGCTGGTAAGAACAAGAACGGTGATACTATTGTCTCATATTAGTAATATCGCCTTAGACTAACAGGGCTGTTTTAATGTTACTTCTAGTGATTTCCTAAGCTGAAGAACATTATTTTAGCTTCAAAATATTATGTTTGCTTTTCATATTATTAGAGTGAGACCTGAATCGAATCTATGAAGCGATCCTGTAACTTAATTTACTCATAATCAAACCTCAATGTTACATGGTTAAGAAAATACATTTATCTAATTATTAAATATATATCTAACTTTTTATGTGACTTTGATATTAATCCTGATAATAATAATATAATACTATTAACGTAAGACAAGAATCAAGAATAATAACTACATTAAATATAAATAAAAGGACATGATATAAGAAAACTATCTATTCATTTCAAAAAGGGTAAGAGACAGAAATTTCTTACCTTAATATTTATCTTTCAAGACTTGATTAAAATTAGTCCTTCTTTAGATATAACTTATTCGGTTCATAACCATAGCCTACTAAGCTTCGGTTAAATAATAATTCTGTATAAATACTACATGACTTTAATTAGTTTCAGTATTTTTTCATAATTAAAGAGTATCAGTCAATAAAGGATACCAAGTCCTAAGATCCAAAAGGAAAGGAAGCAACAACAGGACATAATTTTATCAGATTTTACTTTCGTTTTGCCTTCAGCTGACTGATACCTTAATATATATCTCTGTGCTATCTAGTTTCATCAAGTTAACCACTTGAGGATCAAGATACGTATATTATATATATATATATATATATAATATATATATATATAATATAATATAATATATATATATACTATATATATATATTACCGGTATAATATATATAATATATATATATCTTATATATATTATATATGTATATATATATATATATATATATATATATATATATATCTATATATATATATACAGTATATATATACAGGGTGTGTGATGTCCCCGTGGTTGTTTACTGTATATATGGATGGAGTCATGAAAGAAATACTATCAAGAGCAGTGGATGTTGGTGTATCGCTGAAAAGGGAGGGAATTGAGTGGAAGCTACCTATACTGCTGTTTGCGGATGATACAGTTCTGATGAGTGATAATGAATGGGAGTTGCAGGGTCTGGTAAATGAGTTTGGAACAGTGTGCGAAAAACGGAATTTGAAGGTAAATACGGGGAAGAGCAAGGTTATGGTCTTCGAAAGGGGTGAAGTCACAGAGTGTGAGGTGAAGCTGAACGGTCAGGCTATGGAGATCGTCAACTCTTTTAAGTATCTGGGCAGTGTGTTGAGTAAAGATGGGACTATGGATGAAGAGGTGCGGGAGAGGGTACAACAGGGGAAGAGGGTTGTAGGAACGCTAAAAGCAGTAACAAGAAATAGGGTGGTCAGTATGGAAGTGAAGAAGTCCTTGCATGACAGTGTGGTAATCCCGACACTGACTTACGGAAGCGAAGCATGGACGTTGGTTGAGAGACTCAGACCAAGAGTGAGAGCAGTAGAAATGAATTACTTAAGGAGTGCGTGCGGAGTTACATGGAGGGATAGACAGACTAATGAGGAAGTAAGAAGGAGGTGTGGTGTGGAGGTAGATGTGCTGGAAAGTGTGAAAAGGAACAACTTGAGATGGTTCGGCCATATGGAACGTATGGAAAGCGAGAGAATGACTAAGAGGGTGTACGAGAGCGAGGTGGAGGGACAGAGGGGGAGAGGTAGACCGAATATGAGGTGGAAGGATGGAGTGAGGAACTACATGAACGAAGGCGGTGCTGGTTGGGGGGAGGGGCGTCGACTGACTGGGGACAGAGGTGCATGGGGGCGGTTCGTTCGTGGCCACCCCTTCGGGGATCGCGGCGTCAGGCAATAGATAGATAGATAGATATATATATATATATATATTTATATATAAAAACCTAGGTCACTCGTCCCTTCAGATCTTGTCACGTCAGTTCTGCTTCCCACATATTCAAGCACGGAAGCACAGTTTTTGAGTACACCAGGAGGAACATGTACCCTCCGGACCCGTAGTATAAAGCCTTCTTAGTATTAAGCCCAGAGAGGGTAGAAAGTACATCTTTAGAAAAGATTAGGATATTAGGCATACGTAAGAGAGAGGGAGGAATAGCACCGGAATCATCCAAGGTAGAGTTTCTGGCAAAAGTTTGAGCAAAGAGTTCAGCTTTGTCAGAGGAAGAAGTGATGGTTGTGCCATCAGAGTGGAAAAGGGGAGGGAATGACGAGGAAGAAAAGTTGTTGGAGAGGTTTTTGGCTAGATGCCAGAAAGCTTGGGAAGAGCTAGAGTTGGATAGTTCAATGCATTTATTATTGATGAAAGAGTGCTTGGCAAGTCGAAGAACAGATTTGGCTTTATTCCGGGCAGGAACATAGGAAGAATGAGATTCTTGAGTTTCAAGGCATCGGTACCGTTTGAATGCTTCCTCCTTGTTGTGGACAGCAGTAGAACAAGCGTGAGTAAACCAAGATTTTTTTGCATTAGACTGAGAAAAATAAAATGGAATGTACGCTTCCATGCCCGAAAGGATTACCTCGGTAATGCGTTCAGTACTCTCCGAGTACAGTATATAACCCAGTGAGATTGACACCTTAAGTCCCCTTACTTGAAGTTAAATGGTTAACCCTTATAAGGTAATGTATAGGATCGTACAGTTGGTACGTCTTCCTAAAGCCTTTGTAACATATATATTTTTCTTTTTTCTATGTGAGTGAGGGAGGCTAAAGGCAGAACTGCCTATAGCGAGTGCCTCCCCCATAGTTGAAGGAGTGACAGGGCCAAAATCAAGGGACGTTCGCGCCAAAATGCCTGGACACACAGAGTTTGAAGCAATTTAAGTCATAGGAAGAGGGAAAGACTGATTCTGAGAGAGAGTTTTAGAGCTCAGCTGTTGAATAGAAGAAAGTCTGAGAGTAACGTTTCACTCTTGGGTTGGAGAGTTGCACAAAGTAGGGGTGGGATTGTGTTGCAAGACAGGTACCACATACACTACGTAGAGGAGGTGGTATACACTGGGAAAGCTCTGAGGAACATTGATTATTATAGTAGCAATAGAATAGCGAGAGAGATGCAACATTGCGGCGAATAGAGAGAGATTGCAGAGTTGGTGAATGGGCGGGAGTTAATGATACGAAAAGCTTTCCTTTCTACTTTGTCTAGGAGTGCGGTGTGAGAGCATATCCTCCCCACACATGTGAACAATACTCAATACAAGGGCGCACTATGCCCCTGTACAGAGCAAGAAGCTGTGCAGGGGTAAAGAACCCCTTGAGGCGGTTGAGCACACCCAGCTTAAGGCTGCCTTAGCAAGACTCGTAATATGGTCCTTCCAACTGAGAGCAGAAGAAAAAGAGACACCAAGAATATTGAGATAAGATGAAGGATTGATTTTTGTATTGTTGAAGAATAAGGGATAGTCCACAGGGAGTTCCTGACAGGTAGATAGATGGAGAAATTGGGTTTTGGAAGCATTAAAGGTAACAAGGTTTTCTCTGCCCCAATTGGAGATAGTAGTTAGATCAGAATTTAAGTTTTCTATGGCTTCATTCCGTTTGTCGTTGAGGAATTGCTGGTTTGGGCGTTCTGAAAAACGAATTGGAGTAGTGTAAGGTTGAGTCGTCTGCATATGAATGGATGGGAATTGAGGTACAGTTGAGAAGATCATTTATAAAAATTAGAAAGAGAATAGGAGATAGGACAGAGCCCTGAGGAACACCGGAGTTAATTGGGTGAGGAAGTGAGCGATGGCCGTCCACAACCGCAGCTATGGAACGGCCGGAGAGGAAATTAGAGACAAAGGCACAGATGGAGGGATAGAAACCGAAGGAGGGTAGTTTAGAAATTAAAGATTCGTGCCAGACTCTATCGATGGCTTTTGATATGTCTAGTGCAATAGAAAAAGTCTCACCGAAGTCCCGAAAGGAGGATGACCAAGAGTTAGTAAGATATGAAAGAAGATCACCAGTAGAGCGACCCTTAAGGAAGTCATACTGGCGATCTGAAAGCAGATTATGAGAAGAGAAAAGATTAAGAAATTTGGAAGCAAGAATAGTTTCAAAAACTTTAGAAATACAAGAGATGAGAGCAATTGGACGATAGTTGGAGAGTTGAGAGCGGTCACCCTTCTTTGGGCCAGGTTGAATGAGAGCAAACTTCCAGCATGAAGGGAAGACATTAGAGGATAGACAGAGGCGAAAGAGTTTGCCTAGGCAGGGAGTCAGCACGGAAGCACAGTTTTTTATTACAACAGGAGAAATACCGTCCGGACCGTACGCCTTCTTAGTATTAAGCCCAGAGAGGCTAGAAAGAACATCTTTAGAAGATATTAGGATATTAGGCATAAGTAAGAGAGAAAAGGGAGGAAGAGCACCGGAATCATCCAAGGTGGAATTTCTAGCAAAAGTTTGAGCAAAGAGTTTAGCTTTGTCAGAGGAAGAAGTGATGGTTGTGCCATCAGAGTGGGAAAGGGGAGGGAAAGACGAGGAAGAGAAATTGTTGAAGAGGATTTTGGCTAGATGCCAGAAAGCTTGGGAAGAGCTAGAGTTGGATAGTTCAGCACATTTATTATTGATGAAAGTGATTGGCAAGTCGAAGAACAGATTTGGCTTGATTCCGGAGAGAAACATGGGAAGAATGAGAGTCTTGAGTTTTAAGGTGTTAGTACCGTTTGAATACGTCCTCCTTATTGCGGACAGCAGTAGAACAGGCGTGAGTAAACCAAGATTTTTTAGCATTAGTCTGAGAGAAAGAGAATGGAATGTATGCTTCCATGCCCGATAGGATTACCTCGGTAATGCGTTCAGCACTCTCTGAGGGTCCCCGGCCACGGAAGCGGAAATAATTCCACAGGAAATCAAAGAAGTACTGCCGGAAAGCCTCCCAGTCGGCAGCGCCAAAGTGCCACAAGCGCCGCCGGCTAGAAGGATCGGGTGGCCGTACTGGAGAGATAGGACAGGTGACAGATAAGTTTATGGTCGGAGGAGCCCAAAGGAGAGATAAGATCGACAGTATAAGAAGAAGGGATAGAAGTTAGAAACAAGTCAAAAATGTTGGGCCGATCTCCGAGGCGATCTGGGATACGGGTGGGTTGTTGAACTAACTGCTCTAGGTCATTTAGGATAGAAAATTCGTAGGCTTGTTCACCAGATGGGTCAGTAGTGTGAGAGGAGAGCCATTGGCGGTGGTGAACGTTGAAATCTCCTAAGATGGAGATTTCTGAGAAAGGAGAAATGGATAGAATGTGTTCCATTGTAGAGTTTAGATAGTCAAAGAATTTAGGAAAGTTGGTAGAGTTAGGGGAAAAATAGATAGCACAGAAATATTTAGTAAGAGAATGACAGGAAAGTTTGAGCCATAAAGTTGAGAATTCAGAGGAGTCGAAATCGGGAATACGAGAGCAAGTGAGTTTGTTATGCACATATGGACAACATCCGCCTTTGGCTTTGAAACTAGGATAGAGAAAGTAGGAGGATACAGAGAAGGGGCTGCTGGATGTTGCTACAGACACCTGAGTTTCGGTGAGGAAAAGAAGATCAGGTTTGTAGGAGGAGAGATGGTGTTCGCCAGAGTGAAAATTAGAGGAAAGTCCGCGAATGTTGCAGAATATAATAGAAAGAGTAACAGGCCAAGGTCCAGGTAATTTTGTGGGGTCGTCAGGGGAAGGT